>CM076570.1:126396925-126882880 GCA_034641835.2 Pinus albicaulis | reverse complement strand
TGGAATGTATTTGTATCTGTTAGATCTGTTTACGGAATGATTAGATCTTAGATGAGGCGAACATCTGTCTGCAGTAAAGGGTAAAATCTGAGTAATGTATCTGTTCTGAAGAATTGCAATGACCTAAATGTCTGAAGAACTATACGCTAGTTTTCCGCAGAGTAAGCGCTTATATACGCGGGTTTAATGAAGATAAAGCGCGTATGGTTTGGGAAATTAGCTCTGTAATATGTACAGAAGTATACGCGGGTTTGTATGGACGAAGGCGCGTATATACGCAGGATCAGTGAAAGGAAAGCGCATATGAAAACTAGGGTTTCCTGAAGGATGAAGTATGGTATGAAATGTATGATCCGTTCGTTAAGTTTCCGCTATCTTTCTAAGTGATATATGATTGAGCCGGTGTTCTATGGAGTGGGTCCAGTCTAAAAATATGATGAACCGTGGCCTGCAATTTGTTTCCTAAAGGAAGCTTTGGATCTAGTGTGAAAATTGATGAAACATGGTCCATGGTGGTGCTGAGGGTTGTAGCCTTCAGTCAGGGGGTTGTAGCTCCTTTCCAGGTGAGGCTGGTAAACGAGATCAGGGGGTCGTAGCTCCCTTCCAGGAGAGGCTGGTAAATGAGTCAGGGGGGTTGGAGCTCCCTTCTAGGAGAGGCTGGTAAACGAGAATAGGTGGGTGCCTGCGTGTTGGTAGGAGTTTGCGCTAGCACATATGTTGTAAGATGTTTTCTCTATAATAAAATATTGAAGGCTGAGCAACGACAGCGGTGGTTTTCTCCCGACTTGGGTTTCCACCTAAAATCCCGGTGTTCATGTGTGATGGTTTATTCTGTTCTTACTGCACTTGTTTACTGTTTATTAAACATCTGATGAATGAATGATGGAATGATATAAGTGAATAATTAATGGCATAATTAGATCTCTGTGTATACACGAGTTTAATAAAGGGTATCCGCGTATATACGCGAGTCTGTATCAGGAAAGTAGCGTATGGGTTTTAGAAGGAATGAAAAAGTAAAAAGTTTGAGTATGCCCTAAATACTGATTCACCCCCCCCTCTCGCATTTTTCCCAACAATTGGTTTCAGAGTAGGTCCTTCGCAGAATCTTAATCTCAAGGAGATCCGTCGCAATGGGAAGTCGTGAAGGAGTATTTTCTATAAGGCCACCTCTATTCAATGGAAGTAATCTATTATTCTCGGGAAAATGAGGATGAGATCTTATCTTCGGTCCTATGGGAGCAGAGCATAGCCATGGCTGAACAAGGATATCAATATCCCGCTGCTACACCAATAGATCCAATCAAAGGAAGAATTATGAATCAAATGCAAAAGAAATCAACGCTATAACAGGTAGCTTAACTGAATCATATTTTTTCAAAGTCATGCAGTTGCATACAACAAAGGAAATATGGGACAAAATCATTCTAAGTTATGAAGGTGATGCAAAGGTAAAAAGTGCAAAGCTCCAAACCCTTAGAATTGAATATGAAAATTTGAAGATGCATAGTGATGAGAGTATTGCCAGTTTCTTCTTATGTTTAGATGATATTGTAAATCGAATGAGAAATTTGGGTGAAACCATAACCGACACTACTCTGGTAGAAAAGGTCTTAAAATCTTTGACTTCAAAATTTGAATCTAAAGTGTCTGCTCTTGAAGAAAAGCAAGATATGCAAACTCTGACTATTGTTCAACTACATGGTATCCTGACTACTTTTGAAATGAGAAAAGGAGGTCCCTCTCAAAACAGAGAAGTTGCTTTTAAGGCATGTGAAAAGGAAAAGGAAGTGGTCAAAGAATCAAATTATATATCAGAAGAAGAAGAAGCAAATTTTGTGAGAAAACTTCAACTAGGAACCGGAATATTCGAAGGTAAGCTTCCCTTCAAATGTTTTAATTGTGGAAGAGATGGTCATTATGCTGCTAAATTTCCTTATGAAGAAAATCATGGTAAAGGGAAACAATTTGAAAAGGGAAAGAGTTACTATAAAAATGAAGATAATGATGAAGTGTCAAGTGAGGATGAAGAAGGCTCTGACCACAATCTACGAATACTCATGGCATCTACCATGGATGATGATAGTTTCACAAAAGAAATGGATCTGATTGGTAAAGAATTGCATAGAAAGAAAGGCTGCTTTCAGGGATGTTTCTTCTATTGTAACTCATTTGGTCATAAGGCTACTAATTGTAGGATAAGTATGATGAACAGATCTGATAATTTCCAGCATCCTATAAAAATTCACAAGCAAAGCTGGAAAAAGAAGAGGCACCGGTCAAAAACGTAGGGAATACTGACCCTACTGCAGTCATCAGCTTCTAAAGCTTACTTCTCTTAATCACTGCAGAATGAAGTGAGATACATTATAGGGATTTGCAATGTATCGTCACATGGGGAGCGATGTATGATGATTCTCATGGTTGATTTGGTTATTCTTGTTATTTTTATTTCTGACAAGAGCATCTGTTGTGAATAAAATAGGTACAAGAGGTACAAATTCAGGGGGAGATGGAGGAATGTGAAATTTTCCACATTTCACTTTCCATACGCGGGTTCGATGAACCAAAGCCGCGTATACACGCGAGTTCCATCAGACATAGACGCGTATGCCTTTATGATAAGGAAAATTAATATGACAGTTGAAGATCAGGAGTACCAGTTCAAGGGGAGCATCAGTCTGACTACTGATGATTGTATTCTTGGCACTGTATCTGCTTATTTCTCAGTTCTAAATGATAATGACATGATACATGGTTTCTTATGATGAAGTTTATGGATGAGCCCGGATTGCTATTTGATGAAGAATATATTTTGATGAGATGGAAGTCTTAGGATTTAGAAATATGGACAGATCATGCTGAGATTGTTGCTGATGACTTGCTGCTGAAGGTGTTCAAGTTGCAGAAGCTAAGGAGGAGCCTTGGTCATATGGAAAGGATTTTGGATGCACATTTTTAGGGGGATCACTAGCCTTGTTGAGTATAATGCATTGTTGGCATTATGATGGATCTGACACATGATCTCTCTCTTGAGGTCTTTCTGGTATTGGTCATAAAAAGTCATACTTGTAATTTGATGAAAAGGTCTTGTTGAGACCCACGATGTAAAATTGTAATATTCAGTCATGTAAGGACTTGTCAAAATTTTTAAACCCACTTGGTTGGGTAGTTGAGTCAAATTTGTAAACCCACTTGGTTGGGTAGTTGAGTCAAATTTGTAAACCCACTTGGTTGGGTAGTTGAGTTGAAATGTGTAAACCCACTTGGTTAGGTATTTGAGTCTCATATGTAAATCCACTTGGTTGGATATTTGATGTAAGCATGAGTCCTTGGTGATAGGAAGGTCATAGAGTCATGTACTTCATTGAAAAATATGCTTGAAGTTTTAGCATGAACTCAGGGGGAGCATGGTCCCTTAAGTGTACATCAGATCTGCAGAACGCTTCTTTCTACAAGAGGAGAAAAACCTTGTGTTGGTTTTGGTCCGCCCTTTGCCCTTGATGTCAAAGGGGGAGAGTGACATGGTGTTTGAATAAAGAGAAAGAATGGTGTCAAGAGTGACATGGTGTCATTGTATTCTTAATGTATCTATCTGTTGTGGTGATCAAACACCATCGTGGTTTCCATCAAGTCCAAAAGGGGAGATTGTTGGCAATATGATGCTGAGTGTTGTCCTTGATGGCAACCCACTTGATGAAGATGATGGCAACCTACTTGATGAAGTTGTCCCTGATGGAATATGTCTTGATGAACTTGTTAAATGATGTAAATTTGATGTATATACAATGAGTACAGAAGGTAATGATGGAAGGAATGTCAGTATGTGCTAGAACATGATGAAAAGAGTATGTCTCAAGCCATACACGGATTTGTCTAGACGAAGTAGCGTATGCACGCGGAAACCAGGGGTAACCACCATGGTATTGACCCATTGTATTGAGTACTGATTCGTCTATGTGACCCCGTCCAGGAATACCATCGAAAGTAATGTGGTTTTGGCTCATGGTATTGATAAAGGGTAAACCTATATAAGGAGAAGAAATTCATTGTGCAAATGTGTGCAAGAATTCTGAGCTTGAATGAATACTTCTCTTTGAAGCATATCTGAATGGAAAGGGTTACAGTTGAATGAAAGATCTGAATGTATGATGCACCAATGAAGAAATGATGAAGAAGGGAATCTAGATCCGGAATGTATTTGTATCTTCTAGATCTGTTTATGGAATGATTAGATCTGAGATGAGGCGAACATCTGTCTGAAGTAAAGGGTAAAATTTGAGTGATGTATCTGTTCTGAAGAATTGCAATGACCTAAATGTCTAAAGAACTATACGCTAGTTCGCCGCAGAGTAAGCGCGTATATACGCGGGCTTGCTGAAGAGAAAGTGCGTATGGGCAGTAAAATTAGCTCTGTAATATGTACAGAAGTATACGCGGGTTTGTATGGTCGAAGGCGCATATATACGCAGGATCAGTGAAAGGAAAGCACGTATGAAGATTAGGGTTTGCTGAAGTATGAAGAGTGAAATGTCCGAACCGTTATGTCAGAAAGCATCGTTTATCCGTATTCTATGCTCGATGTTTGAACTGAGGCACGCTTTGATGTATGATTGAGCTTAAATTTGTAGGAGTGGGTCCAGTCTGAAAATATGATGAAACGAGTCCTGCAATTTGTGCTCTATTGAAGTTGTTTGGATCCAGTGTGAAAATCGATGAAACGTGGTCCATGGTGGTGCTGAGGGTTGTAGCCTTCAGTCAGGGGGTTGTAGCTCCCTTCCAGGTGACGCTGGCAAATGAGAACAGGGGGTCGTAGCTCCCTTCCAGGAGAGGCTGGTAAACGAGTCAGGGGGTTGGAGCTCCCTTCCAGGAGAGGCTGGTAAACGAGCGCAGGTGGGTGCCTGCGTGCTGGTCAAGTCTGCGCCAGCACACATGTTGTAAGATGTTTTCTCTATAATAAAATATTGAAGGCTGAGCAACTGCAGCGGTGGTTTTCTCCCGACTTGGGTTTCCACCTAAAATCCCGGTGTTCATGTGTGATGCTTATGTGTGATGGTTTATTCTGTTCTTACTGCACATGTTTACTGTTTATAGAACATCTAATGAATGGATGATGGAATGATATAAGTGGAAGAATTAATGGCTTAATTAGATATCTCTCTGTGTATGCGAGTTTTATGAAGGATATCCGCGTATATACGCTAGTTGGCCTCATCAAAGTAGCGTATGGGTTTTAGTGAATGAAAAAGTAAAATTTTTTGAGTAAGTCCAAAATAATGATTCACCCCCCCCCTCTCAGTATTCTTCCCAAAAATTGGTATCAGAGCAGGTCCTTCTGCACAATCTTGATCGCTTGAAGGAGATCCGTCGCAATGGAAATTCATGAAGGGATAATTTCTATAAGGCCACCTCTATTCAATGGAAATAATCTTTTATTCTGGAAAATGAGGATGAAATCTTATCTTCAGTCTATGGGAGCAGATGTATGGGCCATGGTTGAACAAGGATATCAATATCCTGATGCTACACCAACAGATCCAACTGAAAGGAAGAATTATGAATCAAATGCAAAAGCGGTCAATGCTATAACAGGTAGCTTAACTGAATTAGAATTTGTCAAATTCATGCAGCTGAATACAACAAAGGAAATATGGGACAAAATCATTCTAAGTTATGAAGGTGATGCAAAGGTAAAAAGTGAAAAGCTCCAAACCCTCAGAATTGAATATGAAAATTTGAAGATGCATCGTGATGAGAGTATTGCCAATTTCTTCTTACGTCTAGATGATATTGTAAATCGAATGAGAAATTTGGGTGAAACCATAACCGATACTACTCTGGTAGAGAAAGTCTTAAGATCTTTGACTTCGAAATTTGAATCTAAAGTGTCTGCTCTTGAAGAAAAGCAAGATCTACAAACTCTGACTATTGTTCAATTACATGGTATTCTGACTGCTTTTGAAATGAGAAAAGGAGGTCCCTCTCAATTCAGAGAAGCTGCTTTTAGGGCGTGTGCAAAATAAAAATAAAAGGAAGTTGTCAAGGAATCAAATTATATATCAGAAGAAGAAGAAGCAAACTTTGTGAGAAAACTCCAACTAGGAACTGGAAGATTCAAAGGTAAGCTTCCCTTCAAATGTTTTGGTTATGGAAGAGTTGGTCATTATGTTGATAAATGTCTTTATCATGGTAAAGAGAAACAACTTGAAAAGGGAAAGAGTTATTATGAAAATGAAGATAATGATGAAGTGTCAAGTGAGGATGAAGAAGGTTCTGACCACGATCTGCGAGTGCTCATGGCATCTACTATGGATGATGATAGTTTCACAAAAGAAATGGATCTGATTGGTAAAGAATTGCATAGAAAGAAAGGTTGCTTTCAAGGATGCTGCTTCTATTGTAACTCATTTGGTCATAAGGCTACTAATTTCAGGATAAGTATGATGAACAGATCTGATAATTTCCATCACCCTATAAGAAGTCACAAGAAAAGCTGGAAAAAGAAGAGGCACCGGTCAAAAACGTAGGGAATACTGACCCTACTGCAGTCATCAGTTTCTAAAACTTACTTCTCTTAATGACTGCAGAATGAAGTGAGATACATTATAGGGATTGATAATGTATCGTCACAGGGGAAGTGATGTATGATGATTCTCATGGTTGATTTGGTTATTCTGGTTATTTTTATTTCTGACAGAGCATCTGATGTGAAGAAAACAGGTACAGGAGGTACAAATTCAAGGGGAGATGGAGGAATGTGAAATTTTCACATTTCACTTTCCATACGCGGGTTCGGTGAACTAAAGTCGCGTATACACGCGAGTTCCAGCAGACACAGTCGCGTATGCATTGATGATAAGAGAATTGGGATGACAGCTGAAGATCAGGAGCAGAGGTTCAGGGGGAGCATCAGTCTGAGTATTAATGATTGTATTATTGGCACTGTTTCTGTTTATTTCTCAATGATGATGACATGATACATGGTTTCTTATGATTATGAATGAGCCCTGTTTGCTTAAGAATTTTCGTTGCTTGCACACATGGATGAGATGGAAGTTTTATGATTCAGAGATTAGGAGAGATCATGCAGAGATTGTTGATGATGACTTGCTGTTAAAATTATTCAGATTGCACAAGCTGAGGAGGAGCCTTGGACATATGGAAAGGATGTTTGGATGCACATTTTCAGGGGGAGCACTAGTCTTGATAAGTATAATGCATTGTTGGCATTATGATGATTCTGAAATATGATCTCTCTCTTGAGGTCTTTCTGGTATTGGTAATAAAAAGTCATACTTGTAATTTGATAAAAAAAAAAAAAAAGTCTTGTTGAGACCCATGATGTAAAATTGTAATATTCAGTCATGTAAGGACTTGTCAAAATTTGTAAACCCACTTGGTTGGGTAGCTGAGTCAAATTTGTAAACCCACTTGGTTGGGTAGTTGAGTTGAGATGTGTAAACTCACTGTGTTGGGTATTTAAGTCTCATATGTAAATCCACCTTGATGGATCTTTGATGTAAGTATGAGTCATTGGTGATAGGAAGGTCATAGAGTCATGTACTTCATTGAAAAATATTTTTGTAGGTTTAGCATGAACTCAAGGGGAGCATCAGATCTGTAGAACGCTTCCTTCTATAAGAGGAGAAAAAAAAAACCTTGTGTTGGTTTTGGTCCGCCCTTTTCCCTTGATGTCAAAGGGGGAGAGTGACATGGTGTTTGAATAAAGAGAAAGAATGGTGTCAAGAGTGATATGGTGTCATTGTATTCTTAATGTATCTATCTGTTGTGGTGATCAAACACCATCGTGGTTGCCATCAAGTCCAAAGGGGGAGATTGTTGGCAATATGATGTTGAGTGTTGTCCTTGATGGCAACCCACTTGATGAAGATGATGGCAACCTACTTGATGAAGTTGTCCCTGATGGAATATGTCTTGATGCACTTGTTAAATGATGTAAATCTGATGAATATACAATGAGTACAGAAGGTAATGATGGAAGGATTGTCAGTATGTGCTAGAACATGATGAAAAGAGTATGTCTCAAGGCATACACGGATTTGTCTAGACAAAGTAGCGTATGCATGCGGGAAATAACGTGCCAAGTCGCGTATGGGCAAAAGCGCTCTAAATATGTAAAACCAGGGGTAGCCACCATGGTATTGACCCATTGTATTGAGTAATGATTCGTCTATGTGACCCCATCCAGGAATACCATCGAAAGTAATGTGGTTTTGGCTCATGGTATTGATAAAGGGTAAACCTATATAAGGAGAAGAAATTCATTGTGAAAATGTGTGCAAGAAGTCTGAGCTTGAATGAATACTTCTCTCTGAAGCATATCTGAATGGAAAGGGTTACAGTTGAATGAAAGATCTTAATGTATGATGCACCAATGAAGAAATGATGAAGAAGGGAATCTAGATCTGGAATGTATTTGTATCTGCTAGATCTGTTTATGGAATGATTAGATCTGAGATGAGGCGAACATCTGTCTGAAGTAAAGGGTAAAATTTGAGTGATGTATTTGTTCTGAAATGACCTAAATGTCTGAAGAACTATACGCTAGTTCGCCGCAGAGTAAGCACGTATATACGCGGGTTTGCTGAAGAGAAAGCGTGTATGGGCAGTAAAATTAGCTCTGTAATATGTACAGAAGTATACACGGGTTTGTATGGTCGAAGGCGCGTATATACGCAGGATCAGTGAAAGGAAAGTGCGTATGAAGATTAGGGTTTGCTGAAGTATGAAGTATCAAATGTCTGATATGTTCTGCTGTGTTACTGCTATCTGTTGATGATGTATGATTGAGCTCAAATGTATGGAGTGGGTCCAGTCTAAAAATATGATGAAACGTGGCCTGCAAGTTGTGTTCTAAAGGAAGCTTTGGATCCAGTGTGAAAATTGATGAAACGTGGTCCATAGAGGTGCTGAGGGTTGTAGCCTTCAGTCAGGGGGTTGTAGCTCCCTTCCAGGTGAGGTTGGTAAACGAGATCGTGGGGTCGTAGCTCCCTTCCAGGTGAGGCTGGTAAACAAGATCGGGGGGTCGTAGCTCCCTTCTAGGAGAGGCTGGTAAACGAGAGCAGGGGGTCATAGCTCCCTTCCAGAGAGGCTGGTAGAGGAGCTGCTAGTGGGTGCCTGCGTGCTGGTAGGAGGCTGCGCCAGCACATATGTTGTAAGATGTTTTCTCTATAATAAAATATTGAAGGCTGAGACAATGGCAGCGGTGGTTTTCTCCCGACTTGGGTTTCCACCTAAAATCTTGGTGTTCATGTGTGTTTCTTATATGTGATGACTTACTCTGTTCTTACTGTACATGTTTACTGTTTATTAAACATCTATTGAATGAATGATGGAATGATATAAGTGAAGAATTAATGGCTTAATTAGATCTCTGTGTATACGCGAGTTTTATGAAGGATATCCGCGTGTATACGCTAGTGGGCTTCAGCAAAGTAGCGTATGGGTTTTAGAGAGTGGAAAAGTAAAAAGATTTGTGTAATTCCTAAATACTGATTCACCCCTCCCCCCCCCGCTCAGTATTTTTCCCAACAATTGGTATCGAAAGGTGGTCCTTCTCATATTGATCGCTTGAAGGAGATCCGTCGCAATGGGAAGTCGTGAAGGAGTATTTTCTATAAGGCCACCTCTATTCAATGGAAGCAATCTATTATTCTGGAAAATGAGGATGAGATCTTATCTTCAGTCTATGGGAGCTGATGTATTGGCCATGGTTGAACAAGGATATCAATATCATGCTGCTACACCAAGAGATCCAACTGAAAGAAAGAATTATGAATCAAATGAAAAAGCGGTCAACACTATAACAGGTAGCTTAACTGAATCAGAATTTGTCAAAGTCATCCAGCTGAATATAGCAAAGGAAATATGGGACAAAATCATTCTAAGTTATGAAGGTGATGCAAAGGTAAAAAGTGCAAAGCTCCAAACCCTTAGAATTGAATATGAAAAATTGAAGATGCATAGTGATGAGAGTATTGCCAGTTTCTTCTTACGTTTAGATGATATTGTAAATCGAATGAGAAATTTGGGTGAAACCATAACCGATACTACTCTGGTAGAAAAGGTCTTAATATCTTTGACTTCAAAATTTGAATCTAAAGTGTCTTCTCTTGAAGAAAAGCAAGATCTGCAAACTCTGACTATTGTTCAACTACATGGTATCCTGACTGCTTTTGAAATGAGAAAAGGAGGTCCGTCTCAAAACAGAGAAGCTTCTTTTAAGGCATGTGAAAAGGAAAAGGAAGTTGTCAAAGAATCAAATTATATATCAGAAGAAGAAGAAGCAAATTTTGTGAGAAAAATTCAACTAGGAACCGGAAGATTCAAAGGTAAGCTTCCCTTCAAATGTTTTTTTTGTGGAAGAGGTCATTATGCTGCTAAATGTCCTTATGAATAAAATCATGGTAAAGGGAAACAATTTTAAAAGGGAAAGAGTTACTATACAATTGAAGATAATTATGAAGTGTCAAGTGAGGATGAAGAAGGCTCTGACCACAATCTACGAATACTCATGGCATTTACCATGGATGATGATAGTTTCACAAAAGAAAGGGATCTGATTGGTAAAGAATTGCATAGAAAGAAAGGCTGCTTTCAGGGATGTTGCTTCTATTGTAACTCATTTGGTCATAAGGCTACTAATTGCAGGATAAGTATGATGAACAGATCTGATAATTTTCAGCACCCTATAAAAAGTCACAAGCAAAGCTGGAAAAAGAAGAGGCACCGGTCAAAAACATAGGGATATCGACCTTCTACCGTAGCTTGTCACCAAGCTTACTTAATGATCATAGGGACGAAGTGAGATACATTACAGGATTTGCAATGTATCGTCACAGGGGGATTGATGTAATATGATTCTATGGTTGATTTGGTTATTCGTTATTTTTATTTTCGACAAGTATATCCGATGTGAAGAAAACAGCACAGGAGGTACAAACTGGGGAGATGGAGGAATGTGAAATTTTCCCCACATTTCACTTTACATACGCGGGTTAGATGAACTATGCTCACTAGTACATGAGTTCCATCGACCTTCACGCGTATGCCTTTTAAGTGATAAGGAAAATTAATATGGCAAATTGGATCAAGAGTATCAGTTTCAGGAGCATCTCTGACTACTGATGATTGTATTATTGGCACTGTATCTGCTTATTTCTCAGTTCTAAATGATAATGACATGATACATGGTTTCTTATGATGAAGTTTATGGATGAGCCCGGATTGTTATTTGATGAAGAATATCTTTTGATGAGATGGAAGTCTTGTGATTCAGAAATATGGACAAATCATGCAGAGATTGTTGCTGATGACTTGCTTCTGAAGGTGTTCAAGTTGCACAAGCTAAGGAGGAGCCTTGGTCATATGGAAAGGATGTTTGGATGCACATTTTCAAGGGGATCACTAGCCTTGCTGAGTATAATGCATTGTTGGCATTATGATGATTCTGAAATATGATCTCTCTTGAGGTCTTTCTGGTATTGGTCATAAAAAGTCATACTTGTAATTTGATAAAAAGGTCTTGTTGAGACCCATGATGTAAAATTGTAATATTTAGTCATGTAGGGACTTGTCAAAATTTGTAAACCCACTTGGTTGGGTAGCTGAGTCAAATTTGTAAACCCACTTGGTTGGGTAGTTGAGTTGAGATGTGTAAACCCACTTGGTTGGGTATTTGAGTCTCATATGGAAATCCACTTGGATGGATCTTTGATGTAAGTATGAGTCATTGGTGATAGAAAAGTCATAGAGTCATGTACTTCATTGAAAAATATGTTTGAAGGTTCAGCATGAACTCAGGGGGAGCATGGTCACTTCAGTGTACATCAGATCTGCAGAACGCTTCCTTCTACAAGAGGAAAAAAAAAAAAAAAAAAACCTTGTTTTGGTTTTGGTCCGCCCTTTGCCCTTGATGTCAAAAGGGGAGAGTGACATGGTGTTTGAATAAAGAGAAAGAATGGTGTCAAGAGTGACATGGTGTCATTGTATTCTTAATGTATCTATCTGGTGTGGTGATCAAACACCATCATGGTTGCCATCAAGTCCGAAGGGGGAGATTGTTGGCAATATGATGCTGAGTGTTGTCCTTGATGGCAACCCACTTGATGAAGATGATGGCAACCTACTTGATGAAGTTGTCCCTGATGGAATATGTCTTGATGAACTTGTTAAATGATGTAAATCTGATGAATATACAATGAGTACAGAAGGTAATGATAGAAGGATTGTCAGTATGTGCTAGAACATGATGAAAAGAGTATGTCTCAAGGCATACGCGGATTTGTCTAGACAAAGTAGCGTATGCACGCTGGAAATAACGTTCCAAGTCGCGTATGGGCAAAAGCACTCTAAATATGTAAAACCAAGGGTAACCACCATGGTATTGACCCATTGTATTGAGTAATGATTCGTCTATGTGACCCCATCCAGGAATACCATCGAAAGTAATGTGGTTTTGGCTCATGGTATTGATAAAGAGTAAACCTATATAAGGAGAATAAATTCATTGTGCAAATGTGTGCAAGAAGTCTGAGCTTGAATGAATACTTCTCTCTGAAGCATATCTGAATGGAAAGGGTTACAGTTGAATGAAAGATCTGAATGTATGATGCACCAATGAAGAAATGATGAAGAATGGAATCTAGATCTGGAATGTATTTGTATCCGTTAGATCTCGTTTATGAACGATGATCCGAGATGAAGCAACATTCATCTCAAGAAGGGTAAAATCTGAGTGATGTATATGTTCTGAAGAATTGCAATGACCTAAATGTCTGAATAACTATACGCTAGTTCGCCGCAGAGTAAGCGCGTATATACTCGGGTTTGCTGAAGAGAAAGCGCGTATGGGAAGTAAAATTAGCTCTGTAATTTGTACAGAAGTATACGCGGGTTTGTATGGTCGAAGGCACGTATATACGCAGGATCAGTGAAAGGAAAGCGCGTATGAAACGAATACAAAGTATGAAGAGGAAAATGTCTGAACTGCTATGCCGCGGTGTTACCGCTGTTATCCGTATTCTACGCTCAATGTCCGAATCGATAGTATCAGCTTTGATGTATGATTGAGCTAAAATGTATGGAGTGGGTCCAGTCTGAAAATATGATGAAACGTGGCCTGCAAGTTGTGTTCTAAAGGAAGCTTTGGATCCAAAGGTGAAAATTGATGAAACGTGGTCCATGGTGGTGTCGAGGGTTGTAGCCTTCTACTGTGTTGTAGCTCCTCTGTGTGAGGCTGTAAACGAGATCGGGGGGTCGAGCTCCCTTTCCGTGAGAGGCCGCTAAACGAGAGCAGGGGGCCCGAGGCTCCCTTCCAGGAGAGGTCAGTAAACGAGCGCAGGGTGCCTCGCGTGTCGGCAGGGAGGCCGGCGCTCAAAGACATATGTTGTAAGATGTTTTCTTCTATAATAAAATATTGAAGGTCGAGACAAATTCAAAAGAAATGTGGTTTTCTCCCCCGACTGTCACTTAAAACTCGGTGTTCATGTGTGTTGCTTATGTGTGATGACTTACTCTATTCTTACTGTACATGTTTACTATTTATTGAACATCTATTGAATGAATGATGGAATGATATAAGTGAAGAATTAATGGCATAATTAGATCTCTGTGTATACGCAAGTTTTATGAAGGATATCCACGTGTATATGCTAGTTGGCTTCAACAAAGTAGCGTATGGGTTTTAGAGAGTGGAAAAGTAAAAATATTTGTGTAATGCCTAAATACTGATTCACCCCCCCCCCCTCTCAGTATTTTTCCCAACAATTGCATCAGAACAAACACACATGAATGAAACCATAATCAAGTCGCTTATCATTAATAACAATAAAGGAAAGATACAACCCAAAGCTCTGATGTTGGATCTTCCTTCAGCGGGGTCGACAGTGGAGCACGTATCTATGAAGCTCGTTGGGAATGGGACAAAGCTCTCTCTCTTCGGCTTGGCTCTCAAAGGCTGTCTGGCGATAGTCTCCTCGCTATAAGTTCATCTCTTCTCTAGTGCTATTAGGACTATTAAGACTACTAAGACTAGCTTGCTAAGGAAAATGGCAAGCTTATATAGATGGTGGAAGGGGAGTTGGGATCCCTACAATTGTGGGATTGTCCCTATCCTCGAGGAAGCTTCCATGATAGGTGGAAAATCACCTACCATACATGGAGATCCGGAGCCAAACCTCCCAGCTCATTTTAGAGACTCGTTCAGGAGTTTGTTGGAATCAAACTTCCGCCATTTATTTTTAAAAAACAATCCTTATTAAGCTTGGCATGAGCAAGACACTAGGACAGAGCGCAAGTTGGCGCACCCTCTTTGGTGGATTTTCCCCATTGGCACGAGGGATGAACTGGCTAGTCGCGCCAAGGCCAAAAGATTAGTTTTTAGGGTTTTTCCAAGGAAACTTTCTTCAGAGGAATTATTTTCCTTGTCAAGGGGGATGCTATGAAAGTGGTTTCAGGTTATGTCATTGCTCACAAGTCACGAAAGAGTCCCTCCAATGTGCAGGACGGGGATTGCAGGGACGGTGACAAATTACTATGTAACAAATTCCCCCTAAAGCATGAGGCCTGAGAGAGATAGAGGGCTGAAATGATTTATGAGAATGTGTCCAACGGAAAACACTACCATCGAAAAACCTGCGTACAAGTACAACTGATATCTCAAACACATGATACATGGTATGGGCGCAGCCATCCATAATAGAGTATACAATAATCAGGATCCAAGGTATGGACGCAGCCATCCAAAAAGGATCAATAAGTAGACTCAGGTATGGTCGCAGCCATCCAATCAATGAGTCATATAACCAATCATGATAATCCACAAAATCCGCAGCCTGGATTCCATCAGACAAAACCCAGGGTCTTGCGCTCCATCTCGACCCGAACAAAGTACAAGTCCTAGCATGTGAATAAATGAGCTGAAGTTGAACATGCCAGAACATTGTCTGATTACCGACCAATGATGAAAGACGTTAACAGACGTGAGAGAAACCACCAATAATGACGATGGCCCTCAAGGTACTAGAGGTACAATCCACAAAATGTGAATAGTGAGTTGGCATTGAACACCCGCAGAATCATTCGATCGAAGGCCAATAATGAAAACCTTGCGTCAAATGCGAAGAACCTGCCATTGAGGCATGCAGGCTCCAAGGTACCTGAAGAGAGTCTCTAGATTAGCTTCCTGGATAATGAGTTGAAGTCAACAGGAAGTGACCTTGATCGAAGGTGGGCCATAATGTTTCCCACATCATCGACATGAGATAGAATAACATAATGTTTGTGAATCAGGATCTGTAGAGAATCAGAGGAGGGTTGAGAATTGCAGAGGTCAACTTCTCTTGATCATATCGGCGGCACAACATTGGATTTGGTAGTATTTGACATCAAAAGATCTGAGGTCATGATGATGAGGCAAAGAGTAGATGAGAGGCCAAAAAAGATAACCCAAACCCATGGAGGCAAGCGGAAAACGAGATGAGAAGTCCCCAACCCGAAACGAATGCAGACAAGTGCCATGTTCAAGAGCGACATACTGCCGACACAACGATGATACTGGTTTTATTTTTCCCCACCATTTCTAGCAAGTACCCCAATTATTTTTGGAAACAAGATTGAAGGGGATGGCATATGCTTGTGATATAAGTTTGTCCTTCGGACAAATCCAACCTAGTACATTTAACGATCCCTAGGAAGGAGGAACTCGAGTATCATCATTACGACAGAATCCGATGTCATCGGGTTTTAATGAGTCTGACAAAGGAAGAACTCGGCGTCTTTTCATGTTTAGAGATTTTGAAAAGACAGCGGAAAAGTGAACTCCAATAGTCCCTTTTCGTAGATAGTTCCTCAGATCCGAAAAGGTAGAAAACTATGTCTGAGAAAACCTCCTAGTCGTGATAGGCTAGGGTATTCCTTTTTCGTAAATAATCTATCTCGGCCCGAAAAAGGGGTAAACGTATACTGGGTAGGTGTCGTTTCGCAGCCAATTTTAACGAGCTCAAAACGACAAGCGACTCGGCTATCTTTTCAATTTTAGAGAGTTGGAAAAGAGCTTAAAGGTGACTCCTCTTAGAGGAACAAGTGGTATAAAGGGCAGCTACTGGTTCTGGTAATAGTGGAACTACTCATAACAAGATAAAGGCCAAGAGGCTTGCTAACAAGACCACTCATCACAGCGGTTCCTTAGGAATGGGTAAAACAACCAAGTGAAGGCATATGATCGGCCAAGCAGATAGTGACGATGGAGTGAGAAAACCAAGGCTCATCTGGCAAAAACAGGCTGATAAAATGGCAATCACCAGAGGTAAAATGGGAAAGGTTTCATTTTTACACAAGCTTGAAATCAGGAAACTCTGCTTGAAGTTGGTTTCATTTTTACACAAGCTTGAAACAAAGATAAACTATGCTTGATCCTGATTTCATTTTTACACAAGCTTGAAACAGAGACAAACTATGCTTGAAAAATTAAGCATGCCCCCAGCATGGTGACTCAATTCGAGGTACATGCCCCCCAAGCTTCAATCCATATGAAAGGCAGATGGAGTGAAGGTTCAAATTATGACATCTGAGAAAGACTCGACTGGGATTTTACAAGATCTCAACAAAGACTCAAATTGAACAGGAAAGTGTTTCATTGTTTTAATGAGGTTGACACATTAAAAGAACTATCCTCATAAGAGCTTGTTTCATTTTTTAAGGAGCTTGACACAAGAAAACGAACTGTGCTCCGACCACCTTGTTTCATTTTTTAAGGAGCTTGACACAAGCAGATGAACCATGCTCTAACAAACCTCATCATAATTAATAAGAAGTCATCGCTTCCAATATTTTCCCGTCCGATGGAAGGAAAACAACTTGGAAGTCTAGACCTAATGTCCCCAGCACCTGATGCACAATGACACTATCACTGAATGCGGGCACAGGACAGGTAGTCACATAATTACACAGTAATTTGTCGTCGTCCCTGAAATCCCCATCCCGCACATTGGAGGGCCTCTTTCGTGACCTGTGAGCAGTGAAATTATCTAAAACCACTTTCATGGTATCCCCCTTGACAAGGACAATAATTCCTCTAAAGAAAATTTCCTTGGAAAAACCCTAAAAACTGATCTTTTGGCCTTGGCGCGACTAGCCAGTTCAGCCCTCGCGCCAATGGGGAAAACCCACCAAAGAGGGCGCGCCAACTCGCCCTCTATCCCAGTGTATTTCTCGCACCAGGCTTAATAAGGATTGTTTTTTAAAAATAAATGGCAGAAGTTTGATTCCAACAAACTTCTGAATGAGTCTCTAAAATGAGTTGGGAGGTTTGGCTCTGGATCTCCATGTATGGGAGGTGGTTTTCCACCTATCATGGAAGCTTCCTTGAGGATAGGGCCAATCCCACAATTGTAGGGATCCCAACTCCCCTTCCACCCTTAGCAAGCTAGTCTTAGTAGTCCTAATAGTCCTAATAGCACTAGAGAAGAGTTGAACTTATAGCGAGGAGACTATCGCCAAACAGCCTTTGAGAGCCAAGCCGAAGAGAGAGAGCTTTGTCCCATTCTCGACGAGCTTCATCGAGACGTGCTCTGCTATTGACCCCACTAAAGGAAGATCTAGCATCAGAGCTTTGGGTTGTATCTTTCCTTTATTGTTATTAATGATAGGTGACTTTGATTATGGCTTCATTCATGTGTCTTTGTTTTGATGCAATGAATTACATCCTCTCTGACTGATGTATGGTTACAAGATCTAGATTTTATGTTGTGTATCGTTGTGTTTCTTCACATGTGTGCAGGTGTTTGGATGTGTTAAGCGGAAGGATTGTGATCAGCCAAAGCGAAGGACGGGAAGCATCATCCTTTATTCGACGACCATTGCGTAGGACCTGAGGTAGGCAACTCATTGTGTTTTTTCGTTTTTGTAACTAGAGACCTGTGTCACTACATGTCTGATTATTGCTAGACCCGATCTGGGCTAGTAGGGATTGCCTCTGTCCGCAGAGGGGATTTACCTCTCCAAAAATCCGGTGACTCCACTGGGGATTTGATTAGATTTTGTCTTGTCTCTTTCGGTTGCTTTTGGC
Organism: Pinus albicaulis; assembly: GCA_034641835.2. Lineage (NCBI taxonomy): Eukaryota > Viridiplantae > Streptophyta > Pinopsida > Pinales > Pinaceae > Pinus > Pinus albicaulis. The sequence goes on along the minus strand of CM076570.1, from coordinate 126,864,792 downwards.
TTCTGTCTGCTTGATCTGCTCTTTTGGTCTGTCTCTTTCTAGTGTATAACCTTTGTTCAGCTCCCACCACACCTGATCTACTCTTTGCTTGCTATTTTTCATATCTATCATTGATAAACTCGATTGGCATGCTTTTCAGCTGATAGTCGCGCTAGCTGGCGCTTGTTGCTAGTTAGGCGCCCACGCCAACCCTGTTTGGTGCTAGGGTTTGCTTGTTTTGAGCCCTCTGAGTTTGATTTGTTGGTTTTGGTGTTGTTTTTCCAACTGTCCGAGTGCCTGGAAGTCTTTGTTGACTGTGTATGACCTTCATCCTCTGGTTGTTTGCCCTCTACCTTCAGTTTTACATTCTATCCCTAGGGCATCTAGGTGCTATTGTGTGTTGAGCCTCCCATGGGAGTTTTTGGTTTTTTCTCATTTAGTCAACTTCGTTTTTTCTCCCTTGCATTCGTTTGGTTTTTTTTTATCGTATCATTGCGTTATTTGGGTGATTTCTCTCTTTCTCATTCGAATTTCACTTTGACTCATTTTGAGCCTAGATCACACGGTTCATATGAGTTTTTGTTGGGATTCCTCTTTGATTTGGCTGATTTCTCTGTCAGTTTGGGGTCTGATTGTGTGTTGAGTGAACATGCTTGCTTTTACTCTTTTGCTATCATTTCTCAAATTGGTCTCTTATTATTTTTTCATTTTGTTTGGTGCATTTTTCTCTTAAAACATTGAAAAATACAAAAAACAAGTCTCTTTGTTTTTTATTAGTTAGTGAAAATTGAAAAAATTTATGCATTATTAGTGTTATATAACTCTAAAGGAAAAGTTTTTAGTGTCATTAGCGTGCATTAGAGATACTAGTGGTTTTTTTGTGATCATTTTGTTATTGTTTGAAAAGCTCTCAACTTTCTCATAGTTAGCTATTCATCAAACAAAATGATTTATTGTGGCATGTAGTGTGCATTTAGAGGATTTATGAGACATAACATTCGGTAGCGCCTGAAATTGAAACATAATTGAAGATCAACTCTAAAATTTATTCAATTTACCTTAAGGTAGCATTGAAACATTAACGGAATATCTAGAGGTCTAGGCTAGTGACGTGTTCCGGCGTCGTTAAGCCTAGTAGCTGTCGTTTGCCTCCTAGATTTAGACAGCACTAGTACGGACTTGTGCTCCCCGTACCGTCGCGTATATAAAGGGAGACCCCACTAGGTTGCTATCCTTTGTCCGTAGGAAGCCGATTCTGCCGCCTTATACCCATGATACACTGGACACAGCATTCAAGGAGATTACCTGCACGTACGTCAAGTCCTTGGTCATTTCTCTTTCATTTGATCACCAAGGTGTATATTTTAGTTCACGGATATCTGGTACACCCATGTGCCTAGATTACCAGAGCAGTCATTTTGATCTTTACTGACTCCTTAAAATTGAAAAGATCATCAAGCGCTTGTCCTTTCACGCTTGTTTCCAAAATTAAAGATATAGATTCATCTTTTACTCATTTCTTGACTCTTAAAATATGAAACGGTAGAGTTTTGTTTCAATGTTTTAAAAATTGACTGCCCACGAAATATTCCTAGTTAAAGTTAGTTTCCTTAGGGTGTTGTTTTGGGTCGTTTCCAATGACAACTTTTCCGGAGTTCACCAGCCAAGGAATCCCCTCCGATGGGAATCCTGGTCATTTTCCTCCTTTTGGGAATGTTGGTGCTCCTTATATGGAAACATTGTCCCTTCCTGGGTTAACTGTTGGGTTGCCTGTTTGGTTTTTTCCAACCTCTGCGGTCCCGAATGTCCCAGCTACTGTTCAATCCATTCCTCCACCTGAAAAACATCATGTTGATTCCAAGATCGACCTCTCCCCTTCTTTGCCTGTTTCTGCGTCCTCCTCTTCTACTTCGCCTGGTGAAAGTCTGGATTCGAGTAACCAGGTGGCTAAGAAGAAGAAGAAGAAGACAAAGAAGAAGAAGTCAGATAAAGGAGAGGCTAGCTCTGTGGCTATTATGCCTAAGAAACCATCCATCGATAAACCTTCCAACCCTCCGCGGAAAGTTGAATTCCCTTTCATGTTGTGCCAGGGAAACCATCTTCTTCGAGATTGCCTTGGTATTCCCAAGGTGCTCGAAGTATGGTCCAATGGTCGTCCATTGTTGCCTTTGGCTTCTGGGAGTCAGGTTGGGGGCACGTCTTCAGCTAGTGCTGGTAAAGCTCCTAAGAAGCAGGGTAAGCTTGCCAATCCTTGTAAGTTATGTGAAGGGCACCATGCCGTTCACCTTTGTCCATATATGGATGAAGCCAAACGAGTTTTGGACAACTCGACTGTTCCTGCACCGTTCCTTCCGACTGGTTACAAACAGCTTTCTTTGAGTCCTTCACTAGTTGATTCAACAGTTGGTCAAGGATCATCTTTGGTCAATCCCGCTCCCCCAAAAATTCAAATTCAGGAATCCATTCTCGACCAACCATTGGTCATGGGATCGATTGAGCTGGTTCCGTCTAAGGTGTACCAAGTCTTTTCCGTTGAGAGTGGATCCCATATCCCTCGGGTTCTTCTTGTTTCTTCAGATTCCTTGGACATGGAGAAAGATTATCTTGTTCCTATACCTCAAGAATCCGCTCCTCTACCTCCCGTGATGGAGGTCCCGGAGGATACCCCTCTCGCCTCAAATATGGAGGTTGTGGAGGATGCTCCTTCCTCTTCTGTAACACCAGGGGAAGACCATGTCGGTTCAATGGTAGCCCCTCCAAGTAGTTTGGTCGCTTCTTTCGATTGGGGTCGATTCGCAGGTTATCGCCTTCCTTCTTATGTGCCCTTTGAGATCATGGTACAGACCTTTGATCTGGTCGTACCTAGCACCATTATAGATGAAGGCACGTCTGTTAGTTTTTTATCCTCAACTACTTGGCAAGATTTCGGTTCACCACTGCTTGTTCCTATTATGCAAAATCTGTTGACGTTTAACAGAGGAACTAGTCAACCCGTAGGGATCCTTCCGAAGTTGCCTGTTACTTTGGGAGGGAAAACTATCCATATGGACGTAATGGTTGTTCCTGGCCCCTTGGACTTTAATTTACTCCTGGGCTGCGATTATACTTATGCCATGGGAGCGCTTGTCTCGTCCCTCTTTCGTGTGATGTGTTTTCCGCACCAAGGTCAGATTGTGACCATCGATCAACTTGCGTTCTTTGGTCCTATTATGGAAGCTAGTCCACCATCATCCCTACCGGATCTTTATCCGCCGGTTGTATCTTCCTTGCCGCAAGTTAATTATGTGACTACCTGTCCCGTGCCCGCATTCAGTGATAGTGCTATTGTGCATCAGGTGCTGGGGGCATTAGGTCTAGACTTCCAAGATGTTTTCCTTCCATCGGACAGGAAACTCTTGGAAGGGATGACTTCTTATTCATTATGATGAGGTTTGTGGGAGCATGGTTCATCTTCTTGTGTCAAGCTCCTTAAAAAATGAAACAAGGTGGTCGGATCACAGTTCGTTTTCTTGAGTCGAGCTCCTTAAAAAATGAAACAAGCTCTTATGAGGATAGTTCTTTTAATGTGTCAACCTCATTAAAACAATGAAACACTTTCCTGTTCAATTCAAGTCTTTGTTGAGATCTTGTAAAATCCTAGTCAAGTCTTTCTCAGATCTCGTGATTTGAACCTTCACTCCATCTGCCTTTCATATGGATTAAAGCTTGGGGGGCATGTACCTCGAATTGAGTCACCATGCTGGGGGCATGCTTAATTTTTCAAGCATAGTTTGTCTCCATTTCAAGCTTGTGTAAAAATGAAATCGGGTTCAAGCATAGTTTATCTTTGTTTCAAGCTTGTGTAAAAATGAAACCTTTCCCATTTTACCTCTGGTCATTGCCATTTTATCAGCCTATTTTTTCTAGATGGGCCTTGGTTTTCTCACTCCATCGTCATTATCTACTTGGCCGATCATATGCCTTCACTTGGTTGTTTTACCCATTCTTGAGGAACCGCTGCAATGAGTGGTCTTATTAGCCAACCTCTTGACCCTTATTTTTTCTGAGCAGTTCTACCATCACCGGAACTAGTTGTTGCCCTTTATACCACTCGTTCATCCAGGAGGAGTCACCTTTTAGCTCTTTTTTGAATCTCTAAAAATGAAAAGATTGCCGAGTCACTTGTCGTTTTAATCTCGTTAAATTGGCTGTGAAACGACATCTACCCAATATAAGTTTACCCATTTTTCGGGCTGGGATGGATTATTTACGAAAAAGGAATACCCTAGCCTATTGCGACTAGGAGGTTTTCTCAGACATATTTTTCTACCTTTTCGGATCTGAGGAACTATCTATGAAAAGGGATTGTTGGAGTTTACTTTTCCGCTGTCTTTTCAAACTCTCTAAACATGAAAAGACGTCGAGTTCTTCCTTTGTTAGACTCGTTAAAACCTGATGACATCGGATTCTGTCGTAATGAAGATACTCGAGTTCCTCCTTCCTAGGGCTCATTAAATGTACTAGGTTGGATTTGTCCGAGGGAAAAACTTATATCACAAGCATATGTTATCCCCTTCAAGCTTGTTTCCAAAAATAATTGGGGTAATCACCAGAAATGGTGGGGAAAAAATGAAACCAGTATCATCGTCGTGTCAGCAGTATGTCGCTCTTGAACATGGCACTTGTCTACATTCGTGTCGGGTTGGGGACATCTCATCTCACTATCTTCTTGCCTCCATGGGTTTGGGTAATCCTTTTTGACCTCTCAACTACTCTTTGCCTCGTCATCATGACCTCAGATATTTTGATATCAAATACTGCCAAATCCAGTGTCGTACCGTCGATATGTTCAAGAGAAGGTGACCTCTGCAGCTCTCAACCCCCCTCTGATTCTCTATTGATCCCGATTCAAAAAAATTATGTTCCTCTATCTCACGTCAATGATGTGGGAACCACTATGGCCCACCTTTGATCAAGGTCACTTCCTGTCGACTTCAGCTCATTATCCAGGAAGCTGATCTAGAGACTTCCTTCCTGGTACCTTGGAGCCTGCATGCCTCAATGGCAGGTTCTCCACATTCGATGCAAGGTTTTCATCATTGGCCTTCGATCGAATGATTCTGCGGATGTTTGACGTCAGCCCACTGTTCACATTCCGTGGATTGTACCTCTAGTACCTTGAGGGAGATCGTCATTATTGGTGGTTCCTCTCGCATCTGTTAACGACTTCCATTATCGGCTGGTAATCAGACGATGTTCTTGCATGTTTGACTTCAGCTCACTTATTCACATGTTAGGACTTGTACTCTGTTCGGGTCGAGATGGAGCGCAAGACCCTGGGTTTTGTCTGATGGAATCCAGGCTGCAGATTTTTGTGGATTATCATGATTGGTTACATGACTCATTGATTGGATGGCTACGACCATACCTGAGTCTACTTATTGATCCTTTCTGGATGGCTGCGTCCATGCCTTGGATCCTGATTATTGTATACTCTGTTATGGATGGCTATGCCCATACCACATATCATGTATTTGAGATATCAGTTGTATTTGGAAAAGAGACAAGACAAACTCCAATCAACTCCCCAGTGGAGTCGCTAGATTGTTGGAGAGGTAAAAGCAACAAAGGGCTTCTATAAGACAATCAGAGGAAGAGTATTGCCATCAATGCCAAAGGGGGATATTGTTGGAAATATTGTCATTAATGGCAAAAGAAGTGGCAAAGGAATTAGCAAGGAACAGAGAAAAGAAATGTAGCAGAGAAGAACAGAGAAAGAGTGCATCTACAGTTTGAGCTACAGAGAGCAGTATCATTCAAGGAGCAGGGACAAGCAGTGAATTGAAAGTGTCCAGAGACAGTATAGGAAAAAAAAAAAGGCCATCAAACAAAAAAAAGGTTCTGCATTCTCTGTGAATTATATGTATATTCTTGATAGAATTCAGAAGGAAGGATAGTTGAGTCCCTGTGGACAACTATGAATCATTGTCCGTAAACATCATAAACCCTATGGCAAGGATTCGAAATTAAAGATTTAGTGTATAAATTGAAGGAATTAATGGTTGCGGAGATATGATGGTTTTGAATGTAGCGAAGATTATAATTGCGATGGACCATAGTACAATGATCAGCTTGCGAAATCAAGAACTTGAATGTGCAGTTAGAAGCGGAACTGTGACAGGATAGAACTCTAAACATGCAATGGAAGGTTGATATATTATATGTATCATAGCAAAATTGAAGACAGAGTGACATTGTATTGTGTCGAGGTCGAAAGGCAGCAACCAGTGTAAAGAATGTATGTTAAAATACTCAAACGAAATTGTGAACAAAGCGTTAAACTTAGCAATGGAACTGTAATAAAAGGCAAAACATTAAAGTGCAACTTAATTATAATAATACATTGAAGAGTGGGCGGAACCTTGAAGGCGGAACAGTACGAGGAACAGTGAAAGGGGTTTCCGGTTTTTATCGCACCGCTTTTGTGGGTTGAGCGGTATTCAATAGGTTGGCTCTGATTCCATAGAACGGGCGACACGCGTCCCTGTACGACTCCACAAAACCGCTTGTCACTGCGCGCCATCGTGCGTTATCGTTCGACCCAGGAAGCCCAGCGATATTGTTGAGCGTCGTTGATCTGGGAAGGGGTCATCGGATGGTGATCATTTGCTATAGATGCGCGAAGATTAACCAAGGTATGATGGCCATCGCATGTTATTGTTCGCGCGTCTTCATCGAGCAATATCCGTCTGATCAAATGAGGCGGCGCGACGCGATAACAACCGTCGGATGAAAACGATCGTCAGCAATGGGCCCCAGTTTTAAATAATATTGATTAAGCCGTCGATTATGCATGTGGGGCCGGATCCAAAGGTCTATTTTAAAAAGGCCATTTGATAAAAGCGCGGATTATTAATATAAATATTTAATTACCAAAGGGTGTGAATAATATTTATTTATCAAATTCCACGAATTTGATAAATAAAATTCCAATAAAAGAAATAAAACCATCAGCGGCACGTTAATGTTACTTAACCTTGGCTATAGTATTATTTGGTGGAGAAAAATATTACCTTTGGGACAATTCGTGCATGGAAGAACGAAGATTGGATTTTCAATTTGGATTGGTTCGAATTTTAATATGAATACCATTAGTAGTTGAGTGGTTTTCTACTGATGGTATTGATAAAGGAAAAACTATATAAGGAGAAACGCATTATGGTTCAGGGTGTGCATGAAAGGGTCGTTAATAAATAAATCTCTTTAATATATATCTACGTATATGACACACCGATGGATATGATCTAAAAATGATAAATCTCTACGATGATCGGCAAAAAGAAATGATGAAGACCTGACGGAAGTCTGATGAAGAAATTGAAGAAATCTGGTGGATCTGAGGGTTGAAGCCTTCTGTATGAAAGTGGAAGTATCTTGCCAGTAAAAGCTGGTGTTAAAATCAGGGGGTTGGAGCTCCCTTCCAGTAGTGGCTGGAGAACGAGAAAAGGTTGTAGCCTTTCTGCAGGTAGGTGCCTGTGTGCTGGTATAAGTCTGTGCCAGCATAAATTGTAAGAATTTTTCTTTATAATAAATATTGAAGACTGAGATAACAGCAGCGGTGGTTTTCTCCCAAATTGGGTTTCCACCTTAAATACCGGTGTTCACATGTGTTGCTTATGTTTGATGGTTTGTTCTGTTATTTCTGTTCATGCTTACTGCTTATCTGATGAATGAATGATGCAATGATCTACGTAAAGACATAATAAGATCTCTGGACATACAAGTTGGATTCAGTAATGTAGCATATGGTTTTAAGAGAAAGGAAAACTAAAAAGTTGTCAGTCAGCTCTAAATACTGATTCACCCCCCCCCCCTCTTAGTATTTTTCCCAACAATCGGATTTTATCGTAATGAAGATACTCGAGTTCCTCCTTCCTAGGGCTCGTTAAATGTACTAGGTTGGATTTGTCTGAAGGAAAAACTTATATCACAAGCATATGCTATCCCCTTCAAGCTTGTTTCCAAAAATAATTGGGGTAATTTCCAGAAATGGTGGGGAAAAAATGAAACCAGTATCATCGTCATGTTAGCAGTATGTCGCTCTTGAACATGGCACTTGTCTGCATTCGTGTTGGGTTGGGGACATCTCATCTCGCTATCTGCTTGCCTCCATGGGTTTGGGTAATCCTTTTTGACCTCTCAACTGCTCTTTGCCTCGTCATCATGACCTCAGATCTTTTGATATCAAATACTGCCAAATCTAGTGTCGTACCGTCGATATGTTCAAGAGAAGTTGACCTCTACAGCTCTCAACCCCCCTCTGATTCTCTATTGATCCCAATTCAAAAACATTGTGTTCCTCTGTCTCACGTCAATGATGTGGGAAACACTATGGCCCACCTTTGATCAAGGTCACTTCCTATCGACTTCAGCTCATTATCCAGGAAGCTGATCTAGAGACTTCCTTCCTGGTATCTTGGATCCTGAATGCCTCAATGGCAGGTTCTTCACATTCGATGCAAGGTTTTCATAATTGGCCTTCGATCGAATGATTCTGCGGATGTTTGACGTCAGCCCACTGTTCACATTCCGTGCATTGTACCTCTAGTACCTTGAGGGAGATCGTCATTATTGGTGGTTCCTCTCGCATCTATTAACGGCTTCCATTATCGGCTGGTAATCAGACGATGTTCTTGCATGTTTGACTTTAGCTCACTTATTCACATGTTAGGACTTGTACTTTGTTCGGGTCGAGATGGAGCGCAAGACCTTGGGTTTTGTCTGATGGAATCTAGGATTATCATGATTGGTTACATGACTCATTGATTGGATGGCTACGACCATACCTAATTCTACTTATTGATCCTTTCTGGATGGCTGTGTCCATGCCTTGGATCCTGATTATTGTATACTCTGTTATGGATGGTTGCGCCCATACCACATATCATGTATTTGAGATATCAGTTGTATTTGGAAAAGAGACAAGACAAACTCCAATCAACTCCCCAGCGAAGTCGCCAAATTGTTGGAGAGGTAAATCCCCTCTGCGAACAGAGGCGATCCCTACTAGCCCAGATCGGGTCTAGCAACAATCAGACATGCAGTGACACAGGTCTCTAGTTACAAAAATGAAAAAACACAATGATTTTCCTACCTCAGGTCCTACGCAATGCTCGTCGAAGAAAGGATGATGCTTCTCGTCCTCCGCTTTGGCAGATCACAATCCTTCCGCTTAACATGTCCAAACACCTGCACACATGTGAAGAAACACAACGATACACAGCATAAAATCTAGATCTTGTAACCATACATCAGTCAGAGAGGATGTAATTCATTGCATCAACACAAAGACACATGAATGAAACCATAATCAAAGTCGCTTATCATTAATAACAATAAATGAAAAATACAACCCAAAGCTCTGATGCTAGATCTTCCTTCAGCGAGGTTGACAGTGAAGCACGTCTCGATGAAGCTCGTCGGGAATGGGACAAAACTCTCTCTCTTTGGCTTGGCTCTCAAAGGCTGTCTGGCGATAGTCTCCTCGTTATAAGTTCAGCTCTTATCTAGTGCTAATAGGACTATTAAGACAACTAAGACTAGCTTGCTAAGGAAAATGGAAAGCTTATATAGATGGTGGAAGGGTAGTTGGGATCCCTAAAATTGTGGGATTGGCCCTATCCTCAAGGAAGCTTCCATGATAGGTAGAAAACCACCTCCCATACATGGAGATCTGGAGCCAATCCTCCCAACTCATTTTAGAGACTCGTTCAAGAGTTTGTTGGAAGCAAACTTCCACCATTTATTTTTAAAAAACAATCCTTATTAATCTTGGTGCGAGCAAGACACTAGGATAGAGCACTAGTTGGCACGCCCTCTTTGGTGGATTTTCCCCATTTGTGCAAGGGCTTAACTGGCTAGTCATGCCAAGGCCAAAAGATCAGTTTTTAGGGTTTTTCCAAGGAAACTTTCTTCAGAGGAATTATTGTCCTTGTCAAGGGGGATGCCATGAAAGTGGTTTCAGGTTATGTCACTGCTCATAGGTCACAAAAGAGGCCCTCCAATGTGCGGGACGAGGATTGCAGGGATGGTGACAAATTACTGTGTAACAGTAACCAAAACGATGTCAGTGTCACTAGCAAAACATATAAGTACATATATACTCAAATAAATGCAGAAAACATATACAACATACCTGTATACCCCCAAGCATAACCAAAAGGGAGACCCATGTCTAGATTCCCCCGGATATCCATCCCCGCATATGGGAATGGCAAGAACATCTGTGGGTTGGCCTCGAACTATACCTCTATCGTGGCATTCCAATAATGCCCCACCATGCCACCACCGCCTCGCGGCATCACCAGAGCCCACCTCCTCATACGAGGCTCTCGTGGCCACCCAGGAGGCACCGCCACTACTAGCCTCAGCAGCACTACCCTCTCGTACATAATGCTACACAAGATGTTCGCATATACAAACAACTTAGATCCATTACAGACATTTTTGAGTTGCGTCACCATCCTATCATAGCAAAAATTGGAAAAGTCATAAAAATTCCCAGACCCCAACTAGCGCAGTACTCCAACCTGTGGTCCTGATGCCCTATGTGGAACCGATGACCTTGCCAGTTGTACAATCACCGCTAGAGCACATTTCTCTACCAAATCTATCACGAATGCAATCCTGATGCACCCCTCTGTAAGAGGCACCCCACCACAGTGGTGACTCTGAAACCTCTCCAGATCCACCCTCCCAGAAGGGAGTGGATATCTCAGCGCCTCACCATGAGGCAATAACCCGGTCAAAAAATACACATCCGTCTCAGGACATATGGACCAGGTTTGTCTCCCACAACACGAACATGTTGCACCTCCTGCGCCAGTGTCGGATCAAGTAGCATAGCAATCGGTCCTGTGACTGAAGAAGCTCGTTCTCCACGAACTTCAGGAGCCCCCATTGTGCCAGCTGACGACGAGCCCTAGCATCAGCAGCCAGCACAGTTCGAAGCTCGAGCCAATCTCGCTCCCTTCACAATAACCTATCATCAAAACAAGTACCCATCAGTACAGAAAAACACAAAAATAGGCAAAAAACCAAAATATTTTTCACCTCAGCTTTGCGCACATGTCCCTCAGACAAGTGCGCTTAAGGCACGCCAAAAAAAGGGAACATAGCGCTTTAGTGCGCTTATCCCCCAAAAATGTGCACAAAGAGAGCACTACTTTACACCGATCGCCCACGCAATCTAGGGAAAAAATCACCCAGAATCCGTACAAACCCAGTCTGTACGGACCCTGGCACCATCAAACTGAAAAAATTAAAGTGCGGGACGTCATGGAGGTTACCTAGGCATGATCTCGCTAATCCCTAGTGCTCAGGCTGACCGCAACGACAAGAAATGCTACACAGAAGCCTTTGACCTCTCAAAAACTCAGCAAGTAAAAATGAATTGAATTAGGGCAATATTCACCTCTATATCGCCCTTTTCAAAAACTTAGGAGGACCATAATGAGAGATCAGAAGGTCCGTTCTCCGAACAGTAAGTTGCATCACGACCAACACTCCATGATAAATAGAGGCAATGCCACACAATCGCACTCCAAAAAAATTATTTTTTCAGCGCCAGCAGGTATGCCCTCTCTCATCTTCTTTTTTAAATATCATAACTTTCAATAATATTTAATAAAGAAAATTCTTTCACTTGAGGTATTTTTTTTTCAGGAAAATCTCACAAACCATCCACAATGACATCTACTGAAAGTTCTAGAGCAGGTATCATTCTACCCCCAACATGATAGAGTCCTAGTCAACTCTGTGTATCCTGACATCTGACCATGTTTATCATCACCTCACCCTGCACATGATAAACATCCTCATTGGTTGATAGAGCCTCCCCTCCATGATGCTCGTCACCCACAGTAGACCATATATCATAGCAAAAGTGACGCCATGAACATACCACTTTAGTCCGGAAAGCACCTCATGCCCATCCATTCACCATGCATAAGGACAAGTTTACCATACATGCTAAAACCCCCTTCCCGGACGACCAGGTTGTACAAGCAGATCAAAATCACACTACCGCTCCTCGCATTTGGCCCACCATACCTCCACCAGCATAATCCCATCTGCGATACTTTCTCATCCGTTTCATCAACCCCGCACATGAGACCAACCAATGGGACCCCCACCCTCAGCAAAACACCTTCCTCACAACATCAGTGAGCGAACACTTTCATGTTTTGGGGTACCTGTCTCTGTGTTTTGTACAAACCAAACCCCATTATTTTATTCTTTTGGTAAGTGTACAAAGTCCCTGAATGGTGCACTACGTCCTTCACCTCCATCCATCTTTTTATCCCATGGCAGTATTCCCTGAACACCCTTGGTCGGAGTATTACACCCCACGCACATACCACCATGACATTCATAGCCATTTTATAGCTGCCCTGGAAGTCCTACCGACTCCAGGGATTTCCCCATCAGAAATAACTATGACTGACGCCAAGCTGCTTAGTATACTCCGACCTTGGGCCACTGAATCTCCATCATCAGTTTTCAGTCACCCCTCACTAGCATGCCTATGTTAAACCCATCACATCCAGGTCCTCGACCCCTCATGTCGGTGACCCCTCGGCCAATTGAGGTTTCCTTTTTGTCGACTTCGACACCTATTCTCCAAAAAGGAATTGGTACCTTGGATTACCCCTCTACATAAAAGGGGCATCCTCGGGTGGCACTATGGGAGACATCATTTCCCATAGATGTCATCGATCCTCCTGACATTCGACTACAACAAAATCTTTCATGTCAAGATGGTATCGTACCTTACAACCATTGCACTTTGATCAAATTCGTCGAAGACCCGTGCCTCCATAAGTGTCTCTTTCAGCAATTCTCACACGGTAAGTTCCCAGTTAGCACCTATGCGTACAATGTGTAGCTATATGCCATACCAAATTTACACATATGGGTACCATATTCCACCTATTGTCAAAGAAAAAACGCCCCTGAGGGCGTCAGCAGTCATCATCAGCAACCACCAAATCACTACCACATCAGTGATACAGACAGAACATATATTTGTCAAAATAGATTTGTTTAACTAGCTACAACATCACGAGCATGGGACATGCCTGCCTCGTAGAAAATTTGTATATGTATTGTATTATATTTGCTTACAAGGGTCCCTTAGGACACTGTCATTCTTGGAACTGGTGCAGGGTGTTTTCAATTCCAAGCTTCACATAGGTCTCTCTCTCTCTCTCTCTCTCTCTCTCTCTCTCTCTCTCTCTACGCACGATATACAGAAAAGAAACTATAATATATTTCGGCTATACAGTTCTTCTTAGACCTCACACATTAGGGGGCAACTGTTAACATTGGAAAATCGTACAGTCGAAGATGACATTATTTAATGTCAAGCAGAAAGGTTTACAGGGTTGGAAGACATTACAGAATCTGGAAAGTATTTAAAAATCTCTAAGGTCTGAGGAAAAATCAAATTTGAACAAGTCCTAAATGCTTTTTTGCGCATTATCCTTCGTGAAGAGTGCCTTTGAGGGCCTTATGTCTAAAAATGCATGCAATCCTGAGAATGGAAAAATGTCACTTTCTGGGACCACACAAAGCAAAGTACAAGTGATTCCTCACCTGAAGCCGCCTAAGGATAGTCACTAATGCCTCCTTAGACACCAAGTGGGCACACAATGGAATATTTGGAGCACACAAAGGAATCATAACCCTCCCTTGGGTCACCATCCAGAATGTACCAAGAGAGGGAAGGAGGGTTTGAAATCTCCTATATAAGGCCACCATGAGATGAGGAATGGGTGAACACATTGTTACGTTGGCCATAATTTCCCAAGAAATACCAACAGTGTGTGACCCAGAGCTGAAAATAGAGGGGACTCAATTGTTGGCCATCCAACAAGTTCAATCCAACACAGTAGAGAGAGAGGGAGACTGCACCTAGGTAATATTGGGATAAAAACATCCTTGCATCGGGACTTAGAACCCATGTTCTACGAGCCCTTTAGCAAGAGGGTAAAGTTTCACTCTTATTACTACCAACGCTCAATAAGAGGGGCCTAGAGCCACCATTCATATTATTGTTTTCGTTTGACTCTTTTCAGAGCTCATGTTTATTTGTTTTAGTATTTAGTTTTGTTTTAGTTTATATATGCATTTTATTTCTCTATCTAGTATGCTTATGATTCTAGCTTGTTCCACTAACTTGCTTAACTCCGCTTCTTTTTCTGCCTATTACCAATAACTTAAGTGGGTAGACCACACCCCTTAATTTGGTGTGATTTCGTACATACGTGCACCAAACACACTCCAACAGTGATGAAACAATAACAAAATATTATGAAAGATCTTGAAAATTTATGAAATGTCATGAAAGATAACGAACAATCACAAAGGATCACGAAATACCATGAAAGATAGAAAAAGATCGCAAAAAATTATGAAAGATGATGCAATATGATGAAATATGATGGAAAATCAAAAAAGATGATGAAAAATCATCAACACCTGCAAAAAATCATGAAAGGTGAAGAAAGATCACAAAAAAATTTGAAAGATGACGAAACAATAACAAAAACTGCAAAACATCGTAAAATATAAAAATCGACTGTGAAATATAACAAAATACCGCAAAACATCCTAAAATATCACGAAAGATGACGAGAAAATACGAAATATGATGAAAAATCACAAAAGATAATGAAAGATCGTAAAAAATGATGAAACATGATGAATGATTGCGAAAGATGATGGAACATCAAGAAAGTCAGCAAAACATCCTAAAATAAGATGAAATATCTTGAAAGATGACAAAACATCGCGAAAGATGATGAAAAATCATGAAAGATCATGAAAGAACACGAAAGATCGCAAAAAATCACGAAAGATCAGAAAACATCCTAAAAGATGATGAAGAATATTGAAAAATGATTAAATGTCACGAAACATAACAAAAAACCACGAAGGATCATGAAATACCACGAAAGAATGCGAAAGATCATGAAAGATTACAAAACATCCTAAAAGATCATGAAATATGACGAAAGATGAAAAGACCGCAAAAAATCATGAAAGATGAAGAAAGATCACAAAAAAGTTGTGAAAGATCATGAAAGATGACAAACAATAAAAAATGAAAAACATTCTAAAATATCACAAAAGACTGTGAAATATAACAAAAGACCCCAAAAAATTCTAAAATATCATGAAAGATGACGAAACAATGAAAAATATGACGAAAAATCACAAAAGATCACGAAAGATCGAGAAAGATCGTAAAAAATGGTGAAAGATGACGAAAGATTGCGAAATATGATGAAACATCAAGAAAGTCAACAAAAAAACTTAAAACATGACGAAAGATCTTGAAAGATGTCGAAACATTACGAAAATGATGAAAAATAACGAAAGATCATGAAAAATCATGAAAGATCACAAAATATCTTTAAAGATGATGAACGATCTTGAAAAATGATGAATTGTCACGAAAGATAACGAATAATCGAGAAGGATCACGAAATACAACGACAGATCGTGAAATATCTCAAAACATCCTCAAAAATGGTCAAATATGACGAAAGATGATGGAAAATCACGAAAGATGATGAAAGATCATAAAATACCGCAAAAAATCATGAAAAAAATAAGAAATATCACAAAAAATTGCGAAATATCACGAAATATCATGAAAGATGACGAAACAAAAACAAAAACCGCAAAACATCCTAAAATATAACAAAATACCACTAAATATAAAAAAAGACCGTAGAACATCCTAAAATATCACGAAATACGTCAAAACAATGCGAAATATGACGAAAGATTATGAAAGGGGATGAAACATCAAGAAAGTCAGCGAAATATCCTAAAAGATGATTGAAGATATTGAAAGATGACGAAACATAGCGAAATATGATGAAAAATCATGAAAGATCACAAAACATCCTAAAATATGATGAAAGATCTTGAAAAATATTGAAATGTCAGGAAAGATAACAAAAAATCACGAAGGATCACGAAATACCATGAAAGATCATGAAAGATCGCAAAAAATCCTAAAAGATGATGAAATATGATGAAAGACGATGGAAAATGATGAAAGATAATGAAAAATCATAAAAGACCACAAAAAATCATGAAATATGATGAAAGATCACATAAAATTGTGAAAGATCGTGAAGGATCATGAAATATGACAAAACAATAACAAAAAAAACAAAACATCCTAAAATATAACAAACAACCACGAAATATAACCAAATACCACAAAACATCCTAAAATATAATGAAAGATGACGAAACAATGCGAAATATGACAAAAAATCACAAGAGATCACGAAAGATTGAGAAAGATTGTAAAACATAATGAAAGATGACGAAATATTGGGAAAGATGATGGAACATCAAAAAAGTAAGTGAAAAATCCTAAAATATTATTAAATATCTTGAAAGATGACGAAACATCACGAAAGATGATGAAAAATCATCAAATATTATCAAATACCATGAAAGATCGTGAAAAATGATGAAAGATCACAAAAAATCCTAAAAAATGATGAAATATATTGAAAATTTATGAAATGTTACGAAAGATAACGAAAAATCATGAAGGATTGTGAAATACCACGAAAGATCGTGAAAGATCATGAAAGATCGCAAAACATCCTAAAAGATGATGAAATATGAAGAAAGATGAAAGGTTTGCAAAAAATCAAAAACTATGAAGAAGGATCAGAAAAAATTATGAAAGATCATGAAAAATCATGAAAGATGACGAAACAATTAAAAAAATAGCAAAAATACCTAAAATATAGTAAAATATTGTGAAATATAAAAAAATACCACAAAACATCCTTAAACATCACGAAAGATGACAAAACAACACAAAATATGACAAAAAATCACAAAAGATCACAAAAGATCGAGAAATATCGTAAAAAATGATGAAAGATGACAAAATATTGGGAAATATGATGAAACATCAAGAAAGTCAGCAAAAGATCCTAAAAGATGACGAAACATCGCAAAAATGATGAAAAATCACATAATATCATGAAGGAACACGAACGTTCACGAAAAATCATGAAAGATTGCAAAATATCCTAAAATATGATGAAAGATCTTGAAAATTGATGAAATATCATGAAATATAACAAAAGATAACGAAAAATCACGAAGGATCACGTAATACCACGAAATATCGCGAAAGATCATGAAAAATCGCAAAACATCTTGAAACATGATGAAATATGATGAAAGGAGATGGAAAATCATGAAAGATGATGAAAAATCATAAAATACCGCAAAAAATCATGAAAGATGAAGAAAGATCACAAAAAAATTGTGAAATATCACAAAAGATCATAAAAGATGACGAAACAATAGAAAAAACCGCAATACATCCTAAAATTTAACAAAAGACCGCAAAACATCCTAAAATATCTTTAAAGATGATGAAACAATGTGAAATATGTCAAAAATCACAAAAGATCATGAAAGATCGAGAAAGATCATAAAAAGCGATGAAAGTTGACGAAAGATTTCGAAAGATGATAAAACATCAAGAAAGTCAGCGAAACATCCTAAAAGATGATGAAAGATCTTGAAAAATGATGAAATGTCATGAAAGACAACGAAATATCACAAAGGATCACAAAATACCACGAAAGATCGTGAACGATCAGGAAAGATTGCAAAGCATCCTTAAAGATGATGAAATATGACCAAAATGAAAAGACCACAAAAATCATGAAAGATGAAGATAGATCACAAAAATTGCAAAAGATCACGAAAAATCATGAAAGATGATGAAAAAATAACAAAAACTACAAAACATCCTAATATATCACGAAAGATGACAAAACAATGCAAAATATGACAAAAAATCACAAAATATCAAGAAAGATCGTAAAAAATGATGAAAGATTATGAAAGATGATGAGACATCAAGAAAGTCAGCAAAACATCGCAAAAATGATGAAAAATCACGAAAGATCATGAAAGACCATGAAAGATCATGAAAAATCACGAAAGATCGCAAAACATCCTAAATCATGATGAGAGATCATGAAAAATGATAAAATGTCACGAAAGATAACGAAAAATCACAAAGATTCATGAAATACCATGAAAGATCACTAAAGATCCTGAAAGATTGCAAAACATTCTAAAAGATGATGAAATATGACAAAAGATAATGACAAATCAAGAAAGATGATGAAAAATCATAAAAGACGGCAAAAAAACATGAAAGATGAAGAAAGATAACAAAAAATTGTGAAAGATCATGAATATCATGAAAGATGACGAAACAATAACAAAAACCGCAAAACATCCTAAAATATAATAAAATACCATGAAATATAGCAAAAGACCACAAGACATCCTAAAATATCATGAAATATGACGAACCTATGCGAGATATGATGAAAAATCACAAAAGATCACGAAAGATCAAGAAAGATCATAAAAAATCATGAAAGATGACGAAAGATTGTGGAAGATGATGAAACATGAAGAAAGTTAGTGAAACGTCCTAAAAGATGATGAAAGATCTTTAAAAATGACAAAAAATCGTGAAATATGATGAAAAATCACGAAAGATTATGAAAGACCACGAAAGATCGCAAAACATCCTAAAAGATGATGAAAGATCTTGAAAAATGATGATATGTCATGAAAGATAATGAAAAATCATGAAGGATCACGAAATACCTCGAAAGATCGTGAAAGATCACAAAAGATCGCAAAACATCCTTAAAAATGATGAAATACGGTGACAGATGATGGAAAACGACGAAAGATGATAAAAACCTATAAAAGTGTGCAAAAAATCACGAAAGATGAAGAAATATCACAAAAAATTGCAAAAGATCATGAAATATCATGAAAGATGACAAATAATAATAAAAAACCGCAAAACATCCTAAATTATAGCAAAAGACGGCGAAATATAACAAAAGTCTGTAAAACATCCTAAATTATCACGAAAGATGATGAAAAATCACAATGATCATGAAAGATAGGGAAATATTATAAAAAATGATGAAAGATGATGAAAGATTGCGAAAGATGTTGAGACCTCAAGAAAGTCAGCGAAACATCCTAAAAGATTATGAAATATCTTGAAAGATGACGAAACATCGCGAAAGATGATCAAAAATCACAACAGATCATGAAAGACCATGAAAGATTGTGAAAATCACGAAATATCGCAAAATATCCTAAAAAATGATGAAGGATATTGAAAAAATGATGAAATGTCACCAAAAATAATGAGAAATCATGAAGGATCACGAAATACTAGGAAAGTTCGTGAAATATCATGAAAGATTGCAAAAAATCCTAAAAGATGATGAAATAAGAGGAAAGATGATGAAAAATCATAAAAGACCACAAAAATTCATGAAAGGTGAAGAAAGATCACAATTTTTTTTTGAAAGATTACGAAAAATCATGAAAGATGATGAAGCAATAACAAAAACCGCAAAACATCCTAAAATATGATGAAACATTAACAAAGTCTGCGAAACATCCTAAAATATGATGAAAGATCTTGAAAGATGACAAAACATTGAGAAGATGATGAAAAATCACGAAAGATCATGAAAGACCACGAAAGATCACAAAAAATCAGGAATATTGCAAAACATCCTAAATTATGATGAGAGATCTTGAAAAAAAAGATGAAATGTCACGAAAGATAACAAAAAATCATGAAGGATAATGAAATACCACGAAAGATCGTGAAAGATCATAAAATATCGCAAAACACCCTGATGAAATATGACGAAAGATGATGAAAAATCATAAAATGCCACAAAAAATCATGAAAGATGAACAAAGATCACAAAAAATTGTGAAATATCACTATAGATCATGAAAGATGATGAAACAATAACAAAAACTGCAAAACATCCTAAAATATCACAAAAGATGACGAAACAATGCGAAATATGACAAAAAATCCCAAAAGATCACGAAAGATCGAGAAATATCATAAAAAAGGCTAAAAGGTGACAAAAAATTGCAAAATATGATGAAACATCAACAAAGTCATCGAAACATCCTAAAAGACGATGAAATATCTCGAAAGACAATGAAACATCGCGAAATTGATGAAAAATCACGAAAGACCAGGAAGGATCACGAAAAATCATGAAAGATCGCAAAACATCCTAAAATATGATGAAAGATCTTGAAAAGTGATGAAATGTCATGAAAGATAACAAAAAATCACGAAGGATCACAAAATACCACGAAAGATCGCCAAAGATCATGAAAGATCGGAAAACATCTTCAAAGCTGATGAAAGATGACAAAAGATGATGGAAAATCACGGAAGCTGAAGAAAAATAATAAAAGATCACAAATAATTATGAAAGATTACAAAATATCATAAAATATGATGAAAAAATAACAAAAACTACAAAACATCCTAAAATATAACAAAAGATTGTGAAACATAACAAAATACCGCAAAACATCCTAAGATATAACAAAAGATGATGAAGCAATGCACAATATGACGAAAAATCACAAAAGATCACGAAAGATAGAGAAAGATCGTAAAAAATGACGAAAAATGACGAAAGATTGCGAAATATGATGAAACATCAAGAAAGTGAGTGAAACATCCTAAAATATTATGAAAGATGATGAAACAATGCAAAATATGACTAAAATCACAAAAGATCACAAACGATCATAAAAAATGATGAAATATGACGAAATATTGTGAAAGATGATGAAAAAACACAAAAGATCATGAATGACCACGAAAGATCGTGAAAAATCACAAAATATCGCAAAACATCCTACAAATGATGAAATATCTTGAAAAACGATGAAATGTCACAAAAGATAATGAAAAATCACGAAGGATCACGAAATACCACAAAAGATCACGAATGATCATGAAATATTGCAAAACATTTTGAAAGATGACGAAACATAGCGAAAGATAATGAAAAATAACGAAATATCATGGAAGACCAAAAGAGATCGCAAAAATTCACAAAAAGATCGCAAAACATTCTAAAATATCACGAAAGATGATGAAACAATGCAAAATATGACTAAAATCACAAAAGATCACGAACGATCGTAAAAAATGATGAAATATGACGAAATATTGTGAAAGATGATGAAAAAACACAAAAGATCATGAATGACCACGAAAGATCGCGAAAAATCACAAAATATCGCAAAACATCCTACAAATGATGAAATATCTTGAAAAACGATGAAATGTCACAAAAGATAGTGAAAAATCACGAAGGATCACGAAATACCACGAAAGATCACGAATGATCATGAAATATTGCAAAACATTTTGAAAGATGATGAAAACTGATGAAAGATGATGGAAAAGCATGAAAGATGATGAAAAATCATAAAAGACCACAAAAAATCATGAAAGAGGAAGAAAGATCATTAAAAATTGTGAAAGTTCATGAAATATCATGAAAGATGACGAAATAATAACAAAACCCTGCAAATCATCCTAAAATATAACAATCGACTGTGAAATATAACAAAAGACAGCAAAGCATCCTAAAATATCATGAAAGATGACGAAACAATGCGAAATATGACAAAAAATCACAAAAGATCATGAAATATCGAGAAAAATCGTAAAAAATGATGAAAGATGACGAAAGACTACGAAAGATGATGAAACATCAAGAAAGTCAGCGAAACATCATAAAAGATGATGAAAGATCTTGAAATATGACGAAACATCGCGAAAGATGATGAAAAATCACAAAAGATTCAATTTCAAAGTATCTCATCATGTGGAAGAACTTACCCACTGACGATTCCACATGGGAAAACATCCTAAAAGATGATGAAAGATATTGAAAATTGATGAAATGACACGAAAGATAACGAAAAAGCACGAAGGATCACGAAAAACCATGAAATATCGCGAAAGATCATGAAATATCACAAAACATCCTGAAAGATGATGAAATATGATGAAAGATGAAAAGTCCGCAAAAAATCATGAAAGATGAAGAAAGATCACAAAAAATTATGAAAGAACACAAAAGATCATGAAAGATGATGAAATAATAACAAAAACTGCAAAACATCCTAAAATATAACAAAATATCGTGAAATATAACAAAGGACCGCAAAACATCCTAAAATATCATGAAAGATGATGAAACAGTGCAAAAAATGGTGAATAATCACAAAAGATCACGAAAGATCGAGAAAGATCATAAAAAATGATGAAATATGACGAAATATTGTGAAAGATGATGACACATAAAGAAAGTCAACGAAACATCCTAGAAGATGACGAAATATCTTGAAAGATGAAGAAACATCGCGAAAATGATGAAAAATCACGAACGATCATGAATACCATGAAAGATCGCGAAAAATCACAAAAGATCGCAAAACATCCTAAAAAATGATGAAAGATCTTGAGAAATGATGAAATGTCATGAAAGATAACGAAAAATCACGAAGGATCACGAAATAGCTCGAAATATTGTGAAATATCATGAAATATTGCAAACCATTTTGAAAGATGATTAAATATGATGAAAGATGATGGAAAATCACGAAACAAGATGAAAAATCATAAAAGACCACAAAAAATCAGGAAAGAAGAAGAAAGATCACAAAAAAATACGAAATATCAAGAAAAATGATGAAACAATAACAAAAAAAGCAAAACATCCTAAAATATAGAAAAATACCATGAAATATAATGAAAGACCGCAAAACATTCTAAAATATCACGAAAGATAACCACACAATACGAGATATGACGGAAAATCACAGAAGATCACAAAAGATTGAGAAAGATCGTAAAAAATGATGAAATATGATAAAATAATGCGAAAGATGATGAAACACTGATAAAGTCAGTGAAACATCCTAAAAGAAAATGAAAGATCTTGAAAGATGACAAAACATCGCGAAAGATAATGAAAATCACAAAAGATTATGAAATACCACGAAAGATCGCAAAAAATCACAAAACATCCTAAAAGATGATAAAGGATCTTGAAAAATGATTAAATATCACAAAAGATAACAAAAAACCACAAAGGATCACGAAATTACACAAAAGAATGCGAAATATCATGAAAGATTACAAAACATACTAAAAGATGATGAAATATGACGAAAGATGAAAAGACAACAAAAAATCATGAAAGATGAAGAAATATTATAAAAAATTGCGAAATATCATGAAATCTGATGAAACAATAAAAAAAACTACAAAACATCCTAAAATATAACAAAAGACCGCGAAATATAACAAAAAACCGCAAAACATCCTAAAATATCACGAAAGATGACGAAACAATGAAAAAAATGACGAAAAATCACAAAAGATCACGAAAGATTGAGAAAGATCATAAAAAATGTTGAAACATGATGAAAGATGATGAAACATAAAGAAAGTCGGAAAAACAACCTGAAAGATGATGAAATATCTTGAAAGATGAGGAAACATCATGAAAATGATGAAAAATAACCAAATACCATGAAATACCACGAAAGATCACGAAAAATCAGGAAAGATCGCAAAACATCTTAAAATATGATGAACGATCTTTAAAAATGATGAATTGTCATGAAATATAACGAAAAATAACAAAGGATCACGAAATATCGTGCAATATCACAAAACATCCCGAAAGATGATGAATTATGACGAAAGATGATGGAAAATAACGAAAGTTGATGAAAATTCATAAAAGACCGGAAAAATCCATGAAAGATGAAGAAAGATCACAAAAAATTGCGAAAGATCACGAAATATCATGAAAGGCGACGAAACAATAATAAAAACCGAAAAACATCCTAAAATATAACAAAATACCACGAAATATTTATTAAAAAAAAGACCGTAGAACATCCTAAAATATCACGAAAATTGTCGAAACAATGTGAAATATGACAAAAGATTGTGAAAGAGGATGAAACATCAAGAAAGTCAGTGAAATATCCTAAAAGATGATGAAATATCATGAAAGATGACGAAACATCAAGAAATATGATGAAAAATCACGAAAGATCATGAAAGATCATGAAAGACCACGAAAGATCGTGAAAAAATCACGAAAGATTGCAAAACATCCTAAAATATTATGAAAGATCTTGAAAAATGTTGAAATGTCAGGAAAGATTAAAAAAAAAAACATGAAGGATCACGAAATACCATGAAATATCGCAAAAGATCGAAAAAAGTCCTCAAAGATGATGAAATATGACGAAATATAATGGAAAATCATGAAAGATGATGAAAAATCATAAAAGACTGCAAAAAATAATGAAAGATGAAGAAAGATAACAAAAAATTGCGAAAGATCGTGAAAGATCATGAAACATGACGAAACAATACCAAAAACAACAAAACATCCTAAAATATAACAAACAACCACGAAATATAACCAAAGACCGCAAAACATCCTAAAATATCACGAAAGATGACGAAACAATGTGAAATATGACGAAAAATCACAAAAGATCACGAAATATGGAGAAAGATCGTAAAAATTGACGAAAGTTTGCGAAAGATGATGGAACATCAAGAAAGTCAATGGAACATCCTAAAATATTATCAAAGATCTTGAAAGATGATGAAACATCGCAAAAAATGATGAAAGATCGCAAAACATCCTAAAAGATGATGAAAGATCTTGAAAAATAATGAAATGTCATGAAAGATAACGAAAAATCGCAAAGGATCACCAAATACCATGAAAGATCGTGAAAGATCTTGAAAGATCGCAAAACATCCTAAAAGATGATGAAATATGACGAAAGATGAAAAGTCTGAAAAAATGATGAAAGACTAAGAAAGATCACAAAAAATTGCGAAGGAACACAAAAAATCATGAAAGATGAAAAAACAATTTAAAAAAAATTGCAAAACATCCTAAAATATAACAAAATATAGTGAAATATAACAAAAGACCGCAAAACATCCTTAAATATCACGAAAGATGACGAAACAATGAAAAATATGACAAAAAATCACAAAAGATCACGAAAGATCGAGAAAGATCGTAAAATTTTTTGAAAGATGACAAAAGATTGCGAAATATGATGAAACATCAAGAAAGTCAGCGAAACATCCTAAAAGATGAAGAAAGATCCTGAAAGATGATGAAACATCGCAAAAAAAATGAAAAATCACGAAATATCATGAAGGACCACGAAAGATCACGAAATATCACGAAAGATCGCAAAACATCCTAAAAGATAATGAAAGATCTTGAAAATGATGAAATGTCACGAAAGATAACAAAAGATAAGGAAAAATCATGAAGGATAACAAAATACCACGAAAGATTGCAAATGATCATGAAAAATCGCAAAACATTTTGAAAGATGATGAAATGTGATTGAAGGTGATGGAAAATCACGAAAGATGATGAAAAATCATAAAAGGCCGCAACAAATCATGAAAGATGAAGAAATATCACAAAAATTTGCGAAAGATCACGAAATATCATTAAAAATGACGAAACAATAACAAAAACCGCAAAACATCCTAAAATTTAACAAAAGACCGCGAAATATAACAAAAGACTCCAAAACATCCTAAAATGTCATGAAATATGACGAAACAATGTGAAATATGACGAAAAATCACAAAATATCATGAAAGATCGAGAAAGATCATAAAAAATGATGAAAGATGACAAAAGATTGCAAAAGATGATGAAACATCAAGAAAGGCAACGAAACATCCTAAAAGATGATGAAAGATTGTAAAGTCCCACTTTACCAACCATCAATAATATATAGAAGTAGAGGTCACATTAATCACTAATACTCTTTCTTTTTTTTTACTTTACTAACTTAGTTATCATGTAATAATGTTTCTTCATCTATTTCACTATAAGACTATCACATAAGAAGTCATGGATAAATTTCTCTTCAAACCAATTCCAAAACACATTTCCTCTCGAGTTTAAAATATGATACCATGTTCTCTTTTCATACGTTTGCATGAAATCTAAGTAATATTGGGAGCAAATTCCACCATAATGTCATGCGCAAACATTAAGTTAGATCAACCTATCTAATTTACTAGATTATGCTAAATAAACTACACTTATTGACTCTTGATATCATAACCACAAAAGTATCATACCTCTATTACAAAAATTACTTATAAGTGTATGAATATTAACCTACCTATAACAAGGTAATTGATGGAAGAATAGGCCTCTCTTCATCAATAAATCTAATAAATATGATATGTTTATGAAATGGAATCACAAAATATATTGACCCAATTACATTGCAAACTCGTCAATTAAGAATTTCTCAATCTCAATTATTAAGGCAATTCTTCAGTCATTAAAATTGTATAATGAATGTTGCAGCAAGAGAAACTACTATTACCAATTCAAAAGTATATTATTCTTTTGAAAGTTCAAAATAATACAATAGACTTACCAAAATTGAGCACACTAGTTGTTTGTTGCAGCCATTAAAACATAATATTCCACCCCTGAATACATGCAACTTAGACAAAAATTATCATGCTCACTTGCACAAAATCTAATAGAATTAGTCACCATAAAATTGTTTCCAACATCAACCCCTTTTTTTAAAAATGAAAGCTTTAGATAATAAAATTAACAACTATCATATTCTCTATTCACACTTCAACAGTTTATTAGATTCATCTTCACATTCATACAACTTCATGACATAGGAAGCTACATCCATTACATAATTTATTCATAAATTTTCTAGTACATAAAAGCTACAGTAACTAGGACTTTTACTTTAACAATTTATATGCACAAAAACTAAATCCATTGAAGTTTTGACAAACACTTTGTAAGCACGAAATATATAAGCTACAGCCATTGAGGCCTTTGGAAAACACTTTGAAAACATGCAATCTACAATCATTGAGGCCTTTTGAAAAACACTTTGTAGGCATGCAAGCAATCTACATCCATTGAGGCATTTTATCAAACACTTGGAAGCCATAATCTTTTAAGGCAATTTAACATGAATCTAAGATTCTACCTCAGTCTATTTAACTCATAAAATTTATAAATTAATTCTTCATATCACAAAATATTAAATCAGAGACTAAATCATCTTATTCTTTCACCCAAAACTTTACAACAGGTGCACACATTGGCAGCAACAATCTTCAAAGTCGCTCAGATTTACGATCTGGATTTGCAAAAGTATTTTTTTGGAATCAAGTAGGGGGTTACAAGGTCTATGGTATGGATGCCGCCTAATGTTAAGCTGAATCACAACAGAAACGCTCGAGAATGTGATTTATTAAAACAACAACACAAATTCCTACTACCTCATTTATCAATTTTGTCATACACTTTGTGTGCAAACTTCAACTGCAGCTATACATGGAGAAATAAAACCCAAATTTATGCTGATATAATATTTTCATCAACTCATGAAAACTTGTTATGAAAAAAATTTCATTATAAACTGAACTTAAAAACTTTAGCAACACATTCTTGTTTTAATCCCTCCTACATGTACATGCTCAACTACAATTGCCATTCATTATTGGTTAGCTTAGAATTAACTCTGTAAATATCTCATTAACATTCACAAGTATCAGTTCCAATAAATTGAAAGTTTTATAACACTTTAAACTAATAATAACTGAAATTTCAAGAATTCTTATGAACATACCTGGTTGTGTATTTATACAAGTCTAAGAAGATGGGAATATGCTCCAGCTCCAATGATAGTATGCATATCCTTACCAACTCATTGTGACCATCCGATTTTCCACCCAACCATATCCAGAGATAACTTCTCCCTGTGTAACTCCCGAGATGCAAGAGCTCACAAATAGTACCTAAATATAGCAGTAGATAGATATCCAAGGCAAGTTGAGGAAGATCAGTTTCACTTCCTTCCAATACCACTCATGGCTAGCTCCACCATGTAGAGCTACTTCATATTTTAGTTTAGGAATTTCAAATTCATTTCGAAAGAAATTGGCTACTCGCCAAGTCTCCCCCTCTCATAATATTTTTCAAATCTCTCCAACTCTTGTATCACAATGCACCTCCCTCAAGTGAGAATACATGAGGCACATATATAGGAGCAAAAAATTCTTGTCATAAAATAGGAGTAATATGCATGCCTTGTATTACTTTTATAGGGGTGTAACGCATGCCATTAAGGAGAGATATGCATGCCTTAGTTAAGGAGAGTGTAACATATGCATTAAAGAGAGTGTAAGAGGAATATTTTATGACGTTTCTTTAATGAGTGTAAGAGAAATATGCCATTCTTTGATGAGTGCATAAAAGAGAGTGTAATGTATAATGAAAAGAGAGAGAGAGAGATTTACATAGAGCCATGAGAATCATCAAGGAGAGAGGTGTCAAGTGATTGAGAAGATAAAATTCTCTTTTAATAATAATATAATAGTCTCATAAAAGATAATAATAATATTAATAATATTGAGGATTAAGTGGACATTGAACTATTAATATTGAGCAATGATAAGCTAAGTGATTTTCCTTCAAGTATACTTTATTACCCATTGATTGGAGGTGATTTACTATTTTTGGAAAGTCATACTTGAGATGCTAGACATGACGTTCTATTTTTAGAAAGTCACTCCAAAATTGTCAGGAATGAGATTTTATAAAGGAAATTCATCCCTGAGCTGCCCATGAGTGGTATTTTTCTTCCGAAGAATATGGATTTCGTACCCCTATTTCATGCATCTTTGTGCCTTAGTATATTGAGGACTCTGCGCCCTGATCTATCCTAATGTTTTTAAATATTCAGGATTTTGCACCCTAAAAATTTAATTATAGATCCAAGACTCCATGTCTTTATATTTCATGGATTTATGCCTCTATGCCCTAATCCTTTTATTATATATCCAAGACTCCATGTCTTTATATTTCATGGATTTAGGACTCTGTGCCCTAACTTCCATAGCTTCTCATCTACTCTGCTTTGAAACTTCACGCTTCACCTTAAGGTACTGATTGTGAGCTCATACCCATCTGATGGTTCGTTGGTAAGGTCTTTTTCCAAGACCTGCACACATCACAATCTCATAGATCAAATAAATCAAATGAATTTCATAATTAACTTATTCACATTTTACCAAATATTGTGCATGACTTCCACAGTCATTTTGGTTTTGGAGAAATGACTTCTGCAGTGATTTATAACTCGAGCATCCTTGTTTGAAATGACCAAGTCCCCTGCCAAATCATGCTAAGTACAAGATTACGCACATATAATCATACAAATCATGTATCATCCATAAATCATAATTAACCATATGTTCCACATAACCATGATCATCCATGGATTTGTGTCTCAATCCTGGATCACCATCCATGTCATACACCTATGTCCAAAATAGGATACCAAAAGAGAAAACATCTCTAATATTCTCTTAACCCAAATCAATTCTTATACAGACAACGATAGATATTATCATAAGCACACAACAACCAAGTGACCCAAACCATGTTTATAGCATATAAGCATGTACATAAGTCTATCATGCATAATATTATATCATTATATCAAAATCATCATCTCTAAGTGTCATCAAAACTATCTCACGAAGAAGGGACACTACATACTCTCCCTCTTGGGCTAAACTTGGCCCGAAATTTTTCCTACAATCATAAGATACTTAGATCTTTTCGATTCTCCTATCAATAAGTTGTTAACCTTATGCATATGTATTTTATATTTTTTTTTCTTCATGCCAATCCATAGTTTAATGTTTTCTAAATTGGAATCAACTCCATGAAAACTAAACATACCATTCTTAATCAAGTAGAAAATATATCCATGCCATATTAGGCATGTTTTGATATAATATACCAAATATTTCTATATCAAAACCAGCTATACAATTTATAGTACCATATCAAAATAATATTTGATGTAATTGATATGACATCTACTTAATTTATCTATAATAATTTGATATTCTACATGTTTTTCTTTCTCATAGTCTATATGAACCCTACATGTGTCATCTTCTTGGTTCTGTAGTATGTTGAGCTTTCCAAGCTATAAATAGATCACACATTGGTTGTATACACAAAAATGATGGTCCATCCCACATCACAATCAAATTTTCATACAATAAGCAGAAAATCATCCACTTAGAATTGTCAGTGAAATTACGCAACAAAACATGATGTTATATATAAAACCCACTCTTACATCCCACTTGATTTATGTCTTCTCAATCCAATTTTCCCCTTTTCATTCCATAAGACATCCTTGCAATCAAAATATTTAGGATCTATCTTTAGTTTTTTAATAAATGTTTACTCTTTAGGAAAAAATCACAATTTGAGGTTCAAGGCACCATTTTTTTTTTAACTAACAAACTAAGGCTAAATACAGTCCTCATTGACCCACTTATGTATTCCAGATCATTCATTTAGTTTCCATAATCTTCATTATTATTCACTTCTCTAACTTGAGAATCAATTATGAATGACTCTGTTAGAAGATATTCATTCTGAAACCAGATTAATGATATATTTTTTAAAGCGGCTTTTAATTAAGAATAACTCTCACAATTATGCAAATATGGTATCTATATTATTGAATCTACCTTGATAAGTCTAATTCAATTTGTTTTCCAACTATGAAATCACTCATGATTTATATTCAGTAATTAATCAATTCATTTGAGTTCATGTCTTAGTCCTTACTATTAATACGTACGCAACAACAAGCTATGAAAATCATACATTTCTCAAAATGTGATGAATCTTTTTAAATTTAAACAAGATTTAGACTATCACAAGGGAATTTCTAACCTAAAATTAAACCTTAATAATTACCACCCTCTCAAATTATTACAACATTTTATAGGACTAATAAATACTCATACAACTATACATCCCAACACAGAATTCCTACATCGAACAATCTTTTCCATTCCACATACAATACAATCATCTTAGGCTTCTAAATCATGCAAGAATTCCAATTCATCAAAATGTGATCTCACTCTCCTTCATTTTTTCCCTAAAAAAATATCACAAGCACACATTCTTGTAAAAAAAGAACTCAACTAAGCTTTTCATTAATCACATGCCTTTTTCTTTAAGTTCAAATAAAAAAAGTTCTCACCACATAAAATGTTTACCTTCTAAACATTCTATTCTCTTAACAATTTATAAACAATATGAATTTTGACTTGATTGCCTATCTAACAATAGTTTATAGAAATACATGAGTTCAATCCTCATAATTTCTCTAATTAATTTGTTTAAATAGAATTCAACCAATATTCAACTAATAGAATCATTAAAGAGACTATTATGGCTTTCCTAGACCTAATTTGTCTTAAGCCAATAGAAAGGTTATTTCATCAACTTATCACAATAATTTTTTTCTACATTTCAAGAATTTGAAAGTCATTTTAATTCTAGTATGAGGGGTGTCCACAGCGCATTATATTAGATATCATTTTTGGGATTCAACTGTGTTAAGTAAGTCATTCATCTATAACCATTTCCATGAGAGGTAGTTGTAACTGACTAATTTCTCGTAATTTTTTACCATTTCCATGAGAGGTAGTCGTAACTGACTAATTTCTCGTGATTTTTTAACATTTCAATGAGAGGTAGTTGTAACTGACTAATTTCTCGTGATTTTTGACCATTTCCATGAGAAGTAGTCGTAATTGACTAATTTCTCATGATTTTTTAATAGTCCACTTAGAACTCATTGCATCGGGTGATGCTCACAGGGGTGAAGAAGTGGGATTGAAACTAGTGAAATGAATCACATAGTTTCAATCATCACTTCCAGGCTTGCACTTGGTAACCAAGACTTCCTGAGAGGTCACTTATCCCAGAACCCCTCTGGCTCAAGTGCGCTTAACAGTGGAGTTTTCCCCACAATCAAGCCCACTTAGCTTGCTACCCCATTTTCAAAACCTTAGCAAGTATTGTGCCTCATGAACCATTCAAGTAGAGCTCCCTTTACTCTTTGTATTTAAGTATGAGGGATTTCCGCAGTGCATTATATTAGATATCATTTTTGGGATTCAATTGTGTTAAGTAAGTCATTCATCTATGACCATTTCCATGAAAGGTAGTCGTAACCTTGATATTTTTAAAGGATTAAAATACTAGAGGATAGATATCTAGTTTACACTTGACTCCATATATCAAAATCAAGTATTCCAAACATTCTAAACCACCTAATGGTGTTCATTATACCAATCTTAGTATCTTCATTTGTAATAAAAATAAAATAGTGGATTTAAATCTCAAGCAAATTCATGTTACAAATCTCTATCCATTTAAATTTAATTACACATAACCATTCCTTAATCATGTTTATGAGATTCCATACAAATATTCTAACCAGAAGAATTACTTAGATCATAGATATAATTTAGTATGTATTCCACACCCATACATTTTCTCATAGATATATGCTAGTATGAATTCCACACCCTTACATTAGCTCATAGATATATGTTAGTATGGATTCCATGCCCATACATTTTATCATAGATATATGCTAGTATGGATTCCACGCCCATACATTAGCTCATAGATATATGCTAGTATGGATTCCACACCCATACAGTAGCTCATAGATATATTTTAGTATGGATTCCACACCCATAATTTTTCTCATAGATATATGTTAGTATGGATTCCACACCCATATATTAGCTTAAGGAAAACATAACCTTCAATTGTTCCTTAAAATTTCTTCCACAACTCTTCATGCACCAGTCATTTAAGCCTATTGTTTATTAGGAAGGTCATACCTCAACCTAGTATTTGAGTAATTTAAATTTATTTTGATGCATAATGTCAACCCAAAATACACAAAATGATGTCAAAGAAATCAAATGAATTTCATATTTACTCATAAAGAATGTATTCCCAAATCATATTTTAACACATCTAATTACTACACATACATTACTCTTGAATCTACATTCACAGTTAATAGTGGCATCCTTCAAGGTAGATGTTGTGAAACTAGCTCCAAATATAGAAGAAAAGAGATATCAACGCCTTAGAAATAAACCACTTCGAGGGGGAAACCTCCAATACATTACATGAATGAACAATTCTTGGATGATACAAATGAAAAAACCTACTTTATATATAAAAGAGTCCATGGGGCCACAATGTAATCCTAGCCGACCTAACAATAATAATGTAAGGGCACAATAATAACAATATGGGGGTTACAGGGGTACAAAAATAACAATAAGGGGGTTACACTAACAACAATAAGGGACTATACTAGTAATATAGGGACCTAACATGCTCCTATCCTTAAAAAAAGTGTTGTCCTCAACGCTTAAGTAGCTTCGGGTGCTTTTGTATAAAATTTTCATCCTCCCATGTAGAATCTTCAGCGAGTAAGTTCTTCCATTTTATGAGATACTCTGAAATTAATCGATTTCGTAGCTGTCGAGTTCTTCTTTCTATAATTGCTTCAGGTTCCAATATGGTTTTTCCTTCCTCATAAAGTTCTGAAAATATTGTTTGAACTGGAATTTTGTCCTCTATATCTTTTTTTAAGCATATAACACGGAAAACTAGATGCACTCTCGAAGAAGCAGGAAGCTCCAATTTGTATGCCATAGTATCAATCTTTTGCAACACATTGTAAGGACCATATTACTTTGGCGATAATTTATTATCCTTATTAGATTGCTTGAGGGACATTTTTTTGAATGGTTGTAGCCGTAAAAATACCCAGTCTCCCACATCAAAACTTCTCTCACTACGATGTTGATATGTCTGTTGTTTCATTCAATTTTGTGCCAAATTTAGGTTATCCTTTAAGAGTTGGAGAACTTCTTGTTGATGCTCAATGTGATCCTCCACTGCTTGAACCCTAGAATTTTCCCTTAAAGAAGATGTGATGGACGGTGGATGATATCCATAAAGTTCCATAAATGGGGTCATTTTTGTTGCAGTATGGAAGGAAGTGTTATACCACCATTCAGCGAGAGGTAACCACTTGACCCATTGTGCTTGATTATCATATACAAAACAACAAAGATATCCTTCCAAAAAATTATTCACTATCTATGTTTGACCATCGGGTTGAGGATGATAAGATGAGCTATGAGCTAGTTGAGTACCCAAACAAGAAAATAATTCCACCAAAAAATTTCCCCGTAAAAATGGGATCTCCGTCCCTTACAATAATCTTCGGTTTCCATGTATCTTTTGAATTGTTTCCATAAATGTCGTAGCAACCGTACTTGCTTTAAATGGATGAGATAATGCACAAAAAGTGCATACTTGGTAAGTCTATCAACTACCACCATGATGACACTCCTTCCTTCGACTTTAGTAAACCCGTGATAAAATCAACAACTTCCCAACGTTGACTTCGAATGGATAAAGGTTGTAGAAGAGTCGGGGTCTTAATTTTCTCAACTTTATTTTGTTGGCAAACCAAACATTCCACCACAAAATTTTGAATATCATATTTAAGGCCATCCCAAAAAAATTCTTTCTTCACCCTATGGTAAGTTTTTAAAAATTCCGAGTGTCCTCCTAAAGGAGAAGTGTCCAATTCCAAAAGAATCTTTTGTTTTAGTTGGGAATTCTTGCAAATATATAAGCGATCTTTGTACCATAAGGAATCATTTTTCCAACTAAATGTATCATATTTACTAGGATCTTGCTGCAACTTTTGAACGAGTGCCACACTTCTTCATCCTTCTTCCATTCATCTCTTGCTTCGGTTATCCAATCTGGTTGGATAATAGAAATGGCACAAAGCAATGCTTCCACCTCTTCATTTTTTCTTGAGAGTGCATCTGCAACAACATTTAGCTTCCCTTTTTTGTAGATTATTTCAAAGTCATAACCCAACATCTTTGTGACCCATTTTTTCTGCTCTTCTGAAGATAGTCTTTGTTCCAAAAGTGTTTAAGACTATCATGATCAGTTTTTACCTTGAAGTGTCTTCCCATTAGGCAAGGCCGCCATTTCTTTAATGCATGTAGTATTTCCAACATTTCCTTCTCCTAAATATCTTTCTGTGAATCCTTTCCTTTGATTGGATGACTTTCAAAAGAAATGGTTCTTCCTTCTTGCATTAAAACAACACCAATTTCATTTCTTGAGGCATCACATTGCACAATAAATTTTTTTATGAAGTCTGTCATAGCTAAGACCAGTGCTAGGAACATTGTCTCTTTAATATGTTCATAGGCCTTAGTTGCTTCAAGAGTCCATGAAAATGCATCTTTCTTCAATAATGTTGTTAGAGGTGCTGCTATTCTCCCATAATTCTTAACAAACTTGCGATAATACCTTGTTAACCCAAGAAATCCTCGCAACTGCTTTATGGTTGTGGGGACTTTCCATTCCTTAATGGCTTTAATTTTGTTAGGGTATACCTTAACACCCTCGTGAGATACAATATGACCTACATATTCCACCTCTTGTACTCCAAAGAAACATTTGAATGTTTTTTCATATAATTGTTTCTCCTGCAATAGTTTGAGAACCCTGTCAACATGTTAAACATGATCCTTCCAAGACCTGATGTAGATTAGTATATCATAAAAAATACTAGCACAAATTTTCTAAGGAAGGGTTTGAAAATGGAATTCATCAACCCTTGAAATGTAGAAGGTGCATTGGTAAAGCCAAAAGGCATGACCAAAAATTCATAATGACCCTCATGAGTTCGAACCTGCTTCTCTAATATCTTCAATTCCATTCCTAAATCCTAATTCGATGATATCTTTAACAAAGATCCAACTTGGTAAAATAAATTTCTCCATGTAATTCATCCAATAATTCATCAATCGTCAGAATGGGAAATTTATCTTTAATAGTAAGTTTACTAATCTCCCTTAATCCAAACATGCGCCATGATCCATATTTCTTGTGCACCAATACTACTGGAGCAGAGAAAGAACTTTGACTAGGTTGAATTATACCAGCCTCTAACATTTCTGTAATCATACATTCAATTTCACTCTTTTGGACGTAAGGATATCTGTAAGGCCTGATGTTTGGAGGAACACTTCGTGGAATCAAATGAATAGCATGATCATGATCACGAATAGGTGGGAGTCCTTTAGGAGTATCAAACACCTTGGAATGATTTTCCAAGACTTTTTGGAGATCTGGAGAAATAGATGATTTTGATGTTGGAACTTCTAGTGAGCATAATTGTGCAATTACGCCTCATTGTTATTTATTCAGAAGCTTTGTCATGACATTAGAGATTATTATCTTTCCTGTCTTCCTCGCGATACCCCGTAATTCGATTTCCTTTCCTTCTGGAAAAAATTTCAAGAAAAGTTCTTGAAAATTAAAAGCTACCGTCCCCAAAGATTGTAACCATTGTACTCCTAGTACAACATCAACACCTCCCATTGGGATGGAAAGTATTGGACTATTCAATACATATTCCCCCATGGCTAGCTTGATATTATGGCATTTTCCTAGCAATATATAGTTCCAATATTTGCAACCATCACTTGACATTCTCGTGCTTGGTATAGGAAACAATTCAATTCCTTGGCTACCTTACAATGAATAAAATTATGGGTTACTATCCGACCAATCAACACTATTACTTTTTTCTTCTTGATATTTCCTTCTATCTTGAGAGTTTGAGGAGTGTACCCTCGCCAATGCATTACATGATATGGTCGAACTCATTTCTTCTTCTTCTAGGGTTGCTTCCTGGTGTATATCCTCTTCTTTTGAAGTTTCTTGTCCATTTTCTTCCTCCTCCTCACAATCTATGTAAAATAATTTCTTCTCAGCACACTTATGACCTTTAGTTTATTTGCTATCACAACTGTAGCAAAGCCCTTTTGCTCTTTTTTCTTCCAATTGTTGTGGTGTCAACCTTGTAGGTTGTAGAAGTCTAGGAGTAGCAACACTTCCATCTTTATAGATGTGAGTGGTAGGCTTCCTTGTCGCCATAATTTTACATTCAATTTTTCTTGCCAGCCTAAATGCCTTTTCCAATGAATCAGATTCCCAAACGCAAACTTAATGTTGGATGTTATCCTTTAAAGTCCCTATGAAGACATCAATCATGTGTTCCTATGGAATATCAGTTACCCTTATATTCAATTTTTTGAAGTGCTCAATGTGCTCCACCACTGAACCCTTTTGTTTGAGATTTATCAATTGGCTAAAGAAGGTGTTGCGCTTTGTATCCTCATAATGTGATATCGTTTCCTCCGTAAAAATTGACCAAGTGACAATTTTTTTACGGGAGAAAAGCCATCGATACCATACAAATGTATTTTGTACTAAATGTAAATTTGCAATTCGTACCTTTTGTGTGTTTTTCACGTTATTGAGATCAAAATATTTCTCCATCTGTAGTATCCATGTTACGGGATCCTAGCCATCAAACTTCCTCATATCCATCTTTGGACTATGGTGGTTCTTCAATCCAACATTAGAGTTTATGAAATCACGATTAACATTTATTTTGTTCTCATCATGAGTTTCCTCTACTATCTTTTCGCCATTAGGAATCATTTCTTGTATCAACTTTTTTAAACCTTCCATGTCTGCTTTTATATCATTCTTCGTGTTTTCTATGTTGTCTTTCATTTTTTCTTCCATGCCCTCCATCTTAGCTTCCACGCCATCCATCTTAGCTTCCACGTCTTTCTTCAAACCATCCATATTATTCTTCAAACCATCCATCTTCGCTTCCACACCTTTCCTCAAAACTTCCATTTCATTTTTTGTTGTCCTTTATGAGAGCGAAATTTGGTGCACTTCCTCTTGTAATTTTGATAGATCATGTTGCAATTCTTCATCTTCATGAGTCATAGTAGAGTATTTGAGGGCTTAATGGGTGTTGAATTATTTTTAGGAGGCATTTCAGAATCCAATACTGAAATATATGCTCAATAGGCCCTTGGAATCACTTCAAAATGATTTTTTACACAAGACTTATGCAATTTGGGAAAAAAAATACACACCTTTTTCCTGCTTTTGAGGAGCTCGATATTGAAGTTGAATTATCTCTATGATTTTGGATCTTCAGTATCTGAAATTTGGCCTTGCAGTATCCCTTTGAATCCTCTTTCGAATGCCATAGGTCTAACCTAATTCGGATTCTTCAAGGCAGAGTTATGTCCAATCTCCCACAATGACCTAATTATGGACTAGTTCAGTAGAGAAAACTTGTATGACTTGCCACGTATCATTGTTTCCTCCTTCGGCTCTGAAATTGATAGACAGGAAACTATAGTTCTTGTACTTGCAGCCACTCTTTACAAAATTCCAATCCGGTGCTCAGAGAGAGAGTTATGAAGGTTTTCCCATGATCACCTCTTTGAGATGAAATTCGGGATCCTGAAAAATCCCTAACTTCCACAGACCATATCTCCTAAACTATTGCGAACCAAGCTCTAAAATTTTGCGACGATATTCCTCACGATTTTTTCTTTGCTCTCTAAGACATTCATATTCTAAACCTTCATAGAAAAAACGTTATAGTGAAAATTCCAAGATGACTTGTTTAGGTTAAGTTCAGGAGCCTACAAAATGCGATAACTTCCATAGATCATATCTCTGAAAATTTTGTGAACCATGATCTGAAATTGTGCGACGATTTTCCTCATGATTTCTACTTCGCAATCTAAAAATTTCAGCTTCTAAACCTTCGTATAAAATAAGTTATAGCGAAAATTCCACAATGACCTGTTTGGAGCAGCGAAACCCTAGAATCCAAAGCTCTGATACCAAATGTTGTGAAACTAGCTCCAAAAATAGAATAAAAGAGATATCAATGCCTTATAAATAAGCCACTTCGAGGGGGAAACCTCTAATACATTACATGAATGAACAATTCTTAGATGATACAAATGACAAAACCTCATTTCTATTTATAGGATTCCATGGGGCCACAATGTAATCCTAGCTGACCTAACAATAATAATGTAAGGGCAAAATAACAACAATATGAGGGTTACAAGGGTACAACAATAACAATAAGGGGGTTACACTAACAACAATAAGGGACTATACTAGTAATATAGGGACCTAACAGTAGATTTTTGTTAAGTTTACATTAGTGTACGTATGAAAAGAGTCAAAATTAACATGATGAGCTCAATCATCACCTTAAATGAATATCAACCTTACACTTGTTACTCATTCCCAAAGCATACACACAAAGATCATCATAATATAGTCCAAATTAAGCTAATATTTTTCTTAGTAGATACAATTTCAGCTAGTAAAGATGGCTACTAAGCCCATATCACATTGAAAATGATGCATTAAACATATATGAAACCATGCATGCACTCCATCTATCTCATTCGTCGATTGACAATCAAGTCATTCACATACTTGGGTATAACCCCAACTTTCTCAAGCACATCATTTCCCAGCATGTCTTTAAGTATTTGATCATATTGCTAATAATATGTCTTAACAAAAATATAAAGGAATATAAGAAATCATTTTTTTTTCATGAGTTTCTAAATGACATAATAATAATAATATCCTTTATGAAACCAATATGCTTCCAAGCCAAGATATACAACAACTCAACATCCATGCAAAATAAACATTTATACAGCATCAACCTACAAGTAAGCATGTTGTCCCATTAGGACCTAGTGTTGTAACTCGCTTTGATACCATATGTAAGGTCCCACCTTACCAACCATCAATAATATAGAGAAGTAGAGGTCACATTAATCACTGATACTCATTTTTCTTTTTTTTACGTTACTAACTTAGTTATCATGTAATCATGTTCCTTCATCTATTTCACTATAAGACTATCACCTAAGAATTCAATGATAATTTTCCCTTAAAACCAATTCCAAAACAAATCTCCTCTCCAGTTTAAAATATAATACCATGTTCTCTTTTCATACTTTTACATGAGCTCTGAGTAAGATTGGGAGTAAATTCCACCATAATGCCATGCACGAAGATTAAGTTAAATCAACCTATCTAATTTACTATATTATGCTAAATAATATACACTTATTGACTCTTGATATCATAACCACTAAAGTATCATGCTTCTATTACAAAAATTGCATAAGTGTATGAGTATTAACCTACCTATAACAAGGTAACTCGGGGAAGAATAGGCCTCTCTTCATCAGGAAATCTAATAAATATGATATGTTTATGAAATGGAATCACAAAACATATTGACCCAACAACATTCCAAACTCATCTATTGGAACACCTAATCCTCCATGGGTAGGTGTGGAATGCGAAAAGTCACAATGGAGTCCAAGTGACCTTGGAATGTGAAACCAAGAGTCACACCATTGTATTATAAATGTACATCTTTGTATAATGGAAAATAAAGAAGGCGTCACGCTTATCCTTCATTGTGTTGAGTCTCTTGTGTGTGTGTGTTCATCTTCCTCATACACCATGTGTGTGCTTAACATTGTATTTAACATGGTATCAGAGCGGGCGATTGCTGGTCCTCATGGAAAATTTTAGGGGCGAATTTTAGCCCAAAGGCGAAATTTAAGGAATTTTATAGTTTGGAGAGGCAAATTTTTTATATTGCACCCATTTTACCCATTTTATATAGTTAGCCCAAATTTTATTTAAAAAACAAATAATTATTATATTTTAGTCCAAAAAATTAAAGCCGATAAAAATTGCAGAGGTGGGATTTGCCATCGATTTTCATTGCAAAGGGTTCGATTCGCCTGGTTTGGAGGTTGGAATCAATGCATTTGGTTACAATCGTCAGGATTTACAGGTTTTGAAGTTGGTTTTGGTTGCAATCGCCGGATTTCTTGGTTCACAGATCGAGGGCAGGGTTGAAATTTGCCTCTATAAAGGATTTAAAGGTTTTGAAGTTGGTTTTGGTTGCAATCGTTGGATTTCCTGGTTTGCAAATCGAGGACAATTTGAAATTCGCGTCTATAAATTAGGGTTTCCATTTGATGGTTTTAATTTTACATGAAATAATATAAACAGGTCGAACGTTTTCGAGCAATAACACAGGTCATCAATCACCTCACCATCTGAAGAAGTGTGAAGAAGCGTGGGTAGAGGATGAAACCTTCCCACAGAAACCCAGAGGTCGACTCGCCGAATCCAAGAATAAACGAAAGTCACCAATTGTCAGAAATCAGGATAACACAAATTCAATCTTAGTGCACAGAATAGAGATCCCCAGTGGGTGCAATATTCATGAAAAGATTAAAGTACTCGGCAAAGATCAAAGGAGACACGAACTAACTTGAGCGAACTTGAGCCGAAACTAAACATTTTTTTGAGTTTCGCCGAATTTATGCGTCAAATTAGGGGGATTTCATTACAAGAATCTGTCTTTGGAGTCACTCCTCCGCCCTACTGAATTATTAGTACTTATAAGGTACTGTGATTGGATCTGGATTACACGTTTGTCAGTAATCCTCTGCCTCCTGTCTTTTTGTCACATTAAGCCGGGGACAATGGAGCCATGGAATGGGCACAAGTTATGACATTGATTTTCATTTTCATATGAGTCGTCCACTTCTAATAATAAAAGGCATTGAATAACAAGAAACTATGCTTAGATTGGGCAATTGGTTCAGACACGTATTGAAATATTCATGCAATGATGTACAGATGTCCAAATATTCTGATTGCTTCCCTACTTTGTGACTCAATAATGGTATCAACTGTGTAACGGCTATCGCCAGGTGAGAATTGAAAGAGTAGAATTATTTTTTTGTTTGTGTTATCTATGCACTTATCCAAAAGACCATTGCATGTTCATCCTCTTCTCACTATAGTTATTATTAATTTTGTTGCAAGTGATGTATATGATCAGAAGGTAGACGTAGAAGCCATGGGAGACTCAATAGGCCATATGACAAAAGAGGATTTGAATGGTGGTCACAAACATCTCTGAAAGAATGATAATCACTGTTATGTAGGGCCTGTCCTGTCAATCCCATTTTGTTAAGTACCTATTAGTCATGGTTAAAGAAGTCTCCTTGTCAAGCGCTTAAATATTTTGTTAAAATTAATTGCAGGTTGAATAAATGTTCTTGGCAGAACAAACTTTACTTGAAGGCCTTTCAGAATGGCCTATGAGAATATGTGAAAACCACCAGGGAAGAATATATAACATGAACAAAACAAACATTTATATTAGCTGAGCATCATGAAAGAACTGCCAAGCCATTGCATGCTTATGATTAGTTTCTTGAAGAAAAGGGTAACGCTAGGTTGTGCTTGATAATTGTATGACTCGTTCTGAACACTTGGACCATGTATATACAGTCCATCTTGGACTTGCTGAAATATTGTATTTGAAAATCAGAGAATGAAGGGGGTTACCAGACGTCTCACCAGTGTGCTCTCTACAATCCCAGAGCTTTACTATAAGGCATCAATCTTATCCAATTCATTTAAAAGCATAGGAAATATCAGAGATTGGTAACATCCAAGGCTGCAGACTGGACATGTGATTTATAAACAATGATTTTGGCACTCATAACAGTTGACTAGAGACTACCTCTGCCTATGGACTAGCACCAGTAGGATACAACTGTAGGAAAAATAGAGACTGTTGATCACAGCTAAAAAGTAGAGAATGTCCCAGCCAGTCATAGATGATAGGAGACGCTTGGACTGGTAGATAGACAGCACAAAGTTGGGGACAGTAAGTACAGTAACATAACATGTGTGTTTGCAATAGTGATTCATCATGAGGATGCTGGAGAGTATGGATTTGATATATAGTAGAGTGGAAAATAAAATTGTGTTTGCATTCCCAAGCGTATTATGTATAAGGTATGTAGTTGGTTGAGGAAGTTTGGGTTAATGCAAAGATAGAAGGAAGCTATGAAGATAGAATGTTGTAAGGTTTCTGTACCACTGCAAGAACAATGGGAACTGTTGATTGTAGCTAAAAATTAGAGAATCTCTCAGCCAGTAAATAAAGGTAGGAGACAATTGGA
Source organism: Pinus albicaulis (assembly GCA_034641835.2). NCBI lineage: Eukaryota > Viridiplantae > Streptophyta > Pinopsida > Pinales > Pinaceae > Pinus > Pinus albicaulis. The sequence continues at coordinate 126,821,867 of CM076570.1, read as the reverse complement.
CTGTAGACGAACAACACAAAGTTGGGGACTGAAAGTACAGTAACATAACATGTGTTTTTGCAATAGTGATTCATGAAGAGGATGCTGCAAAGAGTGGACAACAAAATCTGTGTTTGCATTCTCAAATGCATTAAGTAAGAGGCATTTAGTTGGTTGAAGAAGTTAGGTTTAATATATAGATGGTAAGAAGCAAGCTATGGAGATAGAAGGCTGTATGGTTTCTGTGCCACTGCAGAAAAAATTGAGACTCCAACATCCTTTGTGATGGGATAAGAGATAATTCCACCCACAAATTTGATTCTTAAGTCTCTGTTTGATTCATTCACCTGTGTTTGGATTGCTAATTTATGAAACAAATTGATGTATGTTGGACTAATTGCAAGGGCTCACACACAAGAGAAGAAGTAAGATACAAGTATGCAAGTAAATAGAGAATTTCTATTTTCACTTGGTACACTTCATTGTATCATCTATGTAGAGATTAAAAAATTGTTCAAAGTGAGCAAAGTTGGCCAAGTCTCCGATAAAATACATTAACTTGGTTGAGTGATCAAGTTATACTAAGTCATTTAGAAAGGGACAAGGATAAAGTACAAAAACGTATTAAACTACAAAATAGATAAAGGACATTTATGTCTCATCGATTCTTCATTGTCAAGAGGAAATTTTCTTTGAATTTGTTGTAGTAGGGGGGCTACACCCCTTCCAACGATGTTCAAATTAATTTTTGAGCTTTATGTAGTTCGGGTCTTGGTAGGAACATTTTCATGTACAAAATGGAACAACGTTGCCAGAGTGTGGGAGTAGGAGTGAGTAAACACTATTTCCTAAAAATCCCTAGGAGAAAAGTGTCTTGGGAGAGTTTTTTATGATATATATACTATTATAGATTATAATTCATTTATATTCCAAAAAAACATGCAAAATGCCAAATTGTTTGTAAAATTTATGAAACATGCATATTTGTGCTACTTGTAGATGAATCCTTTGTTATGAAGAAGTTAGAAATGCTATTTGTAATATATTAATGATTAGCCATTTGAACATAAACCATATAAAAATTACAAACATACGAATTTTGAAACCATATAATATAAAGTAGACGATTAATTTATGGAATGAAATAGGTTATCTGTCAATTTCCAACATGACTAAGAGTTATGTTTACAAAATGCCTAATCTATGTCCCACATTGCATTAGGACAATCTCTATCAAAGTCAAGTCATCCCACTCATCAATCATCACCATAATTCCCAAAACTTGTCTCCCCCCAGTGGTGCTTGAAGGTGAGCAAATAACTACCAATTCTAGTCTTTGCAATCTTAAGTAGCTACAACTTAGAGTAAGTATCATAAAATAAATGGGCCCTTGTATGCTTGGTGATAAATTTGATGATTTTATTCCCTCTCTTGTAGAAGTCATTAATTTATCCATATTGTCTATGCTTGACAATATCATGCATTGAAAGCTTCAATGTGTGCACCAAACACCCACCAAAAGATGCAATGATGCACTCACTTAATGAATTTTCTTGCTCCTTTGCAATTTGCTACATTATTAGTAATTACTTGAATCACATTAGAAGGACTGACATCATTAGTGGTTTTTAGTTGGTCTAAAATATTTTGACCAAACATAGTAATTAATGAGAGTCCCGCAGTGAAGAAACATCACATTAATAGCTGAAACACTAAGAACATTTATCGCAAGTTTGTTTCTAACATTTATCCTACCATCAAAGATATGGATACCCCCTAGCTAATAACACATTTGTAATTTGTGACAAAGCTCTTTGGATTTTTGCTCTTACCCTATTTAGTAACACAATGTTAGTTTTCTCATACTTCGGGCTCTTACATCCGTGGGGAGATTTGTGGATGGCTCAAGCCATATCATGCCAATAGGGGGAAGTAAAGAATATTGAATGGCATACCATATACATAGAGAAGTTGTACCAATTTTGCATCCACCTTATCCCTACCACTAATATCAATGAAACGTGTTATTGATCTTCTAGATGTACCCTTTGCATGCCCAATGGTTCCATTAGCATGAGGGGATGTTGATGTGGTGCTACCAATTTTATATGATGTGTCACATTGAACCTTTTGTTGTTTACTATGCTTTCTTTATACGACTTCCTCTATCTTTTGATGTATTTTTCTCTCTTCCTATGATACCCTGGGGAAAATTGAGATTCCATTGGCGTCTTTATTATTATATTTCTCTAATACCCCACAAATATGCATCTTCACATGGGTAAATGAATTGATGTATGTTTTTTCTTGTTGAAAACCATACCTATATAAAAATATAGTGGTTCCACCCCCAATCCTGCCCTCAAGTTTTGTCACATGCTTCCATAAGTGTGTTCATCTTCATCACATCTTCATCCACTTCCAAGCTACCTATTCTAAACTCAAGTACACACAAAGATGAAGGAAATGAGGAAAATAGTGAGGGTGAAGTGTTTTTATTTCCCCATTCCATTTGCCCTAAATCCTAAACCAACCCAAGGGCCCCACCTTTAAAAAAAAGATACCTTTTCATAATTTCCATAGGTGTACATGAGTGGGATTGATGGGCATGGTGGAAGCTTGGGTAGCATAGGGAGTTTGAAAAAGCATGTGAGGGAGTAGGTTGCTTGGACAATGATAGGGAGTGTGGTCTCACGGGTGCTCCCTATGTTCTCTTGCTTGTAGTTTTGGCTTGGGAACATGGCCTCATACAACAACCTTGGTAACCTTGAAATGGAGTGCTTGAACTAGTGGAAAAAATAGTTGGATAACCTTCCTACTTAAGAACAAAACTACTAGGTGCATGTTGAAAGTTGAGAAGGACAAGTATTGATATATGATTATGAACAAGTGGAGCTACATAGGTAGTTTTGAACTCAGAAGCATTGAACTCATTCTTCTTCATAGTTGAGGTACATGGGACTTGTTGCCACAAAATCTAGTAGGCCTAGTGCAAAGCCCCATTATGTGGAACCATACCTTATGGCAACAATAGAAAGGGTTGCCATCGTCACCTCAATAACCTTTCTCCCGCTCTTTAGTGGTATTTGACCACAAGGGAGATTTTCCTAACTCACCTAAAGGATAAATAACTACTATGTCTCAAGGTGATATGTAAGAGGTCTATAATATGAGATAGAACATCAACAAAGCCTAGAAAGGCCTAGATATTATATGCCATAGTTCAAGTACTCAAATTTCTAGATCAAAGATATGACTGTTATAAGTTAGGGTTTTAATGATTTGCAATGGTAAGGTGCACAATTTCATACAACAATAAAGGAAAATTCCTATCAAGGATAATCAACAAAAGGGAATAAAGGCCTTCCAATAAACACCTAGGGTTAGGGTACCAATGGAGTAATATGGCTAAAAAGTATGCATAAGCAACAAATTATTATGATGACATCCCTAATAAGAAAGGATTTAACTGTGGAAAATGCTAGATTTTGCTTTTATGTGATTTATTGATGCAATTTCTAATTTATTAGCCACAAACATCCAACACAAATTCACGTTTATGCAAACATTCTTCCCTAAAACCCTAGTAGTGAACCTTAAACGTCTAGGAACAAGGAAAATAAGAGGAAATTTAATGGATTTTCTGGATGATCAATTCAATAATGATTTTGCCTTATCCTAAATGGGCTTAATTGAGTCTTCTAGGGGCTAAAATTCCATGGAAAGGTTTTGATGGAGTAGGTAGGGATGAATAGGGCATCCACTTTTAAAACCCTATTTATTTTCTTTGTGAGGGGAGAAATTAAATATTAGGACTGCATAATGGAAGTTTCCTTATAGTTTTCAAGAGAACAATTTTTCATATACAAAATAGAAACCCTAGTAGCACAAATACAATATGCAAAATCTAGAAGATAAAGACCATCTCAATACAAAAGACCATTTCCAGGAGAATTCACACCACTAAAAAGATCACATTTTTCCCAAGTAGCAAAAAAGGACTAATGTACACTCTTTGGAAGGGAAGAGTGGTAAAATGTGTTTTGATGAAATGAAATAAGGGGAGTCTCTATTTATATGAGGCTTACCACACTTATTTTTACAAAAGCAGAAGAAAAACCCGTAATTACAAGTTTACTTTGAGTATTTCACAAGTGTGAGGTTACAAGCCAACCTCAATAACTCAAAAACATAACAAATAATGCCAAAAGAGCCTATACATGTGGGAGAAAAAGCCGCCTCCACTATGACGTCATCATGAGAAGGACCTCCAAATGCCACAAGTGACAAATAGGCTAATGAGTGTTCCATTCTCCAAAAAGTAGCTCCATGTCTATGGGTACTCCTCCAAAGTGCCTCCATACCAAGACATCATCACCAAGGGGCCCTACATCAGTCTCTAAAGGGCTAGAGGGGTGATTTGGCACCAATATAGTCAAGTGTTGGGGTCAAAGAGTGATGTGGAAGCCCTCCCCTATCATCTTAAGGATAACCATCATCATTCGGGCTTTGGAACAAGCAACGCCCATCAAACAATCTTTAGGCTGACTTGGGGGTGTTATGGGTCCATTTGGGCACATTGTTTGTAAGTCCAACACCAAGCCTTCTTGGCATAGTGTTCAGCATCTAGGGGTACCTTGGAGTGTCAAGTACCATGTGAAACTTGTTGAAAATAATGTAGCTATGGTCGGCATTTTTCATTGCAAATATGAAGAAGAAATCAATTTGCGAACACCTAGAAGTCGCCCCAACTAAGCCCTACAAGTCGGCTCCAAGAAGACCTGCATGTCGGCCCCATTAGGGTTAATTAGCCCACACATGATGCCTATATATATGAGCTCATTGGCACTCTTTTCAACCAACCAATTCATTAAGTATTTTGATTTGCAATTGGAGGAGATACACCACACGTGCAAAGAAGAGGAAACGGTTTCTTTGATCTGCTTTGACCTTATTCTTGGAATTGAAGTTGACCGAATTAGTCTTGGGAATTCTTACTTTTGTTTGGGCTACTAATTTATGTCACCTTGAAGGTCGAAAACTTCCTAGATTTGGATATTTCGTTGATTGAAATTGTTGCTACTTTAACCGAGATTTCTTAACTGCCGAGTTCCTATGCATGGTTCGTCGATACTTCTGTGGTAGCTACAATGCTATTCTATGTCTTCTATTACAGTGATTGTAGGCCCTAACTTTGGCCTTATTGAGCAGTCTATTACAAGAAATTTGGAGTTGATCTTTCTCATTACATTGACAGACTATGATTAATATTTCTCATTGAAGAGTAATTTGGATTTATTGGAACATTTTGATGTAACTTTGATGGACAAAATCTCTCTCTCACAAGGAAATAATTTAGGGTTTCCTCCTTGTGGGTTTTTCCCTGGATGTGAGCCTAATCTTTGTCTCTTGTCTCTTATTGTTTATTGTCTATTGTGCTCTCTATTTAAGACTCTTGTTGAAGAAATAATGGTTGAAGTTTCTCATGTATAGCTACTTGTTGATTAAAGTATAAAGAAGGAAAAGTTTGCATCAATAGAAGTAGTTATCAATTGTGAAAATCTATTCTAGTCATTGCAACACTAGAATTTCAACATGGTATCAAAGCGAGGATTGGAAAAAGAAAGGCTAAAAAACACTCAATTGGCTTTTGAATCAACGTCTAGTGTTTTTTTTCTAAGGCTCAAAGCAATAAACAGTGGCTCAATCTTGATACAACTCATGCTCTGCTTCATTTTGGGGCTCGCTCGTTCATGACAAATGTTTCGCATCAAAATCAAGCTCAATGGCATTGTTGCATTATAAAAGACTGTTATAGTGATCGTATTTTCTCGCATAAGGCTCAAATTTGGTTTGTTCGACATCCTGAACATCAACTCACAATGGATCAATGGTTCGATTTTTGAAACACACTATACATCTGCGATGTTTTGGTATAAATTGTTACATCTATGAATCACACTAATCGCATAGTGGCTTGCATATTCACTGAATCAGTTTATATTCTGACAAGCATTGAACTTAATTATATGGCATCAGATATAATTCTTTTGTGACATCAATATTATGGCCTGTAACGCGAATAATATATAGGAGTGTCCTGGAATCACTAAATCAGAGAAGCTTGGTTGTAAATATATATGGTTTGAGGATCGTATGGTTCGTTAAGTGCCATGAACATTAACACACACCTATAGCTCACTCGCAGTTCAGTGGGAAATATAATATATCTTGGCTTGATCCTGTGGCTCATAAAATAAGAGACATTGTGATGGTGGACTCAATATATACACATTTAAAATCGCTTCATGAATTTGTGCCTCGAATTACAGTGCGTCAACATGAATATATTACAATGTGACTGCGATGTAAATTGTCTCACATCTGTGATACGTAATCTCAATTTATCCTGCATTTAGTGGATGTCTCACACCTTGGAATTTTAAGTAATCTTGCTATTTTACTGAGGCTCTATCTCCACAGTGACTTATGGTTGATAAAGTGGTTCAATAGTAAACCTTGTGTATTCGACTATAATTCAAGTTTTATATGCATGACCAAGTCTAAAGAAAAAGGAAGCTGCCGATTTGATAGAAGTAGCAATGATCTCTTTTGGAAAATGAGAAGTATATCAAGCAATGGCTTGCTAAGTTCAACAATGACAGTAATCCTTCGAAAGCAAGAAGAAGGCATACTGTGACATAAAGCCATGGTTAGAAATGAAGGACATAATGCTTTAAAACAAAATACAATTTGCATGAAGCAACTTCCGGTAATCATGGAAGATAAAGGTACATGGTCTTTGTCTATGAGGTATGTATGATTGTTATATGTGTCCAACTTGTACTGGATAAAGGATCTGCATAATTACTAGAGATAATAATGGCATGATGCATATTAGATCCTGAGATGAAATGCATTAGGGTTTGCAACATAGTTTGCATGGCAATAATTTAGGGTTTGTAGACTTTACATTTTTTAAAGTTTTGGTATCTAGGGTTTGTAAACCCTAGATAGAACTTGGATTGGAAAAACCCTAGAAAAATGAAAACCTTAATTCTATCTGTTTTTTCCCTCTTGTGAAGCTCTAGCTCATGATCTCTAGGGTTTTCAGAAAGAATCTAGGGTGTGTGGTAAAATCTTAGCAAGGATTGAAGTAAAAATGAATCCTAGGCATTGAAAGTCAAAACCCTAGGGCTAGATGTTTCCCTTGAAACTAAAAACCCTAATAAGGGTTAGATTATGAGATATCTAGGGTTTGTAACAGAATCAGCTTGCTGATAAGAAAATGCCGAGGTAGATTCAGCTTCCCAATAGGATGCTCTGGTCTTTCGCAAATATTTTGGGGTTTTTACCAATTAGAGTTAACAATTAGAATTGGGTGTGTAGGAGGTTTGGTGTTGATGTCAAGAATACGAGTGCTACAACAAAGTCATCGTCCATGGTATGTACATCATCCATAAATTGTGTGTGATTAAATTTGTAAACAATTGTCTGATTTATCTATATCAGTCTCCAGATGTTAGTATGCAGCATGAGGTGAATGATTGGGTTCACTACTACTAGGATTTATACGTTGGCCTCTGTTTGAAATCGCTAACTGCATGTGGATATATTGAGGTCAATAATAGGGATCTTTGCTTGCCTATTTAGTTGGGATGGTTTACATGTATTTATTTTACTTCTGTTGGTTTTGTTTTGCTACCATTCAGCCACTGGGGCAACAGAGGAACAAAGATGAAAAGGGACGCATGAGATCAACATTGGTTTCAAAATCCAAGCATGTACCAGATTCAGGAAAATAACCTAGGATTTCCAATGTTGGACTCTCACATACACATGAGTCAGTTTCAGGCAAAATGCCCAGGGTTTCGAATGTTGAGGTCTCAAGTAATGATCCATCGAGTTCAAGGATACAACGCAGGCCTTCAAGGTTTCGAATGTTGAGGTCTCAAGTAAAGATCCATCGAGTTCAAGGATACAACGCAGGCCTTCTACTATTGGTCTCTCTGGTAAAAACATTTCAGCTTTAGGGAGGGCTTCTACTACTGGCCTCTCAAGTAAACACACTTCAGCTTCTGGGAGGCCTTCTACTACTGGTCTCTCTGGCAAAATTACTTCATCTTCAGGGAGACCACCAAGGCCTTCAAATGTTGACATCTCAGGAAAAGGTACTTCAAATACATCCAAGTCTAGGTTCTTCCCACCTGTATCTAAGGGTGTCTCAAGAAGAATTCCAATCACTGACGCATCAAAAAGGAAGACAAGGCTTCAAGGAGCTTTTACATCACCACTGACTGCCAGAAGTGAGGTTAGGAGCATTTGGTCCACTGGCCTTATTTTAGCGTGTGTAGGTGGTGCTTTTTATTCACAGAGTTTTATTCTGTTCTTTTGCAAAAGCAATTGAACAGTTTATCTAAAACATAACTCCAATTTCCATCCAATGGTTTCGATTAAAAAGCTTGCATCTGGAGCCATTGAGCGGGATGTCATGGAAGAGGAAGGGGACTTTCCCAACATTGATGAAGCAGATAATGAAAATCAACTTGTTGTAGTTGAACATGTTCAAGACAATTACTATTTCTATTGGTATACAGAGTTGTCATGGGAGCCTTGCAAACTGTTTTTTTTACTATTTTAAATAACATCATATTGTCTTGGAAAAATACACTCCATTTAAACAATTTAATCAGAGACTAGTTGTTCACTGCATATTACATGTGAGCAGCGTGTCTGCCATACATGAATATCTCCACTGGAGAATTAATCCACTCAAGCATCAGGGAAGGTTATAATTTATGAATGACGGATTTAGGCCAAGCATTGATGCGAGCCTTGATCCATGTCTATAGTGTAGATTCAATTCTGAATAAATAGTTGTATATCTAATTTGTTTCTATTTTGGTCCGCTGTGTTTGTTGTATTTCAGGCATGCAACAATCTCTCATCAAAATACATGTTAAGCCAAGTTGATATCAACAAGAAGATGCAGGGAATACTTATTGACTGGCTGATTGATGTACTCGAATAATACATATCGATGTCTATATATTTCTGTTATATTAAGCCTTTTTTACCTTTCCATTAATAAATTTCTGACACAAACAATTTGCGCTTACAGGTGCATCTAAAATTTGAGTTGATGCATGAGACGCTTTTTCTCATCATTAAGCTGATTGATAGATTTCTTTCTATGGTGTACACTATTACGAGAAAGTATGTTCAACTAGTGGGGTTGACTACCATGCTACACTATAACGAGAAAGGATCTTCAACTAGTGGGGTTGACTGCCATGCGATTTGCTGCCAAATATTATGAGATTTGGGCTCCCAAGGTGGTAAACATTAACGGGAGAGGAAGTTCGTTGTTAAGATGAAGTTTTGTATTGATTTGTTTTGACTAATTAGAATAAAAGGCTTCACATTCTAACTCATTTTTCTTAAGGGCTTTACAGAATCTGAAGTTTTGTATGGATTTGTTTCGACTAATTAGAATAAAAGGCTTCACATTCTCAGAAAACTATGGATGTACCTCTTTTGGGCTTCAACACTTTCTTGATAATATAATCTACTCTGTTATTGTTTAAAAAAAAATGATTGAAATGATGAATAAAACAAATATCATCCTTCCTTTATATTACTCAAGAGTAGTTATGGAAATGTTTACAATGCCCTAAATGTGCTCTAAGCACACTGACAACATTTATTAACTTCCTTACAACTACCCAAGACAAACAACACTCGTATAATTCTTTCTTTGTCATTGCCAGCGATGGGGTTTTTTGAATTTCTCTCCAGTCAAGCTGTCATAGATATGGTAAGCTTCAAAGTCTATAAATTTGTTTTAAATGACTTCAAATTCGAAAAGATTAGCTGTCTATCCAGAGAAAATAAGGCGTTGTCTTTGTTAAAATGGAAAATCTGAGTGTTGAAATGCAGTGTCTCCAATCTCAAGTATGGCAGCTCCAGACAATGCAACACAACAGGGAATAGACAAGCACACCAATGCAGAAGTAATATGGTAATTATTGTATATTTAACTCTCTGACTCTAAGCTATATCCTTCTCTTAAACAACATTAAAAGACATATCTAGCTTTTATAGTCATACAATTCTAGAATTGTGGAATCAATCCTCTCCTAGCAAATGACAGGCCATTGGTTTTTCTAGCATTAGGGGTTTGTTAGAATTGGTTTGAGAGTTTTTTTTTCTCAGAAAGGCTCAATACATAATCATGAAATCCATTTTGTAACAAATCCATGAAATTTCCTTACCCGCATTTAGCCATTTATATGCAGTTATTGACTTTTCATCATGAACTCCTTGACTTTTTCTCCTAGTTGTTTATGAACTCTTCATCAAGATTGAATTGACCTTATTGTGCAAAGCATAAATTTCTTCCTTAGAAAACTTCCCCATTTCTACTAGTTTTATTTCATACAAATCCAATGCATGTGGATGGTTACGAATCACCTGCTCATCATATCCAAAAATGAATGTGTATGAGATATTGCATCAATATAGCCAATAGAAGTATATGACATAGATCCATTTCAAACAGGTCAATAAATTCAGCTTCTTATCAGAATTTCTTTGTCTCTCACAACGTTATATTAATACATTCTCTTGAGATTAAGATCAAGTAAATTGAGTAAATCATGTAGGTTTCTATCATCCCTTTATGTAATTGGAAATATATTTTAAATAACTTAAACTTAATTTAGTTATAGCTCATTTCCTGTAACTTACTCTGACACATCAGTCTATACAAGATGACCAAACATTGGATATATTATGCTTAGACCACCATACAACATAGATAATTTAAGATAAATATCACTCAAAACACCAATTAATAAAGTTACAAAAGATACTTCTTTGTGCCTCAAAGCACCTGAGTGTGTTCAATTAAATAAGTGATACATAATCTATTACATGTTCCAATCTCTATATGATACAAGCATGTATCTATCAATTGCAGTCCTGTATTGATTGAGTCAGGAGCATAAGTTTGTTAGAGGGATTTCCCATAAAATATTATTAGGAATATTTCAGGCATGAAGATATATAAAAATATTTATGGATAATAATATTTACTGAGAATAACAATATGTGGGCATAATTCTAGATAATAATATGTTAAAATTCATAGTAATAAGCTATAGATAATGATGATGATGGACCAAGATCCCTATTTTAATGGGTTCAAAACTTCAGATGCATTGTTTTGTTAGGAGTGTGAATCTTAAGTAGTAGTGGAAGAGGGAGAACAGTCTCCCTCTCTCTCTCTGTCATTATCATGGGAGTGATGCAACCTTGATAATGTCGTTCAGAGAATGCCCATTCCTCATGGGGCTTGGCTACACAATTCTTGGAGGAGATTTAGTGTGAACTGAACTTCTCAACTAACAACAAAGGTTGAGGGAACAACTTCATGTAATTGAATCGAAAAAATAAATGAAATCATATCTTGTAATCGTAGCAAAACAACACTTACGACTAGAAGAGGAGCTTATTTGAGGTTTGAGTTTTTTCTGCTATAGCTCTTTTGCATTAAATTTTATTTGCTTTTTCTTTGTCCAATATTCCATATTGAGAATATAAGTGTTAGATCTAAAAATCATCATAGAAAACTTTACTTTTCTAATTATCTTGTTTGTGCTTAATATGCCAGTTTGCATGGCCTAGTCCGAGGGGAGAATATGGAACTTGGCCGTGATTTTGATACAGGTGGATAGGTAAATTTATTACAAAAGATTTCTATTTTTTGTATTTATCTTCACCTGTTTCTACAGTACTGAATAGTTGCAGTCAATTTTCCCAGAATTTAGAAAAATAGGGGATCAAAGCATGATTACCATATTTCACTAGGAGTATAATTGGATTACCACCAAGTGGAACATGTGTTCGTTTCTCATGCAAGTGAAATATGTTGTAGAGTTTGAAAAAACACTTGAAAAAATGCTAGAATTGTATAGAGTGGACCTGCTAACATGTCTAATATATTCTCTTAAAGTGGATTCTAGCAATGGAGATCCAACTGAAATGTAGAATTCTGATCAGGATGAAGACATTCTAGAGAGTGGAGGGGCATACATAGTTTGAATCCCATGTGGATGCAAAGAAAAGTATATACAGAAAGAATTATTATGGGCATACATTCCAAACTCAGCATCTCAGCTTCTGCATCGATTTTGACATTATTTTAGGATTATTGTTGTAAGTGTGCATTCATATTTATGATTATATGGCTACCTAATTGAGTAGGATTTCCCCTGAATTAAAGAACCCAGTAAGCAGCCACATCATTAACAAAAATTGTAATGAGAATGAAATTGAGTCATGCTAAAACTTCTGGGTAATTCTAAAACCTGGCCTTAAAAATTCGAGACTCCAATGTATATATTCTCTTAGGAGGGCAAGAGCAAGGAATAAAACAAAGTTTCCTACCCTTCATCTCTTGATATTCAATTTTCAGACACTAAAATTTCAGTACTTCTTAGGCATTTATGTTCTTGTCATAACTAGGATATTAAACTGTCTAGGATTAATTATCATGATATTTCATAGTTTCCCAGGAAACCCATGCCTCTTCTCATGTCATTATCTCTCAATCTCTCCGAAAAAAGGTGATTGGTAAGAACAAAATAGTGTGCCTCTACATGTCCTGAGAGAGGACAAACCCTAGGAGAATAACTGTCATGCCATTGAGTCCCAAGCATTACTTGAAAATTGTAGCCACAGTATGGTGCTTTTTGACATTTTGGCTTTCATCATATTTGACTTCTGATCAAGATGAATACATTCTAGAGAGTGGAGGGGCATACATAGTTTGAATCCCATGTGGATGCCAAGAAAAGTATATTCAGAAAGAATGATTATGGCTATACTTTCTAGACTCACCATCTCAATTTATGCATCTATTTTGACATTATTTTAGGATTATTGTTGTAAGTGTGCATTCGTATTTATGATTATATGGATACCAAATTGAGTAGGATTTCCCCTAAATTACAGAACCCAGTAAATAGCTACAAGATTAACAAAAGTTGTAACGAGAACGAACATGATTCATACTAAAACTGATGGGTAATTCTAAAACTTGGACTAAAAAATTCAAGACTCCAATTTATATCGTCTCTGAGGATGGCAAGAGCAAGGAATACAACAAAGTTTCCTACTCTTCATCCCTTCATATTTAATTTTTAGCCACTAAAACTTCAGTCCTTCTTAGGAATTTATGTTCTAGTCATAACTGGGAGATTAAACCGTTTATGATTAATTATCATGATATTTCATAGTTTCCCAAGAAACCCATGCCTCTTCTCATGTCATTCTATCTGGATCTCGCTGAAAGAAATTTGATTGGTAAGAATAAATTAGTGTATCCCTACATGTCCCGAAAGAGGACAGACCCTAGGAGTATAGTTGTCATGTCATTGAGTCCCAATAATTGCTTGAAAATTATAGCCACAATATGATGCTTTTTGACATTTTGTCTTTTATGATATTTAACTTGTTTGTGTCTATATTTATGATTGTATATTTCCATAATATTTTAGAATCTGATTAAAAAATTGACTTTGACTTTGTTGGTCATTTCTTATTCTAAAATATTCCCAAAATCTACCATCTCCTTAAATTTAGTAGTGTTAACATGTTTTTGTGGTATCCAAAGGATATCTAGAACTAGATTTTTTGCATATTTTCTAGAATAAATCTATGATCTATTTGAAAAACAAGAGTCATATAATGAGAAAAAGGTACTTATATTCTTCATTCACGATAGCAAATACCTTTGCCAAACTCACAAGCACTAGCGTAGAACCTCATAGCATCAAGATCTGTGTGGACAATCTCCATTGATGGGAGGCAAAGGCACCCAACCCTTTTTTCATTCTTGAAAAAATATTAGAATGCATGATTTGCATATTTGTAGATTAGATAGGGATGAGCACATGCAATTATCCATTGGGATAGAGATTTTCCTAACATAGGAAGAGGTTATGCAGCCTACCCTGGATTGATATCAATTGGTGTCCAATTTTTCTAGATTGTTGGAAAAAAAACTTGAGATATATTAGGAGGCAGTGTAGGCCTTGTATTCCCTTCCATTGACATATAGGTGTGCATATAAGAGTATCCAACGAAGGAAATTTTCCTTGGAAAGAGCATGATTCAACACATTAGAAACATGGGCATACACTAAAAAAAAAATTCGGATTGGAGGTCCGCTATGAGGAAGAACCTCAATCCATGTTACATCAAGATCGTGGCCTTTGTCAATTTAGGTAGCATCAAGGTACCATTGATCCTTCAGGCTTTGATCCATGTGTCATTAAAATAACATCCTGAGTAAGCATTTGATCACATTAAGGTAACATATGAAATCCAATGCCTAACAATTGGAAGAAAAGTTTGGCACAATACTATGAATTGGATGTAGCTTAAGTGGTTGGTAAAAATTTAGTCGTTACCTTCTGTCTTTTGGTATGCAAGAAATATGTTATTTACCATGTGAAAAGTTTTAACTTGCAGCAAATGTGCATAATAACCTAAATGCTCCAATTAACTTCGTATGTGTTCCCTTAGATGCACCATGCAATGGCATTATAGCATTTGGCAAGGAGATTCATTTGTCTCGTATAAACCATAGAGAGACAAGAGATACAGAATATAGGCTGTCAGCTAGGCTCAAAACCTCTCCTACTTGAGAGGAAAATCCGAACAAATTCTTCTTCTTATAGAGATTCCAATTGACGAAAACCAAGACCAAGACCCTTGACCTATTTTCCACTACAAGACCAAGACACGAGATCAACCTTTTGCTCCTTCCTCCTTCTTAGATTATTCATCAACCTTGGCTACCTTTTTCTCCAAATGTTCTGCCTTCCTCAATTCGCTCTATAATCCTTGACCTTAATTCAAGACCTTCTTAACTACCCCTTCTTCCACTTCGACTCCCTAGAAGGACTGTAGTTCTCCTCGGATTCCATTGCTGCAACATAATTCTCCTCGGCCTTGCTGCAACATATTCCTTGAATGTATGGAGTTTTTATCCCTTAAAATAGACCCAAAAATTTCCTTAAGAACTTTTCTCTTCCTTCTTGTTACTTCGTTGGTTAGTAAGCTTTTCCTTTTACCCTTTTGCACTTCTAACTGCAGACTTGCACTTCTGAATTTTTTGGTGGTCTGAAATGAGGTTGAGCTTGCCTATTTATAGTGGTTTCCCCCTCAAATTAGCCCACATGAAGAGGGTGAGGCGACATGTCTATTGGAGGAGATAATTAATTCCATCTCGAAGCTGACATGGAGGGAGATGTTTTTGCTTGTCTTGGAGGGATATTTGACACTTACATTGATGATTGACTATTATACAAATGTAACATCCCCAATAAGGGTTTTTGATAGATGACATTGACTCTCTTTGACTTTATGACCAATCCTAAAGTAAAAATAGGAGTCATTACTAAAAATAAAATTTCTTGCTCTTGAAAAACATGAGACAAGCATTACAAAAATATTTTATTTTTATTTACATCAATTACATAAAATCACATTTACATATGTCATTATGAAGATAGAACCTAGTTACTTTTCAAAATAAATAATATGATTTTTTTTTCCTTTAGGCTGGCCAATGTTTAATGTAAACTTATGCTTGTCCGATCCTCCTAAGAAAATGGAAAAAGATTGATTCCTTCGGTAATATTGGCAATGAACCCTGTTATGTTGAAATTGTTATGCAGGAAATAAATTGTATATTATAACATGCTTAAAGATGTCAATTTTAGGTTGCACTCCTATTTTTCATTCTGTCGTGGTATTTCATTTTCATATGGCTATGGCTATGGCTTTGGCTCTGAGAGTCACTTCAATCGTCATGGTTTTAAAATACTGCGAATATTATCAGTCATTGATGATATTTTGAAAGTAATAAGGTTGCAATAGTGGTCCCGGGAGGTCCAATATTTGTACTTAGATGATAAATTTCATTTCAGCGACAACCCACACAAAACAGGATGGCTTATTTCAGGGTAACCAATGTTGAAATTATTACATGTGGAGGTTCTAGATGTTGCATCTGCAAGGGATTTTCTTCACACAGTCTTCAAACTCTGTAATTATGCGTATTGTTATACTCATATCATAGAGATATGAGTTCAACATCATTTCAAACATTCCATTTACAAGAATTTAATAGAAAATGAGAATATAAGAGCATAGGTTATGGAATTTATTAATACAAATATCTTATAAGCATTTTTGTGGCATTGAAGAGCATATAAACATATAATATTGTTTTTTTGTCAACTATTCTTGCTGCAAGTAGAGTTGATTTTTAGTTTTGTTATGGCTTCTGCTCGATATAGTTATTCAGATATCTGAGCCATTTCTTTCCTATTCCTTTCTCCTAAGCATGGGTTGCAAAAAAAAAATTTCCTTGATAACATTGGAAGGGGATCTAGAAATGATGAATGCACATTCAAGAAGGAGTTGAATGTAAGTTCTTGTAAGCCCTCTCTTTCCTATTTAAGTAAGGTCACTCTTTTTTGTTTTTTTTCTGTCATTGGTGCTCATGAAATAGGGTTGTTTCACCCCTAAAAATTAGTCATCCAACTTCTGTTCCAACCATTCTATTCTCCTTTCCATAAACTAGTACGAATTTGAAATAGTATTGTATCAACAAATTAATCCCAAGGTCATTACACTGCATTCTACTTTCAACTTTATTTTATATCTAAATATGAATCTAAGGGTATACTGTTTTTCTTCCATAAATATGAATCTAAGAGTATCTGTGATTTATCAACCCAAGTATTAATGAATTGTTGTTATTGAATTATCCCAAATCAGGTCTTTGATTTTTCTACAATCTAGGAATATGAGATGTGCATTGATTCTCTAGAACTGATTGTTGCATTGTGGGTCTTTGTAATAGTTTCAAGCCTTTGCTTGAATATGCTAAATTAGTTGTAGACATTTCATAGTGACTTAGGGATTTTCTGTACATTGTCTAAACTTACGACTTTCAGTTTAAGTAAATTTAGGAAGATAAATATTCAACATTTCATATTTTGGGATCAATATGGGGTTTCATAAATAGAAGTTATCTTGTTGTTGGGTCTTTCTCTATTTTAATCAGTAAGAGAAGTGCAATGGGGCTCATTTTCAAGAAATTCACTTACTAAATCTTGTTTTTGAGCCTTTTGCTATGAAAGCTCCTTGTTACAGTTTCATCTTCCCAAAAGTGAGTACCAAACATAAATGTTAGTGTTTTATGCAAGAAACTCTTATTTTTGTGAATGTTTGAGACTTTTTATATCATTATATTTTTTATTGGACTGTTTTCTATGAAGGGGGTTGTGCAATGTTGATTACTTTTAATTTTCTCTTTGTATTTCAACCCAAAAAGTACAATGGAGAGTTTTGACGGTAGTGGTTCCATTGGTACATAAAATTCGTAAGCCTTTGTTTCTCCTAGGCCTTTGTTTCAAGGGAAGGATTCTATCTGGAAATTTTGAGGCAAGTCATCCAAGGTTTAGAGGATCTACGAATTTGTTTGAGGTAAATAAGAACACACATCTCAATATCCTGAGGCAGGCTAACACCTTTCTGAGATTTGGATGAGGGGTTTTGTTCATTGTTCTTTTTGTGATTCAAGGTTGGGCATGCAAGTACGTTATGAGGTATAGCAAAAAAAAATTGTTTAAACAAGTCAAAGTTTCGAAGTTTAAGAGTTCCAACGAATTTATATAAGATAGGTTGAATTACTCTTTGAAGCTGGACGTTCACACTTGTGGAAAAATCCATTTTGTTCTGAGGGCATGCAGAAGACTAGCCTATCCTAAAGCAGATCTGAGTCACTTGGAATCACTTTGTTCTGAGACAAGTGCAGAGGGTTTTTGGGGTAATATTATGCACGAGAACTCATGTATCTTGTACAAAACTCTGTTGATCATATGTGACAATGAGAGAGTTTCTCCAATGACTATGTTAGACCAAAAATCCCTGCATAATTCGCAAAGGCATTAAAGTTGGTCTGGACGAATTCTTGAAGGGTGTTGAAGTGAAGAACAAGTACTCATTATGAACTTTGTTAGCCCTTTACAAAGTCTTTATTATTTAGTGAAATATTCGCCAATATCTTACAAGATTTTATAATTCAGTGAAAGATTCGCCATGTTTTTATAAGATAATATAATATCATGAGAGATTCGCCAAAAAAAAAATATATACATATTATATTATTGATAAAATCGCCTTCCTTTTTTCATATGTATCATGGAGATTCGCCTATTTATTATAAAAAAAAATATAGGGGGGTTCTTAAAATTTTCCCTGTTGGCCCTGCTCCAAATTGAGTGAGCCATTTGTGTTTATGGCCTGTGCATATCTGCAAAATTCTTGGCATTTTTGCAGCACTCAGAGTTTCTGCAGCAGTGTTTTTGCCGCCATTCAGAAGTGTTTTGAGGAGGAGCAGCATTCAAAATCCCAGCATTCAGAAATTGGCAGCATTCAGGCATTGGCTTTGAAGAAAGGCAACACTGCCCATCTAAAGGTTTTCATTCTAATTTTTCTCTGCAATTTCTGCTTATTAAAATCTACAATTTGAAGAGCTGCTGGATACTATTTATATTGGGTTTCAGAAGAAATTTCTGGTTTTTAATGCAAAAGAAATCTGAGTTTTTTCTGTTGAAAAAATTCTTCATCTTTGCATTTTCTGCTGCTGGGCTACTAGAAAATTTTCTGGGTTTTATTGGCAATTTCTACAAATTGCTATTATGTTTCAGTGCTGGAAATTTTCACTGTTCTGCAATTTCTACAAGCTATTTTAACTCCTCTCTACTGTTTTAGTTTTAAAAAATAAAATAAAATAAAAAATTTCCAAGCACCAGGCCTCTCGGCCCTCCTTCCACTCGCTCTAACCCTCACCTCACACTCTCGGCCCACCGCCTGCAATAGCCTCACTACTCAACTCGGCCTTTCCACTATTCCCTTACGCGCTCTCAACCCAACTCTCCACGGCATCTCACATCGAACTCTCCCCAACGCTACTCTCAGCAATGCTCCCTCGGCTCTGCACCTATCCCACCTTACAGTGCTTGCCCTACCCCTCGACTATCCTCACAATCCGACCCCCCTTCCCATGGCAACGATACCTGCACTCGCTCTTCACTCGACCCTTCACCTCCCATTTATGCCTCCTTTGCTGCTTAGTCACGGCCGTCCTCTCACTTTTAATTTCGTTTTTTAATTTTAAATTTTTTAATATCTGCCCCCCTCCCCCATATAATACTTACCCCCCCCCCCAATTATAATTAAAAATACCGCCCTCTCCAATTTAACAATACCTCCCATATTAACCAATACCGCCCTTGTTTTTTAAAATCGACTTTTATATTTTTAATTTTTTAATACCCCTCCTCCCCTCTCATATAATACCTCCGTCCCCTCCCAAATTTTTTTAAATTCCCTTTTCATTATAACAATTCTTCCTCACATTTTTTTAATTAATTTGTCATCATTTCCATTTTTAATTAATTTTTAATTAAAAAAAAAAAACAGCAGAGAGAGAGACGAAGAGAGGATATGAACAGCAGAATTGAAGAAATGACATGTGAGCAGATGGACTAAATACATAGAGAAAATTGCAGATTTTCATTGTGATTTGTGGCATTGATTTGAAGGGTGATTTTCTGAAGAATTGACATTTGAAGACAATTTTGCCATCATTGCAAAACAACTATTTGAAGGAAAATTCAGCTGCATAGTGTTTTCAGCTACACATGTACAAATATTTTGCAGAGATATGTATTGAGCTGACATTGTATTTTGAGTGGAATTTGTAGCTTCTTCATAGTTGCAATCAGTATTTGAGTTGTTGGATTGTTGATTGCCCTCCATCATTTGAGGAGCACACTTTGTACTTTGAGAATTTCTTGAGTCATTTGTATTTGTTGTTGAATCACATTGTAAACGGGTGCATTTTCGGTTGTAGTCGACACCCTTTCATTTTTTGAGCCTAAGTTGTTGAAAATGGCCAAAATCAATGAGGCATTAGAGTTGTTGAATAACCTCATTCATTCAAATGTTGATGACATGATAAAAATGAGCAAGAGTGCTCTTTGTAACATTCACAGTTGTTTGCTAGATGCACAAGAAAAGATTGAGTTTTTGTTGTTTGGAATCTCAAATTTTTCATTGAGATGAACTTCAAGAAAGAGTCACCATTCTCCGTAGTCAAAGTCATTCTCGTGATGATTGATGTGAAGGACTCTCATCGAAAAAAGAAGATAAAGATGATGTAGCTGATCCACATTCGCCTGCACAAGAGCGGTATATACATGCAAGTATGCCAGCTCAAACCCAGACTTCTCAAGCACATCATCAAACCTTGGGAAGAGCTTGTCCACAACAAGCACCGAACTGGTCTTAGATATGACAAGGATGTGTCCTTTCATATTCGAGACTACACAAAGCCCATCATATTTCAAAGTGCCGGATTCCTGTATGACAGCTCACCTGCAGTTTTTCCAAATCCTGCTCCACAACAACAACAGCAGATCGTAAAATGCTAACACTGTGATCGAGTTGGTCATATGAAAGATCACTGTTTTGATATTCATCCATGCAAGGGACCAGTGGTTTCCAGTACTAACCATTCTTCTGGGACACAGATGCTTCGTACGTATTGCCTGCATAATAAGCCTCCCGCAAGAACCAAGATTCATCTTGGATAGATCGCTTCTTGGCAATGGGCATCAGCAGCCAAGAAGATGTTTACAACACATGTTAGAACTTGTTCACAGATATTGAGCAAACTTGTAGTTGAGTTTTCGCCATCATCTCACCTTATCCCTGACAGGGGGGAAAATGGTGGTCATGTACAAGCTTCGACGACAGATCAAGCGAGCCTGAGCCACAACTTTGGCCCTATGTTCGCAGTTGTAGCGAGAGCGCAAGCTCAAGCGCCCGAGCTATCTTGTTACCATTCCAGACGGCAGATGTAGCACAGAATACCATGCCCATGAGCATGCCTTCGGTTGGTGGACAACCTTAAACCATCATCTTTGGTTGGTGGACAACTCCAAACCACTACAGGTAGACTCTTCTTTTAGGTCGAAGGTCTCCCTTTCATATATGAGGAACACTTCCTCTAGCAGAAGCCTTCAGCTTCTTGCTAGCTTTGGTTGAGTTCCAGGAAATGCTTCAAGCATTCCAGAGTTGTTGGTAATCCTAAAACCATCACAGGTAGTAGACCTCCCTTCTTTTAGGTTGAAGGTCTCCCTTTTATATGAGGGACAATTCCTCTAGCAGAAGCTTTCAGCTTCTTGCCTGTTTTGGAAGTGTTCCGAGAACTGCAACAAGTTTTTCGTTCCAGTGTTTGTGGTCATCCTAAAACCACCTCTTTTTTCCAACATTTCAGAGAGTTGATTCATCCCAAGTGCCGCCATGTATACTTTGCAGATTTGCATTACAAATATTTTCTTGGACTCACACATACCCCTTCGGATTAAGGGGGGATGTTGGAACACCTAATCCTCCATGGGTAGGTGTGGAATGCGAAAAGTCACAATGGAGTCCAAGTGACCTTGGAATGTGAAACCAAGAGTCACACCATTGTATTATAAATGTACATATTTGTATAATGGAAAATAAAGAAGGCGTCACACTTATCCTTCATTGTGTTGAGTCTCTTGTGTGTGTGTGTTCATCTTCCTCATACACCATGTGTGTGCTTAACATGGTATTTAACATCATCAATTAAGAATTTCTCAATCTGAATTATTAAGGCAATGCTTTAATCATGAAAATTGTATAATGAATGTTGCAGCAAAAGCAGCTACTATTACCAATTCAGAAGCATATTATTCTTTTGAAAGTTCCAAATAAAACAATATACTTACCAAAATTGAGCACACTAGTTGTGCTCTATAGCCATTAAAACATAATATTGCATCCCCGAATACATGCAAATTAGACGAAAATTATTATGCTCACTTGCACAAAATCCAATAGAATTAGTCACCATAAAATTGTTTACAACAACAACCCTTTTTTTTTAAATGAAGGGTTTAGATAATAAGAATAAAAACTATCATATTCTCTATTCGCACTTCAACAATTTATTAGATTCATATTCAAATTCATACAACTTGATGACATAGGAAGCTACATCCATTGAATAATTGATTCATAAAGTTTCTAGTACATAAAAGCTACAGTAAGTAGAACATGTACTCTAACAATTTATGTGCACAAAAAATACATCCATTGAAGTTTTGACAAACACTTTGCAAGCATGAAATCTATAAGCTATAACCATTGAGACCTTTGGCAAACACTTTTAAAACATGTAATCTACAGTCATTGAGGCCTTTTGACAAACACTTTGCAAGCATGCAAGCAATATACAACCATTGAGATATATTGTCAAACACTTGGAAGCCATGATCTTTTAAGGAAATTCGACATGAATCTAAGATTCTCCCTCAATCTATTTAGTTCATAAAATTCATAAATGAATTCTTCATATCACAAAATATTAAATCAGAGACTAAATCATCTTATTCTTTCACCCAAAAATTTACAGCAGGTGCACACCATGGAAAATTTTAGGGGCTAATATTCGCAGGTGGGCTAATTTTCCATGGTTTTTCCAAAAAAAATATTCGCCAATTTCCATTTTTTTATAAAAATGATTCGCCCAAATTTTACAATATAAAATTATTTTATGTTAAAATTCGCCAACATTATATAGAATATATATATAATATCATTATAATTTTGAATAATTTTACATATATATCAATAAACATTTTATAGTTTTCATATTAGGGACTAGTGAGATTCGCCAATTTTTTAAACTTCAAGACAATTTTCCATCCTTAAAATTATCCCTGGTGCACACAGTGGCAGCAACAATTTGCAAAATCGCCCAGATTTACGATCCGGGTTTGGAAAAGTCTTCTTTTTAATAAGGTAGGGAGTTACAGACCCAAATGGTATGGATACACCCTGATGTTAAGCTGAATTGCAACATAAACGCTTAGGAATGTGATTTATTAAAACAACACCAACACAAATTCCTACTACCTCATTTATCAATTTTGTCAAACACTTAGTGTGAAAAAATCAAATACAGTTGTAAATGGACAAATAAAACCCAAATTTATGCTGATATGATGTTTTCATCAGCTCATAAAAACTTGCTATGAACAAAATTTCATTATAAACTGAACTTAAAAACTTCAGCAACACATTCTTGTTTTGATCCCTTCTACATGTACATGCTCAACTACAACTGCCATTCATTATTGGTTAGCTTAGAATTAACTCTGTAAATATTTCATAAACATTCACAAGTATCAGTTCCAATAAATTGAAAGTTTTATAACACTTTAAACTAATAATAACTGAAATTTCAAGAATGCTTATGAACATACCTGGTTGTGTATTTATACAAGTCCAGAAGGATGGGAATATGATCCATATCCAATGAGAGTATGCATATCCTTACCAACTCATTGTGACCATCCTATTTTCCACCCAACCATATCCAAAGAGAATTTCTCCCCCTGGAACCCCCGAAATGTAAGAGCTCACAAACAGTACCAAAATATAGTAGTAGAGAGATATCTAAGGCAAGTTGAAGAAGATAAGTTTCACTTCCTCCCAATACCACTCATGGTCAGCTCCTGAAAGATGATGAAATATGACGAAATATGATGCAAAATCATGAAATAGGATGAAAAATCATAAAATACCGCAAAAAATCATGAAAGATGAAGAAAGATCACAAAAAATTGCGAAAGATCACGAAAGATCATGAAATATGACAAAACAATAACAAAAACAGCAAAACATCCTAAAATATAACAAGTGACCATGAAATATAACTAAAGACTGCAAAACATACTAAAATATCACGAAATATGACGAAACAATGCAAAATATGACTAAAAATCACAAAAGATCATGAAAGATCAAGAAAGATCATAAGAAATGATGAAAAGTGAAAAAAGATTGCGAAAGATGATGGAACATCAAGAAATTCAGCGAAACATCCTAAAAGATTATCAAATATATTGAAATATAATGAAACATCGCAAAAGATGATGAAAAATCATGAAAGAACATCAAAGACCACGAAAGATTGTGAAAAATGACGAAAGATCACAAAACATCCTAAAAGATTATGAAAGATCTTGAAAAATAATGAAATGTCACGAAAGATAATGAAAAATCACGAAGGATCACGAAATACCACGAAAGAACGCGAAATATCATGAAACATCGCAAAACATCCTGAAAGAAGATGAAATATGACAAAAGATGAAAAGTCTGCAAAAAATAATGAAAGATGAAGAACGATCATAAAAAATTGCAAAAGAACATGAAAAATCACGAAAGATGACGAAACAATTAAAAAAAAAAAGATCAAAACATCCTAAAATATAACAAAATATTGTGTAATATAACAAAATACCACAAAACATCCTTAAATATCACGAAAGATGACGAAACAATGCAAAATATGACGAAAAATCATGAAATATCGAGAAAGATCGTAAAAAAATATGAAAGATGACGAAAGATTGCGAAAGATGATGAAACATCACAAAATTCAGAGAAACATCCTAAAATATGAGGAAAGATCCTAAAAGATGTTGAAACATCGCAAAAATGATGAAAAATCATGAAAGATCATGAAAGGTTGCAAAACATCCTAAAAGATGATGAAAGATTTTGAAAATTGATTAAATGTCACGAAAGATAATAAAAAATCACGAAGGATGAAGAAATACCACTAAAGATTGTGAAATATCATGAAAAATCGCAAAACATCATGAAATATCATGAAATGTGATGAAAGGTCATGGAAAATCACGAAAGATGATAAAAATTCATAAAAGACCACAAAAAATCATGAAAGATGAAGAAAGATCACAAAAAGTTGCGAAAGATCACGAAAGATCATGAAAGATGACGAAACAATAACAAAAACCACAAAACATCATAAAATTTAACAAAATACCGCCAAATATAACAAAAGACTGCAAAACATCCTAAAATATCATTAGAGATGACGAAACAATGTGAAATATGACGAAAAAACACAAAAAATCATGAAAGATTGAGAAAGATTGTAAAAAGTGATGAAAGAGGATGAAATATTGTGAAAGATGATGAAACATCAAGAAAGACAGTGAAACATCCTAAAATATGATGAAATATCTTGAAAGAAGATGAAACATCGCGAAAGATAATGAAAAATCACGAAAGCTCATGAAATACAACGAAATATTGCAAAAAATCACAAATGATCACAAAACACCATAAAAGATGATGAAAGATCTTGAAATATGATGAAATTTCATGAAATTTCATGAAAGATAATGAAAAATCATGAAGGATCACAAAATACCACGAAATATCGTGAAAGATAATGAAATGTCGCAAAACATCCTGAAAGATGATGGAAAGATAACAAAAAATTGTGAAAGATCACGAAAGATCATGAAAGATGGCAAAACAATAACAAAAATTGCAAAACATCCTAAAATATAACAAAAGAACGCAAAATTTAATAAAAGTTTGCAAAACCTGTTGGCAATATGATGCAATATGTTTTCCTTGATGGAAACCTACTTGATGAAGTTGTACTTGATGGAAACCTCTTGATGAGTTTCCTTTTGATAGCAACCTATTTGTTAAAGATGTAAAAATGATGTATCTACAGATCAGTTCAGATGTGACAGAGAAAGGAATTCCAGTAAGTGCCAGAGAAATGATAAATATAATATGTCACAATGTATACGCAAGTTTGATGAAGGCAACCTGCGTATGGATTCAATGTATATGCTACTTATATGAAGGCAACCCGCGTATACATTCAGGATTAGTATATACGCAGTTTTGATGAAGAGAAATCGCATATACACGCAAGTACAAAGAAGAAAAGTCGCGTATGCCTTTTGTGCTTTAAAATTATGATACCAAGGGGCATTACCATGGTATTAACCCACAGTATTGAGCGCTGTAACGTCTATTTGATTCCGTCCAAGAATACCATTAGCTATTGTGTGGTTTTGACTCATAGTATTAGTAAAGGCTAAATCTATATAAGGAGAGGAAGATCATAGTGCAAGAAGATATATATGTAAGGGTTGTCACTAATACTTCTCTATGAAGTATATCTGCATGGGATGAACTTTGTTTAAATGATAAATCTGAATCTATGATGCACCCTTGATAAAAATGATGATCAAGATCTCTAGAACTGAAATGCCTATGTTCATGCATGATTTATTGAAGAGATGCTTAGATCGGTGATCTAGCACATGCTTGCTAAAGTAAAGTGAAAAAATCTGGGTAAGTCCTATAGATCTGATGCATTCTGAAAAATTTATATTTACAAATCTATACGCTAGTTCGTCATAGTGAAAGCACGTATATACGCGGCTTTGTCTTAGCAAAAGCGCGTATGGAAGTTAGGGTTTTTCTGAAGCCTGTTGCAGAGGTTTTGTTGGTTATTACTGCTATATTTTTGTTTTCTGTCAATGAAGTCTTCTTGTAGATCTGGGTTGTTTGAATACTGTATATGTTTCTAAGTTGATTAAGTACAAAACTGATCAATGAGAAAATAAACATGGTTGATGGTGACTAATTAATAAAGGGATCTACATTTCTAAAAGATATCTGACTGAAAGCCTCAGATCTGGATCTGAGACTGTTTACTTTCTAAAAAACAGTATTCACAGAGCTATACGCAAGTTGGTGTGAAGGAAAGCGTGTATACACGTGGGTTCAGTGAAGCGAACTAGATGATTTGATGAGTGTTCAGGGCTAAGTTTGATTATGCATACTTATTTTGAAGTCTGGGTTATTTCTGTGTTCTGGTTACAGTGTTCTCATTGTTCTGATTGAAGTTTGGGTTAAGTTTATTATTGATGATCTTTATGATGAGTTGAGTTGAAGCTGTGGGATCCAGTATGAAAATTGATGAAATGTGTTCTACAATGGTTCTGAGGGTTGAAGCCTTCAGTATGGAAGTAGAAGCTTCCTGCTAGTAGAAGCTGGTGTTCTAATCAGGGGGTTGAAGCTCTCTTCCACTAGTGTCTAGTAAACAAGATTAGGGGGCTGTAGCTCCCTTCCAGTAGCCACTGGAAAACAAGAGAAGGTTACAGCCTTCTGCAGGTAGATGCCTGCGTACTGATATGAGTCTACATCAGTACAATATTGTAAACAGTTTTTCGTATAATAAATATTGAAGACAGAGACGACAGCAGCGGTGGTTTTCTCCCAAATTGGGTTTCCACCTTAAATATTGGTGTTCATGTGTGTTGCACTTGTGTGATGATTTATATTACTGTTACTGCATATATTTATTGATTATCTAACATATGCATGACTGGTAAACTGAGTTAAAGATTGTTCCTGAAAATTTTTTCTAATCTATAAAATTATATCAGTACACGTTAGTTTCTTTCAGTATATGCGCATGTATACGCGAGTTGGGTTCATCAAAGCCGCGTACGAAATTCTGTAAAGAAAAAGCTAAAATATTTTCGTTAGTTTCTCTAAATACCGATTCACCCCCCCCCTCTCAGTTTTTTTCCAACAATTGGTATCAGAGCAAGTCCTTCTGAAGAAGTTTAATTGCTAGAAGGAAGATCAGCTAAGATGAGCAATCAAGATGGGACAACATCTATCAGGCCTCCTCTCTTCAACGGAAAAAATTTAATCTTCTGGAAGACAAGGACAATATCCTATCTTCAGTCTCTTGGAGCAGATGTATGGGTTATATTCGAAGGAGGTTATCAATATCCATCCTCAGTTCCAACAGAGGCAACTGCAAGAAAGAACTATGAAACTAATGTAAAGGCGGTTAATGCATTATTGGGAAGTCTGACTGAATCAAAAATTTTCAAAGTCATGCAGTTGAATACAGCAAAGGAGATATGGGACAAAATCATTCTAAGCTATTAAGGTGATACCAAGGTAAAAAGTGCTAAACTTCAAACTCTTAGAATTCAATATGAAAATCTCAGGATGCATAATGAGGAAAGTATTGTCAGTTTATTTTAAGTCTAGATGATATTGTAAATCGTATGAGAAATATGGGTTAAACCATAACTGACACTACTCTGGTAGAAAAGGTTTTAAGATCCCTAACTTCCAAATTTGAGTCAAAAGTGTCTGCTATTGAAGAGAAGCAGGATCTATAAACTCTTACTATTGTTGAAATTCATGGTATTGTGACTGCTTGTGAAATGAGAAAAGGAGGTCCATCTGAAGTCAAAGAAGAAGTCCTTAGAGATGTTGCAAAGGAAGTACAAGAAAAGGAAGGATCAGGGTATGTTTCAGAAGAAGATGAGGTAAATTTTGTAAAGAAGCTACAACTTGGCACTGGAAGGTTCAGAGGTAAGCTTCCTTTTAAATGTTTTTCTTGTGGAAGAGTTGGTTATTATGCTGCTAAGTGTCC
Source organism: Pinus albicaulis (assembly GCA_034641835.2). NCBI lineage: Eukaryota > Viridiplantae > Streptophyta > Pinopsida > Pinales > Pinaceae > Pinus > Pinus albicaulis. The sequence goes on along the minus strand of CM076570.1, from coordinate 126,793,396 downwards.
CCATAAAGAAAATCATGAAAAAGGAAAGGAAGTGGCAAAAGGAAATAAGAATCGGTTTATCAATAGAAAAAATTATTACACTCATGAAGATAGTGATGGGCTTTCAAATAGTGAAGAAGGTGAATCTGATCAAGATGTTAGACTTCTCATGGCTTTTGAAAACAATTCTAGTGAGGCTAAGGATACCTTTATGGATGCTCTAGAAGAAAATGATTTTCTTGAAGAAATAAATCAGCTCAAAATATGTTTGGAAGAAAACAAAATTTCCATAGATACTCTAAAGAACCAGCTTATAGAAAAGGAGAAACACAATGAGAAATTATAATGTGAAATAGTAAGTCTAAGAAATGAAATTGAGAAAGTGAAAATTTTGAATCTTAGATTTGCTAAAGGATCTAAAACCTTAGATGAAATTATCAAGGTACAACGTTCTCCTCTTATAAATACAGGTCTTGGATATATCATAGAATCCTCTCAGTATTCAGCACCAAGCTATCTAAATGTAGCTAAAGCCAGCCTGCAACACTCTGTCACTCAACAAGAGAACAAAGAAACTTCATAGGTAAAGCATGACCATTTTAATACAAAGAACAATAGCAGAAATATCAATCAGATAAATACCAGTCAGCAGGTAAACAGAAATAGAAGGTTTCATGATCGCAGAAATTTCTTCTTTAATGGGAAATGTTTCTCATGTCATAATTTTGGTCATAAAGTTGTTCAATGTGTTGCATACAAATCATCATGACCAGAGAAGCAAGAAAGCAAAGAAATGAGATTGTAATAAAGAATAATACTTATAATGACTTTTCTCCTCTTCAAAATGAAATTGAATGTGCTTATTGCAATAACTTTGGTCATGGAGAATCTGAATGCAGGAGCAAACTTCAACCAAAAGAGCATATACCTTCAAATACTAAGGTATGGAGAAAGAAGGACTTACAGGTTGAGAACCATGGCATAGCCTTATTTGCAGAAGGGGATGAAAATCAATGGTACAATTATAGCAGATGCTCAAAACACATGACAGGTGATAGAAATAAACTCCTTGCATACAACGCTCTAGAAAGAGAAAATAATGTTACATTTGGAAATGATACTCCTAATGTCATTAAAGGAAAAGGTTACTTTTTTTCTAAAAGAAAAGGTAAAAACTAACAATGTTATGTATGTGGATGGATTAAAACATAACCTATTAAGTGTGAGTCAAATGTGTGATCAAGGAAATGAAGTTGTCTTTAGTTCAAAAGAATGTGTGGTACGTGAACTTGACACGGGAAAAACAGTAATAACAGGAACTAGAACACCAAGCAATCTGTATGTATTGAAAGGTTGCAAAGAACAATGTTACTTTGGTAAATCTTCAGAAAATTGGTTATGGCACAGAAGATTGGGGCACTTGAGCTTCTCTCAAATCAGCAAATCTAGCAGACTCAAAGTTGTTCGTGATATTCCCAGCATCACTCTGCCTGAAAATACCATATGAAAATCTTGCCAATTCGATAAGCAAACCAGAGTGCAATTCAATTCCAAAGAAGGATAAGCAAGTAAGCCTCTTGAACTCATACATACTGACTTATGTGGACCTATGAGGAAAAATTCACCCCGTGGAGAACAATACTATATTATATTTATTGATGACTTCTCTAGAATGTGTTGGATTGGGTTACTAAAACACAAATATGAAGCATTTGAAAATTTTTAGATCTTCAAAGCCCTAGTTGAAAATGAATTAGATCTAAAAATAAAATTTCTTAGATCGAACCAAGGAGGGGAATATATATCAGATGAATTCTCTAATTTCTGTGAACAACATGGCATAAAAAGAGAGTTTTCTGTAGCTGGAACCCCATAACAAAATGGTGTGGAAGAAAGAATGAATAGAATTGTTCAACAGATGGCTCATGCTATGCTTGATGATTCTGGAACACCATATACCTTTTGTGGAGAAGCAGCACATACCACAGTAAATATTCTCAACAAGGCTCATGTTCGTGTGAATAGTGATAAAACTCCTTATGAGCTCTGGTATGGTAATATTATCACTGTAAAGCATTTTAGAGTTTTTGGAAGCAAATGTTTTATCAAGAACAATGACGAAAAACTTGGTAAGTTTTAACCTAGAGCAAATGAAGGAATATTTCTTGGTTACTCTTCTAGAAGTAAAGCATATAAATGTTACAATAAAAGACTTCGGAAGATTTTTGAATGCATTGATGTTGTAATTGATGAGTCTCTCTCAGCTCCAAAAGGGGAAATACCATCAACAAATGAAGATGATGGTGATGTATATCTTCCTGCATCAAATAGCAACAATATAGAAGGTGAACCCAATGAAGCACCAGAAGAAGATCTATCTGGAAAGGATCCATCCAGGTATGTTCAAAAGAATCATCCAGAATCTCAAATTTTGGGAGAAAAGGGATCAGGTGTCCAAACAAGAAGAACTCTTGTAGGATCTCCTAGCTATCTAGCATTTCTATCCACTATTGAACCACAAAATGTCAATCAAGCTAGCAAAGATGAATGTTGGATTCAAGCCATGAATGAAGAACTTGATCAGATTGAAAAGAATCACACTTGGGAATTAGTTCCAAGACCTCATGATAAAAATGTTATTGGAACAAAATGGATATTCAAAACAAGTTAAATGAAAATGGAGATGTTATTAGAAACAAAGCTAGACTTGTTTGTAAAGGGTATTCTCAACAAGAAGGTATAGACTTTGAATAAACATTTTCTTCTGTAGCTAGACTTGAAACCATAAGAATGTTTCTTGTCTTTTCAAGCTTTCAACAATTCAAATTTTATCAAATGGATGCTAAATCTGCTTTCCTCAATGGTGATCTAGAAGAAGAATTTTATATAGAACAACCAGAAGGATTCATTTTGGGAAATAATGAAAAACTTGTTTGTAAACTTAAAAAGGCTTTATATGGTCTCAAACAAGCTCAAAGGGCATGGTACTATCGTCTTGACAAATATCTTCATCAACAAGGTTTTTTAAAGGGATCTGTTGATAGCAACTTATACACAAAAACTAAAAATAATAAACTATTGATTGTAGTTGTATATGCTAATGACATCGTTTTTGGGAGTAATGAAGAGTCCATGAGTCATAAATTTGCTTCTGTTATGCAGTAAGAATTTGAAATGTCTTTACTTGGGGAACTAACATTTTTTATTGGCTTACAAGTGCAACAAGCAACAAATGGCATATTTTTATCACAAGCAAAATATCTTAAGCAAATTTTGAAGAAGTATGGGATGGAAGACTGTAAACCTGTAAGTACACCAATGGTAACTAGGTGTAACCTCAGTTCTCATGATGATTCTCCCACGGTGAATCAACCAGAATATAGATCCATGATTGGAAGTCTGCTTTATCTAACCAGGACAAGACTTGACATTATGCATACAGTAGGGATTGTTGGATGATTCCAAGCTAATCCAAAAGAGTCTCACCTTCAGGCTGTAAAAATAATATTCAAATATTTACAAGGGACTCAAGACTTTGGTCTATGGTATCCAAAGAATGTTGATCTCACTCTTCATGCTTACACAGATGCATATTGGGCTGGAAATGTTGATGATCAAAAATCACTAGTGGTGGTGCATTCTATATGAGGCCTCGATTATTATCTTGGTTCAGCAAAAAACAAAGTTCTATTGCCTTATCTACAGCAGAAGCAGAATATGTAGCTGTCGCATCATGTTGCACACAACTACTTTGGATGATGCAGACTTTACAAGACATTCAAATCAAATGTTCACCTCCCATCTCCATTTTGTGTGATAATACAAATGTCATTAGTATCTCAAAGAATCTTGTTATGCATTCCAAGACCAAGCACATTCCTATCAACTATCACTTCTTACGTGAACAAGTGCTTGAACAAAAGGTTAAATTGGAGTATGTTCCCTCCAAAGAACAAGTTGCTGATACATTTATTAAACCTCTTCCCAGGGAAGCATTTGAATATCTCAGACGGAAGTTGGGAGTTTTCTCTGCCTCTCAGATCAAATCTGCTTAATTTCATAAGATTAAATTCGATACGTGGGTTTCATAAAGGAGAATCGCGTATATACGCGAGTTTCAGTGCATAAAACCACATATGGGTTTTGCTGACATAAATTCTCTGGGTCAGCATTTCAGAACAACTGTGGTGTTGTTGGGTAATCTCTGTTGTTGTTCCAGTATTCATCTTTCTGAATCATTCTCTGATATTTTTCTCCTTGATGAAGATGCTTTGATGATTTGATTGTTGAAGGTGTTCAGGGTGCATAAGCTAAGGGGGAGCACTTGTATTATGGAAAAGGATGCATTGTTGGCATTCTGATTGGTTGTTTTGTTATGATTATTTGGTTTTGGTAATAAATAGTCATATATGTAAGTTGATGAAAAGGTCATGTTGAGACCTATGATGTAAAATTGTCATATTCAGTCATATAAGGACTTGTTCAAATTTTTAAACCCACTTGGTTGGGTATTTGAGTCAAATTTGTAAACCCACTTGGTTGGGAAGTTGAGTCAAATATGTAATTCCACTTGGTTGGATCATTGATGTATGTATGAGTCCTTGGAAAATTCATACTCGGTTGAGTTATAGAGTCATGTACTTCATTGAAAAATATGTCTAAAGATCCAGCATGAACTCAAGGGGAGCATGGTAAATTCAATGCACATCAGATCTTCAGAGCTCATCTTTCTACAAGGGAAGTAAAACCTTGTTTTTGTTTTGATCCGCCCTTTGCCCTTGATGTCAAAGGGGGAGAGTTTCTTGGTGTTTGAATAATGGTTATGATTAATGAATATTTATTTGTTGTGGTGATCAAACACCATCATGGTTGCCATCAAGTCCAAAGGGGGAGATTGTTGGCAATATGATGCAATATGTTGTCCTTGATGGCAACCTACTTGATGAAGATGTACTGAATGGAAACCTCTTGATGAGTTTCCTTCTAATAGTAACCTATTTGTTAAAGATGTAAAAATGATGTATCTACATATCAGTTCAAATGTGACAGAAAACGAAATTCCAGTAAGTTTCAGAGAAATGATAAATATAATATGTCACAATGTATACAGAGGTTTGATGAGGGAAACCCACGTATGGATGCAATGTATATGCTACTTTTATGAATGCAACCCACATATACATTTAGGATTAGTATATACACAGTTTTGATGAAGAGAAATCGCGTATACATGCGAGTATGAAGAAGAAAAGTCGCGTATGCCTTTTGCACTTTAAAATTATGATACCAAGGGGCATTACCATGGTATTAACCCACAATATTGAGCATTGTAACGTCTATTTGATTCCGTCCAAGAATACCATCAGCTATTGTGTGGTTTTGACTCAGAGTATTAGTAAAGGCTAAATCTATATAAGGAGAGGAAGATCATAGTGCAAGAAGATATATATGTAAGGGTTGTCACTAATACGTCTCTCTGAAGTATATCTGCATGGGATGAACTTTATTTAAATGATAAATCTAAATCTATGATGCAACCTTGATAAAAATGATGAATCAAGATCTCTAGATCTGAAATGCCTATGTTCCTGCATGATTTATTGAAGAGATGATTAGATCGATGATCTAGCACATGCTTGCTGAAGTAAAGTGAATAAATCTGGGTAAGTCCTATATATCTGATGTATTCTGCAAAATTTATATTTGCAGATCTATACGCTAGTTCGTCATGGCAAAATCGCATTTGTACGCGGCTTTGTCATAGCAAAAGCGCGTATGGAAGTTAGGGTTTTTCTGAAGCCTGTTGCAGAGGTTTTTTTGGTTATTAATGCTATATTTCTGTTGTCTTTCAATGAAGTCTTCTTGTAGATATGGGTTTTTTGAATACTGTATATGCTGCTAAGTTGATTAAGTACATATCTGATCAATGAGAGAATAACATGGTTGATGGTGACTAACTGATAAAGGGATCTACATTTCTAAAATATATCTGACTGAAAGCCTCAAATCTGGATCTGAGACTGTTTACTTTCTAAAAAACAATATTCACATATCTATACGCAAGTTGGTGTGAAGGAAAGCGCGTATACACGCGAGTTCAGTGAAGCGAACTAGCGTATGCATTTTTTAGTTGATGAATGTTCAAGGTTGAGTTTGATTATGCATACTTATTTTGAAGTCTAGATTATTTCTATGTTCTGGTTACAGTGTTCTCACTTTTCTGATTGAAGTTTGGGTTAAGTTTATTATTGATGATCTTTATGATGAGTTGAGTTGAAGCTGTGGGATCCAGTATGAAAATTGATGAAATTTGATCTGCAGTGGTTCTGAGGGTTGAAGCCTTCAGTATGGAAGTAGAAGCTTCCTGCTAGTAGAAGCTAGTGTTCTGATCAGGGGGTTGAAGCGCCCTTCCATTAGTGTCTGGTAAACGATATTAAGGGGTTGTAGCTCCCTTCCAGTAGCAGCTGGAAAACGAGAGAATTTTGCATCCTTCTGCAGGTAGATGCCTGCGTACTGATATGAGTTTGCATCAGTACAATATTGTAAATAGTTTTCCATATAATAAATATTGAAGACAGAGACAACAGCAGCAGTGGTTTTCTCCCGAATTGGGTTTCCACCTTAAACATTGGTTTTCATGTGTGTTGCACTTGTGTGATGATTTATATTACTGTTACTGCACATATTTAATGATCATCTAATAGATGCATGACTGGTAAACTGAGTTAAATATTTTTGCTGAAAAGTTTTATAATCTGTAAAATTATATCAGTATACGCTAGTTTCTTTCAGTATATGCGCATGTATACGTTAGTTGGGTTCATCAAAGCTGCATATGAAATTCTCTAAAGAAAAAATTTAAAATCTTTTCAGTAATCTCTAAATATTGATTCACCCCCCCCCCCATCTCAGTATTTTTCCCAACAAAACCTCCTAAAATATAATAAAATACTTCGAAATTTAACAAAAGATTGCAAAACATCCTAAAATATCACAAAATATGACAAAACAATGCGAAATATGACTAAAAATCACAAAAGATCACGAAATATAAAGAAAGATCGTAAAAAATGATAAAATATGATGAACGATTGCGAAAGATGATCAAACATCAAGAAAGTTAGTGAAACATCCTAAAAGATGATGAAAGATCTTGAAAGATGACGAAAAATCGTGAAAGATGATGAAAAATCACAAAATATCATGAAAGGCCACAGAATATCGCAAAACATCCCAATAGATGATGAAATACCTTAAAAATGATGAAATTTCACGAAAGATAACGAAAAATCGTAAAGGATCACGCAATACCACGAAATATCGTGAAAGATCGTGAAAGATCGCAAAACATCCTGAAAGATGATGAAATATGACGAAAGATGATAGACAATCACAAAATATGATGGAAAATCACGAAAGATGGTGAAAAATCATAACAGACCGCAAAAAATCATGAAATATGAAGAAAGATCACAAAAAAATGGGAAAGATCATGAAAAAATGACGAAACAATAACAAAAACCGCAAAACGTCCAAAAATATAAGAAATGACCACGAAATATAACAAAATATTGTAAAACATCCAAAAATATCACTAAAGTTGATGAAACAATGCGAAATATGATGAAAAATCACAAACGATCACGAAAGATCAAGAGAGATCGTAAAAAATTATGGAAAATGACGAAAGATTGCAAAAGATGATGAAACAGCAAGAAACTCAGTGAAATATCCTAAAATATTATGAAATATCTTGAAATATGACGAAACATTGTGAAAGATGATGAAAAATCACGAAAGATAATGAAAGACCAAGAAAGATCGTGAAAAATCACGAAATATAGCAAAACATCCTAAAAGATGATGAAATATCTTGAAAAATAATGAAATGGCATGAAAGAAGACAAAAAATTATGAAGGATCAAAAAATACCACGAAAGATCGTGAAATATCGTGAACGATAGCAAAACATCCTGAAAAATGATGAAATATGATGAAAGATGATGGAAAATCATAAAATACCGCAAAAAATCCTACAATATGAAGAAAGATCACAAAAAATGTGAAATATCATGAAAGATGACGAAACAACCACGAAAGATCACGAATGATCATGAAAGATAATGAAAGATGAAGAAATACCACAAAAAATTATGAAACATTGCGAAAAATCATGAAAGATAATGAAAAATAAAAAAGCCGCCAAACATCCTAAAATATAACAAAAGACTATGAAATATAACAAAATAGCGCAAAACATCCTTAAATATCACAAAATATGACGAAATAATGCAAAATATGATGAAAAATCACAAAATATCATGAAAGATCGAGAAAGATTGTAAAAATGATGAAATATGACGAAAGATTGCGAAAGATGATGCAACATCAAGAAAGTTAGCTAAACATCTTAAAATATGATGAAAGATCTTGAAATATGACGAAACATTTCGAAAAATGAAGAAATATCATGAAATACGACTAAAGATCGTGAAAATCACGGAAGATCGCAAAACATCCTAAAAGATGATGAAATATCTTGAAAAATGATCATTAAATATGATAAAAAAATATCATTAAATATGATAAAAAAATAACAAGAACTACAAAACATTATAAAATATAACAAAAGACCGCGAAATATAACAAAGGACTGCAAAAAATCATAAAATATCATGAAAGATGATGAAACATTGCAAAATATGAAGAAAAATCATAAAAGACGAAAGATTGTGAAAATGATGAACAATTGATGAAATATGACAGATGATAATGGAAAATCACAAGAAATGAAGAAATATCACAAAAAATTGCGAAAGACCATCAAAAATGACGAAACAATAACAAAAATCGCAAAACATCCTAAAATATCACGAAAGATGACGAAACAATGCGAAATATGACAAAAAAATCTCAACAGATCACAAAAGATCGAGAAAGATCGTAAAAAATGATGAAATATGATAAAAGATTGTGAAACATGGTGAAACATCAAGAAATTCATCGAAACATCCTAGAATATGACAAAAGATGACGAAACATCGTGAAAATGATGAAAAATCACAAAAGATCATGAAAGACCATGAAAGATCATGGAAAATAAGGAAAGATCGCAACACATCCTAAAAGATGATGAAAGATCTTGAAAAATGATGAAATGTCATCAAAGATAACGAAAAATCACAAAGGATCATGAAATACGATGAAATATCGTGAAATATCATGAAAGATGATGAAATATGATAAGAGATGATGGAAAATCACGAAAGATGATGAAAAATCATAAAAGACTGCAAAAAATCATGAAAAACGAAGAAATATGATAAAAAATTGTGAAAGATCATGAAAGATGACGAAAAAATAACAAAAACCACAAAACATCCTAAAATATAACAAAAGAATACGAAATATAACAAAAGACCGAAAAACATCCTAAAATATCACGAAAGATGGCAAAACAATGTGAAATATGACAAAAAATCACAAAATATCATGAAAGATCGAGAAATATTGTAAAAAATGATGAAATATGATGAAAGTTTGCAAAAGATGATGAAACATCAAGAAAGTCAGGGAAACATCCTAAAAGATTGTGAAAGGTCTTGAAAGATGACGAAACATCGCGATAGATGATGAAAATTCATGAAAGATCATGAAACACCACGAAAGATCGCGAAAAATCACGAAAGATTGCACAACATCCTAAACATTAGGGGAATTCTGAGGTCTAAAATGGGCCTCCTAAGAAAAATGTTCAACCAAAATAAACTTTATAAGAACCAATAGGATTCAAGGTGACGATGTCAACCATGGGGGATGATTCACCATTTTTTAAGTAAAAGGATAAAAAGATTAAAAAATAATAAAATAATAAAACTAATTTTTCAACTTGTATTTTCAACTTATCTCCCAAATTTTTTACTCAAATTTCGAGCGAGAGTTCTCGTTGGATAAAAAAAATCAATTCCTCATCCAAGGAGTACCCATGTTGCATACTTTCGATGGACCCTACTACGCGAAAAATGAGAAATACATGAAAAAACGTGATTGCAATCACGTTTTTCATGTATTTCTCATTTTTTCGTGTAGTTGGGTCAATAGCAAGTATGTAACATGGGTACTTCTTGGATGAGGAATTAAATTTTGCATCCAACAAGTACTCCCGCTTGAAATTTAAGAAAAAACTATGGGAGATAAGTTGAAAATATGAGTTGAAAAAAGTAGTTTTTTCTTTTTTCCCTCTAAAATTTGATGATGTCATCAGATCTTATTTTATTATTTCCACTATTATTTTATAATTTCCTTAGGAGCCCCCTTTAGACCTCAAAATTCCCCTAATGAGATGATGAAAGATTTTGAAAAATGATGAAATTTCACGAAAGATAACGAAAAATCAAGAAGGATCACAAAATACCACGAAAGATTGTGAAAGATCATGATAGATCGCAAAACATCCTAAAATATGATGAAAATTTATGAAATGTGATGGAAAATCATGAAAGATGATGAAAAATCATAAAAGACCGCAAAAAATCATGAAAGATAAAGTAAGATCACAAAAAATTGTGAAAGATCACGAAATATCATGAAAGATGACGAAACAATAACAAAAACCACAAAACATCCTAAAATATATCAATATACTACGAAATATAACAAAATACCGCAAAACATCCTAAAATATCCGAAAGATGACAAAACAATGCGAAATATGACAAAAAATCACAATATATCACGAAAGATCGAGAAAGATCATAAAAAATGATGAAAGATTACGAAAGATTGTGAAAGATGATGAAACTTCAAGAAATTCAGTGAAACATCCTAAAAGATGACCAAAGATCTTGAAAGATGACAAAACATCGTGAAAAATGATGAAAAATCATGAAAGATCATGAAACACCACGAAAGATCATGAAAAAATCACTAAAGATGGAAAAACATCCTAAAAGATGATGAGAGATCTTGAAAAATGATGAAATGTCACAAAAGATAATGAAAAATCACGAAGGGTCACGAAATACCACGAAAGATCACAAAAGATCATGAAAGATCGCAAAACATCCTAAAAGATGATTAAATATGACGAAAGATGATGGAAAATCAAGAAAGATGATGAAAAATCATAAAACACCGCAAAAAATCATGAAAGATGAAGAAGGATTACAAATAATTGCGAAAGTTCACGAAATATCATGAAAGTTACCGAAACAATAACAAAACCCGCAAAACATCCTAAAATATAACAAAAGACTGCAGAATATAAGAAAATACCACAAAACATCCCAAAATATCACGAAAGATGATGAAGCAAATCGAAATATGACGAAAAACAACAAAAGATCATGAAAGATCAAGAAACATCGTAAAAAATGATGAAAGATGAAGGAAAGATTGTGAAAGATGATGAAACATCAAAAAAGTCTGCGAAACATCCGAAAAGATGATGAAACATCTTGAAAGATGGCGAAATATCGCGAAAATGACGAAAAATCACAAAAGATAATCAAAGACCACGAAATATCACGAAAAATCACAAAAAAACGCAAAACATCCTAAAAGATAACAAAAGATCTTGAAAAATAATGAAATGTCAGGAAAGATAACGAAAAATCACGAAGGATCATGAAATACCACGAAATATCATGAAAGATCGAAAAACATCTTGAAATATGACGAAAGATGATGGAAAATCATGAAAAATGATGAAAAATCATAAAATACCACAAAAATTCATGAAAGATGAAGAAAGATAATAATAAAAATTGCAAAAGATCATGAAAGATGAGGAAACAATTAAAAAAACCATAAGACATCCTAAAATATAACAAACGACCGTGAAATACAATGAAATACCGGAAAACTTCCTAAAATGTCACAAAAGATGACGAAACAATGCATAATATGACAAAAAATCACAAAAGATCGAGAAAGATCATAAAATTTTTGAAATATGACGAAAGATTGTGAAAGATGATGAAACATCAAGAAAGTTAGTGTAACATTCTAAAAGATGATAAAAAAAACTTGAAAGATGACTAAACATCGCAAAATATGATGAAAAATTGCGAAAGATCATGAAAGACCATGAAAGATCGCAAAAAATCACAAATGATCACAAAACATCCTAAAAGATGATGAAAGATCTTGAAAATTGATGAAATGTCATGAGAGATAATAGAAAATTACGAAGGATCGCGAAATACCACAAAATATCGCAAAAGATCATGAAATATCGCAAAACATCGTCAAAGATGATGAAATATGACGAAAGATTATGGAAAATCATAAAAGACTACAAAAAATCATGATAGATGAAGAAAGATCATAAAAGATGACAAAACAATAACAAAAATCACAAAACATCCTAAAATATAGCAAAAGACTGTGAAATATAAAAAAACCGTAAAACGTCTTAAAATATCACGAAAGATGACGAAACAATGCAAAATATGACGAAAAATAACAAATATTATGAAATATCGATAAAGAACAAAAAAATGATGAAAGATGACAAAGATTGCGAAAGATGATGAAACATTAAGAAAGTCAGTAAAAAATCCTAAAATATGACAAAAGATGACGAAACATCGTGAAAATGATGAAAAATAATGAAATATAATGAAAGACCACGAAAGAAAGTGAAAAATCATGAAAGATCACAAAAGATACTAAAAGATGATGAAATATCTTGAAAAATGATGAAATCTCACGAAAGATAACGAAAAATCATGAAGGATCATGAAATACCACGAAAGATCATGAAAGATCACAAAACATCCCCAAAGATGATGAAATATGACAGATGTTATGAAACAAGCTCCAAAAATAGAAGAAAAGATAGATCAACGCCTTAGAAATAAGCCACTTCGAGGGGGAAACCTCCTTTTCATTACATAAATGATAAATTCTTGAATGATACAAATGAAAAAACCTCCTTCTATATCTAGGAGTCCATGGGATCACAATATAGTCCTAGCCGACCTAACAATAATAATTTAAGGGCACAATAATAGCAATATTGGGGTTACAGGGGTACAACAATAACAATAAGGGGGCTACACTAACAACAATAAAGGACTACACTAATAATATAGGGACCTAACATGCCCCTCTCCTTCAAAAAAGTGTTGTCCTCAACGCTTGAGTAGCACTGGATGCTTCTGTATAAAACTCTCATCCTCCCATGTAGAATCTTTAGTGGGTAAGTTCTTCCACTTTATGAGATACTCTGAAATTAATCGATTTCGTAGCTGTCGAGTTCTTGTTTCTGTGACTGCTTCAGGTTCCAATATGATTTTTCCTTCCTCATCAAGTTATGGCAATATTGTTTGAACTGGAATTTTGTCACCTATAACCTTCTTTAAGCATGAAACATAGAAAAATGGATGCACTCGCAAAGAAGCAGGAAGCTCCAATTTGTATGTCATAGTACCAATCTTTTGCATCACCTTGTAAGGACCATAGTACTTTGGCGATAATTTATTATCCTTCTTAGCTTGCTTGAGGGACATCTATTTGTATGGTTGTAGCTGTAAAAATACCCAATCTCCTACATCAAAACTTCTCTCGCTGCGACTTTGATATGTCTATTGTTTCATTCGATTTTGTGCCAAATTTAGGTTATACTTTAAGAGTTGGTGAACTTCTTGTTGATGCTCAATGTGATTTTCCACTGCTTGAACCTTAGAATTTTCTCTTAAATATTATGTGATGGATGGTGGATGATATCCATAAAGTGCCATAAATGGGGTCATTTCTGCTGCAATATGGAAGGAAGTGTTATACCACCAATCAGCGAGAGGTAACCACTTGACCCATTGTGTTTGTTTATCATATACAAAACAACGAAGAAATCCTTCCAAACATTTATTCACTATCTTAGTTTGACCATCAAATTAAGGATGATAAGATGAGCTATGAGCTAGTTGAGTACCCAAACAAGAAAATAATTTCATACAAAAATTTCCATTAAAAATGGGATCTATGTCGCTTACAATAATATTTGGGTTTCCATGTATCTTTTGAATTGTTTCCATAAATGCAGTAGAAATTGTGCTTGCTTTCAATGGATGAGATAATGCACAAAAGTGTGCATACTTGGTAATTCTATCAAATACCACCATGATGACAATATTTCCTTCGGACTTATGCAAACCTATGATAAAATCCATTGAAATCTCCTCCCAACTTTGACATGGAATGGATAAAGGTTGTAGAAGACCCGGGGTCTTAATTGTTTCAACTTTATTTTGTTGGTAAACCAAACATTCCGCCACAAAATTTTGAATATCAGATTTAAGGCCATCCCAAAAAAAATCTTTCTTCACCCTATGGTAAGTTTTTAAAAATCCTGGGTGTCCTCCTAAAAGAGAAGTGTGTAATTCCAAAAGAATCTTTTGTTTCAGTTGGGAATTCTTACAAATATATAAGTGATCTCTGTACCATAAGGAATCATTTTTCCAACTAAATGTATCAGATTTACTAGGATCTTTCTGCAACTTTTGAATGAGTGTCCACACTTCTTCATCCTTCTTCATTTCATCCCTTGCTTCGGTTATCCAATATGGTTGAATAATAGAAATGGAACAAAGCAATGCTTCCACCTCTTAATCCTTTCTTGAGTGTGCATCTGCAACAACATTTAGCTTCCCTTTTTTGTAGATGATTTCCAAGTCATAACCCAACATCTTCATGACCCATTTTTTCTGCTCTTCTGAAGATAGTCTTTGTTCCAAAAAGTGTTTATTACTATCATGATCAGTTTTTACCTTGAAGTGTCTTCCCATTAGGTAAGGTTGCCATTTCTTTAATGCATGTAGTATTGTCAACATTTCCTTCTCATAAATAGCTTTATGTAAATCCTTTCCTTTGATTGGACAACTTTCAAAATAAATGGTTCTTCCTTCTTGCATTAAAACAGCACCAATTCCATTTCCTGAGGCATCACATTGCACAATAAAGGTTTTTGTGAAGTCTAGCATAGCTAAGACCGGTGCTAGGAACATTGTCTCTTTAAGATGTTCAAAGGCCTTAGTTGCTTCATGAATCCAAGAAAATGTATCTTTCTTCAATAATGTTGTTAGAGGTGCTGCTATTCTCCCATAATTCTTAACAAACTTGTGATAATGCCCTGTTAACCCGAGAAATCCTCGCAACTACTTTATGTTTTTGGGAACTTTCAATTCCTTAATGGCTTTAATTTTGTTAGGGTATACCTTAACACCCTCGTGAGATACAATATGACCCAGATATTCCACCTTTTGTACTCCAAAGAAACATTTGGATGTTTTTAAATATAATTGTTTCTCCTCCAATAGTTTGAGCACCCTGTCAACATGTTGAACATGATCCTTCCAAGACCTATTGTAGATTAGTATATCATCAAAAAATACTAGCACTAATTTTCTAAGGAAGGGTTTGAAGATGGAATTAATCAACCCCCAAAATGTAGAAGGTGCATTGGTAAGGCAAAAAGGCATGACCAAAAATTCATAATGACCCTCATGGGTTCGAAATGTTGTTTCGGAATATTCTTAGTCTTCATTCTAATTTGATGATATCCTGAACAAAGATCCAACTTGGTAAAATAAATTTCTCCATGTAATTCATCCAATAATTCATCAATCACAGGAATGGGAAATTTACCTTTAATAGTGAGCTTATTTAGCTCCCTATAATCTAGATACATGTGCCATGATCCATCCTTCTTGTGCACCAATACTATTGGAGCAGAGAAATAACTTTGACTTGGTTGAATTATACCAGCCTCTAACATTTATGCATCATACGTTCAATTTCGCTCTTTTGGACATAAGGATATCTGTAAGGCCTGATGTTTGGAGGAACACTTCCTGGAATAAAATGAATAGCATGATCATGATCACGAATAGGTGGGAGTCCTTTGGTAGTTTCAAACACCTTGGAATTATTGTCCAATACTTTTTGGAGATATGGAGAAATAGATTATTTTGATGTTGGAACTTCTAGTGAGCATAATTGTGCAGTTGCACTTCGTTTTTATTTCTTCAGAAGCTTTGTCATGACATTAGAGCTTATTATCTTTCCCGGCTTCCCTGTGATACCCCACACTAGTACATTCGGGGGAAATTCCGACACTTGGTTCCGACACTTTTGATCAAATGTCGGAAATTTCCCCAATTTTTTTCAATCCTGCCCGAAACTGTCGCTATACCGACGTTTAGAGAAAAGTGTCGCAATAGCGACACTTATACAAAGTGTCACAATTGCGACGTTTGGAGGAAGACGCCACAATTGTGACACTATGCCCCAAAGCGTCACTATTGCGACGACTGCCTCCAAACGTCGCAAGTGCGACACAATGTCTAAGTGTCGCAGTTGCGACGTTTGGAGGCATCCGTCGCAATAGCGACGCTTTGTCCGCCATCGGTATAACGAAACTTATATGCGCACTACATAAAAATACGAAACTTATATGCACGCTACATAAAGATGATTTTATTAAAAACTACATTAACGTATGATATCACATGCGCATTCGCCCTCCGCTCTTGCAGAACAGCATTCGCCCTCAGATCTTGCAGAACAGCATTCTCCCTCAGCTCTTGCAGAACAGCATTCGCCCTCAGCATTCGCCCTCAGCTCTTGCAGAACAGCATTTTCCCTCAGCATTCGCCCTCAGCATTCGCCCTGAGCTCTTGCAGAACAGCATTTGCCCTCAGCGTTCGCCCTCAGCTTTTTCAGAACAGCATTCACCCTCAGCTCTTGCAAAATGGTAAGTTCTTACTGCAGGCCCTTCCTCCTATAGTAGGGTTGACTCTATTTGGGTTTTTTTGGTCAATTCCATTAGATTGTGTTAGGCTGTAGGGTTCTCTCTAGATGTCTTCCAATGTTCTTTCGGATGAGTTTCAAAGAGGATGTGTAAGATGTGTTTGTGCTTGCATGAATTTGACTCCACCAGTTTCATGAAGTTTAAGCTATGGATTTTTGTTCGACAAACTCATCCATCTCAACACCCAGTAATGAATTGCCCTTGGTCTGATCTATATTGAAGGTGAAGTGCAAAGTGGTAGAGAATGGGAGATCGAAAGTCATCAACTTTATCACAAGGGTAGTACTCCAGATCGAAAGTGATGAGCTTTAGTTCTCTAGATTTAGGGATTTTCTGATATTTGGGGATTTTCTGATGACATACCAAAGGTCACATCCATACAACCATATCAAGGTCAACGTTGAGATCATTCTTATATAGATATAGGTCACTGATATATAGGGCTATTATTATCATCACTATCCATGGAAACCGAATGGTTACAAAATCTGTGATTGTGGTTGGCTCATTTATAATTATTACCCATTTACAGTAGAGCACAGAAACACTAAATATGACCCGAGCAGAGCCTTTACAACAGGCAATGGAATTGCAGCTGCTTCATCAATAACCAATAGCTCCACTTGAGAAAAAATTTCATAATCTTGGGGCTGGATATACTGCAGAGCAAACAATTGTAGTTATCATTCGTGCTCCAATATATTAATATAATTTTTACATTGAACTGAAGAAAGGGAAAGAAGCAAATGCTAGCCATCATACAATGCTTTGACATAAGAGTTTTGAGTGACATACTTGAAAAAAAGAACTCATCCACTGATATTTATAATCATTTGAGTTATTAAATTTAAACACAATGTCAAGAATCAAGATTCAATACCCTCTATTATCCTCATCACCCAATACAAGATTTAAATTTTTCCCAAAGAAACGCTTATTAATTTGGCATCCATTATTTCTCCCTGCTTTAAAAACCCTACATTTAAATGAAAACAAGCATTGCATTTCAACTACAAAAATCTATTAGTGTTCAAATGTACATGTGTGCATCACTTGTGTAGGGTATTCCTTTTCCACTTTCACATTATCCAAGAATGTGTGCAGTATAGTTCATACTTTTTGTGATTTATATTATCTTGAAAAAGGAAAGGTAAATTATTTCCCATGTAAAAAGAAGGTTTTCCCTTTTTACTACTGGAAATGGTACAACAAAGTTCCATTTCTACCCGAAACTCCTATGAAACAGGAACCAAATAAAGGCCATGTCCTCAATGGACATCATTTGGCTTTGAAAATGGCCATTGCACCGTGTTGTTTCTTATATTACATCATGATAGTTTCTTAGGTCATTTCTTGTTTCTTGAGATGAAAAACAACCAAAGAAATTGTGAATATCCTTTCAAGAAATAAATGTTAAATTTCTCAATCATATCTCAACTATTTTTTATTTTATTCAGTGGTTGCTTACTTTGAGAGAAATTTGACACTTTTATAAGGAATATAACATAAAAACACAAAATGGGAAGGAATTGATGAGGTAGATGACCTTTAGTTGTTGTCAATTAAGAATTGATAATACACGATGCATGTTTTGTACTATAAACTAGATTCCTTCCTAGAGTTAGGACACAGAGTATTGAATCAAAGTTGTAGTTTCTAACTTCTTGTATTGGTTCATCAATCTTGAAATTCAGACATTGCATGTCTTCATTGCTTCATGTTTGACTAATTTGCATCATATCGTACGATAGGAAATTAGGAATTATGATTATTATTACTTTATGGATCTGTTAAGTTACTTTTAAGTTTGCATGGTTTAGTGTGAAATTATTCTAGTGTGCCCCTAGGCCCAGGTGAAGGAATGCCAACGACTGAGAACCCTAGTTTTTAAATGGTATTGTTTCTTATACCCAAAAACCCCTCAACATAACTTCTTATTAGTTCTTAACAATAGTGTTGTAAACAATTTGAGAATTTATATAGCAAAATCTCGCACTTCTCAAGATAAAGTCCTAAAGCTAAAGTGTGATACCATGTGTAATTCAATAGCCCCATTGTCACCTCACCAACCTCTTTTCACTTCGGGCTAGCTCTCCTCCAACTCAAGGGGGGTTCTCCCTAGTAGCTGTTAGGGATCTAATGGCCCAACCAAACCAATTCAAGAGCCCCCTAACTCTCTATTTTTACTACTATCAATCAAAATATTGAACAATAGGGTCAGACATGCATCCTGAAGATAAAATTGCCAGGGTATTTTTGGGTAATTTCAAAGGGAAAGTCCCCAAACACATATAATCAGGGAATTATAACGTGATTTCAAACATTAAATATCAACAAAATCATTTAAAGGACATTGAAAGGAAAAAGGTGATGGAAGATAGAAAGTGCCTTACTTAAATGCTCTAAGGATTTTTCAATAGTTGCTCCAAAAGCTTCACTTCAAGGCCCTTCAAGATCGTCTCCAACAATGCTATACCATCAGCTTCAACAATGTTGCTCCAAAAATGTCCTTAAGGTCTTCACAACAAGTTTACTAGAAGCCGCTCCAACAATATATTCAATAAGGTCTTCATTGTCAACTTGTCTCTTGTTTGGGTGCCTTAATGTGCAATGACATGTTTCCAGGACTGAATTCAATGCAAGGCATATTTGAAACTCTAACTCTGTCTTCCGATGTCTTATTAGAAATTATTTCAGTTTTCATTTTGTGTTTTCAAGTTAGATATTGTTTTCAAGTTTTTACATTTATAATTTTATTGCAATGTGGTAGACTGATCAGGGCAGTACAGGAACAACCTCGAGACGGAATGATCGCGGAAAGAGGCCAGCGGAAGAACATGTAAAGTGACAGCATTGCTCTATCTTCAGGTATTTTAGTCATTTACATAATTGAAATAATATTAATTTTGTTCAAATATGCAGACACCTAGCCATGGTACACCTGATGATTCCCTCTTTGAGGAAGAGCTTTCTTCATCCCTATCTCCAGTGCTCTTGTTGCGAAAAAATGCACGAGATGCAAGGTCGGAATTTAATACTTTGATAGATGCGCCTCAAACACCTGAAACAGAAGAGAGGATAAAACAACTTATGAGCCACCTAGAAACATATCAGGTAATAATAAAAAGTCAAAAGGATATTTTTTTTGTTCTGCATGAGATGAATTGTGATAGTTTGATTTTTAATTTTTACATTGACTAAACTAACAAAAAGTTCTTTTGTATGTAGTGTTTTCTGGCACTTGCTGAACCCGGTGTTGGTGGTAGTGGGACACAAGGGCAAGATATTTCCCAACAACCCTCTCATACACCTTCTACTCCTTTAGGTGCCAGCCAAGAAACACACCCTGCCCAAGCAAAAACCCAGCCAATCGTTGAACGTGTTGGCAGTGATGAGGCTGATATGGCCAACTACATTATTGTGTTTTTTGGAGCTACACGTGTCAGCTCCACAGGGACCATTAATGGCATGTTGTTGGTGAACGATGAAGGTGTCCCTATAAAGCACGTACAACTCCTAGGTAAATTTTAATATTTTAACTATTTCATGCACTCTATCTAAAACATATTTATCATGATTTTTATTTTTAAATTAATGATAATATCTTTTTTTTCTGTGTAGGAAACAATGAGTTCTACAGGTTTTTGGAGAGCCATGCGTTGGTAATTTTTGGCCCAACCATACGCACAGGGTGGAATTCCCAGAATTCCAACCTAAAAAAAGAACTTCTAGATTATCTAGAAGCCCTTTTTGGGGTCGGCACATTTGACAGAACAACGGTGGCTCGGGTAGCCGGAAAATATTTGAAATATACCAGGGACACCTATAGGACACAATTGCAATTTAACCCTAGATACGAGCATCCTCTCACAGTTCCAGAGAGTGAGTGGAGAGCACTCATCCATGATGGAAAAGAGAAAGGGCAAAGAAAGAAGGAAAAATGCCAACTGGACCCGCAAGGTAAATTACAACTTTAATTCAATAGCTTTAATTTTCTCTATGTCTAAAATAAAAGTGTGCTACGTCATATCTGACTTCAATCTTTTGATGCTAGGTTGCCTGAAACCTCAAAGGAAACCAAAGTTAGGATTGAAAAAAGGGCCATCACAAGCTAGGCCAAGGCGACTACTTGAAATTAGCCACAAGAATTGTAATTAAGTAGCTAAACATCTTATAATTAATTGTATCGCCTTCCAACGTTTTTGTAATCCTATCAAATATGATTAAAAATACACAATCATATGTAATGTAGGGTTATGACTTTGGAACAGAAACTACAGAGGAAGATAAAAATATCGCTTTCCATTTCAGCTATCAAGTCGTAGTTGAACGTCACAGAAGCTTAGGGCAGGTCCCAAGATCCAGAATGCCTGATAAGGTAAAACATTAACCTTTCAATATGTTTTTTTTCGTCCATAAATTTAATGTCTAGCAACTTTGTTTAAATCAGGGGAGCAGCACTACCGACGAGGCAAATAACCTAGTTTTAGAGCCAGATGTAGATGATCCTCACGTGAAACCTTATCATTGTAGTAGTGACCAGGTCGACAATGCTACTATCAGTGAGGGTCGTGACGGTAATTAATTTCCACTTATAATTTTTTCTAATTATACCTTGATGGTTGTCCTTATAACGTTTTTTTTTAAATGACAGAGAATGTTTCCCTTGAGGATCTTACCACCAGAGAGGAAGACAGGGCAACAGTCCCAACGACGACAACTGGTGCACCAGGTAAATAATCTCATTGCAATTTTTTTTATTAATATTACCGAACTAGTTCAATGATATTTAAAAGCTGACAATTAAAATTTAATATTATCTGTTTTTGTAGGCGATGCCCCGTCACTGGATGAGACCAGACATCGTGACTACGCAACTAGGTCAGCGGCGACAACTGGTGCACCAGGTAAATAATCTCATTGCAATTTTTTTTATTAACATTACCAAACTAGTTCAATGATATTTAAAAACTGACAATTAAAATTTAATATTATCTGTTTTTGTAGGCGATGCCCCGTCACTGGATGAGACCAGACATCGTGACTACGCAACTAGGTCAGCAGTGCGGGTCAGAAGGCATGAAACAACAACAGAGCATGATGATATTGATGATGTAATTAGGAGCTTTAGAAATAGGAAGAAGAAAAAGAAAATTTGATAATGTAAAATATTTTATTATTATAAGACAAACGTTACCATACTTGGAACGTTTTTTGCGTTATATAAAAAACTCATTTATCATACTATTTTTATGTCAAGCATTAATTGCAATGTTTCCTTGCGTACCTTTTGTTGAATTGTTTTTTTATTAGTTATTGAATATTTTTTTTTATGCTCATGAAAGTAAAAAATGAAATATAGATTAGGTATTGGGGAATTGAGAGTGATGTGAGGGGGCGGGGAGGGGCCATAAGAGCTTCCACCTTCACGTGGTTGGCCCTGTTTAGTAGAGAATAATTTATTGGAGCGATTTAATCTTGGGGCAAACCTCCCTCAATCCAGCGTAGCAACAAAAAAGTCATTTTTAACTTAGTTGCTACTCTTTCAGATCGTGGGAGGCTTGTTCCAAGTTCATGCGACTCCAATAAATTGTTCTTGAAATGAAGAGGAGCTTATTCAGGTATGTTTTGACATTTTCAACATATGTTCTAACATTATCATAAGAATGCATCTTAGAGTAAAAAATACTACATCAATTACGTGTATTTATTGTATAGATAATGATGGATTTTGATTGACTTGGCAGTGCAGGTACAAATCCTCTTGCATCATGAGCAATACAACTTGTCAACCAGGGTCATGTCCAGGATATTTTTGCTTGTGCGCTTGACCAGGTTCGTAATGTCACATTTTGTAAGTTCCTTTACTGTTCATAATTCAATATTAAGCTTGTTCACGATTATTATCTAGGTTTTTTGTATGTGTTTTTTCATCTATTTGATTGTAAGCAACTATGCATGTTTCCTGTTGTTCACTATGATTTCTCCCATTACCACTCCCAAGATGAATCCGAATTTATTGTTACATAGGTTACTTTATTGTTACTATGATTTCTCCATTTACGATTTCATAGGTTACATCATGTAAATTTGTCAATCTCAGGTTGGTGATGAGCTTTAGTTCTCCAGATTTGGGGCTTTTCTAATATTTTCTCCCTCGTGTCATTCCTGAATCACCTCGTTGTTTGAGCATGCCAATTGTCTACCACTTGTACCAATTGGCACATATCAATCTCTGAGTGGTGCCACATTTCACCTATTTTCAATGAGAGTTTAGGGTTTCTCTAACATAGCTTCAGAAATCTGATTCAGTGCCTGCTTGAATATCGTCACATAATACTCATGGTTTGGATTGATGAGAATCTTCTGAATGGTTGGTTGATTCATAAGAACCACCCATATAGTCATCTTGAGATATTTCAGAAGTTTTCTCGGGTTTCCTTTTTCACTGTTTCTAGTGGGTGGGATGGTGTGGGGTGATCCATCAATACTGGTGCTCTTGTAGTAGGGAATTTGTTTTTTTGGATATAAAGGAGAATTTTATGTAGATATCCCATTGGATGCATTCATATATGGGCACAAGAGGTCAAGAATTTAAATTAAAAATATGTAACCTCTAGCATGGCAACCTGAAGGCCGCGAGAGACACTGGTTAAAGATTGTTTTGTGCTAGCCTTAATATAGTCGTGATTTCTTTCTATTATCTTAATGCAAATATATAGTCTGGTCTCATTAAAATGAGGATTATGGTTGTATTTCTCTTTGGTTGTTTCTCTCGTAATGCTCCAGAAGTTGCCAAAAGTTGCGATAGTTGTTTAGTTTGCGTGTTACAACTTAAAAGTGGTTTTTAGCAATGGGAGTCACGTTTTTTAAGGTTCATACTAATATGAAGATCTTGTAATTCTATATTCAGGATAAGAGAAGATGGCCTCTGCTTTGGGCAGTATAACAACAATTGCCACATCTACCTCATTGGGTAACAATGGAAATGGGAAGAAGTTGGGTGCAATGTTTGATAATTATGGCAGACAATTGTCTTCTCTTTCAGTTTTTTCACCCATTTACTTTAATCGCTCAAGCAGAAGAGGGACTCTAAGATTACGCGACATAGAGAAGGTAGTTAATACAAGAGATATGGAAAAGGAGTTGTATTTCAACAAGGATGGCTTAGTGACAAAAAAATTGCAGGTCAGAGAAAAAATTATGTTTAAAGGAAGGTCACCTACACGTGAAACTTCACTACGGTGGATCTTTCCTTGTCCACTTATATTCGATTTTAATGTGTTATTTTAATTTTTCTTGGAGGGTTGTTTTGGCATATGGTCTGGCATTCAATTTCACACTTACTGAAAGCATTGTCAATTTTTCTTGCAGGCGGTGTGAACAAACTAGCTGATCTTGTTGGAGTCACCCTTGGGGCGAAGGGAAAAATGTTGTCTTGGAGAGCAAGCATGGTTCTCTGAAAATAGTTAATGATGGTGGGACAGTAGCTAAGGAGTTAATTTGTAGATGTGTGCTCTGGTTTTCTTTTTAACGTTGTAATAGTTCCCCCTCTTAAATGTCTTAGATTTGGTAGGCATAATTTGAAAACTCAAAGGTGAAAGGAAACATATTTGTTACCCAGTGGTCTACTTGGCCTATGGACTAGCCACATTAGAGTAATGCATAAATATTTTCACAAAAATAAAAGGAAAGGGCTATGGCTGAGTCAAATTTTATTGTTATTGACAGTGTAATGAAATGTATCTCAATGTTATGGTTTTGGCCTTTTTATTGGTTGAATTAGAGGACCCAGTTGAAAATATTAGGGCCAAGTTGGTAAGGAAAGCTGCGGCAAAGACAAATGATTTAGCTGGGGATGGAACCACAACATCTGTTGTTCTTGCACATGTTGGAATATTGAAAAATTCCAGAACAATGAATGGAGAATAAATCTCCCTTCTTTTAACACAGAGAAAATAAAAATTTCTTTGACAGGAGACAGAGTTTCAATACTTTGAAAATAAACTTCTATTCCCTTCAATAACTCAAAAAAAAACTATTACACTACTTCCTCACTGAGAGGGATTACAAAATTATGACTGCTACAAAACGCAGTGCATAAAACCAACTCACTGTCTGTTCAAAACAAACATACTCTGTCTCTAAAACACTCTGCTGTGTTTTTCCCTTTCGCACTGCTGTGCATACACACTTAAAAGGTTACACTCAGTTTTTCACTTTTTACACACTGCTATGTAATAAAAAATTTACGTACTGTCTATAAAAAAAACTACCAAGCTTTTTCGACCTTTTTATTTTTATATGCCGGAACATATAAAACATATTATAATAAACCCTCTTTAAAAAAAAATAAAATTAAAACTAAATTCTATGGCCCCCTTTCATTTCGCATATGATATATATATAACATATGTATATATATATATATATATATATATATATATATATAACATATGTTTAAAGCATATGATATATATATAACATATGTATATATTAAACTATCAAAACATTAAAGAACCCTTTCCGTCGGACTTCAAAAGTCTAAATAGATTGAATTTCAAACCAAATTCACGTTCCAAAATGGGATGCTGACGTCTGCCTAATTTTAACTCGAATTCTCAATCCAATGTGCCCTATAAAAAATTCGGGTCCGGTTTTCAGGTTTTCAGATTCCCCTCAATTTCATGCGATCCAATATTAATGCTCCACGTGTCCTCCTTTTGAATTTACAAAACTGTCGGGTAAATTTCTGTTTGTTTAATTTCTGGTTGGTGAATTGCGTTAATGCTGGTTGTTGTGTTTAAATACAATCCTGTACAGAAATATGGCTACGGCCATCTACAAAAAAAACTTGCAGGAATTTTAAATGCTGAATTAAATTTCTGGATGGCGTGCAAGCAACCTCCAAAAAAAAATGTTACTGCTGCATCCGTCCTTCTGCTGCAGAAGTTGAAGTTAAAATTAAACAGCACAGGGTTTAATAAGTGAGGGCGTAAAGGTAAATTTTTGTCGATAGTACTAGATTAAGATCATCTATTCATTTTTGTAGGGTCTTATGGTGTTTGTTTTTTTAGTTTTGGGTTGGGCTTATTGAGTCTAAGATAGTTTTTGAGTGAAAAAAGTGCTATCAGGTATTAAAAAATTTTGGTTCTTTTGTCAAAATTTATGAGCTTGTTAGGAAATACAAAACTGACAATGGTTGTATCTTAAATTTGTGGAAAATAATTTGAAATGAAACCTTTTTGTTTAGGCTGTTGCAGCAGGTGCAAAGCCCGTTCAAATTACTAGGGGCATTGACAAGACAATAAAGGCCCTTGTTTCGGAACTCAAAATTGTGTCAAAGGAGGTAAACGCTTGCCTTTTGAGTAGGTTGTTTTTCCTTTTTGCTGATGGTTTGGTGTATCTAATTGAATTAGTTGCCTAAGGTATTTTTGGTTGCAAACTCCTTTTCATTTTTCATACAGTATTGGCCTTGTGGAATACATTTGATTGTGTGGTCTTGTTAGATCTACAACATTTGTATTTGTTTAGTATTATGGCCGAGGTGCACTTTTTTATGGAAATAGTTGATGCTATATTTTCATTTAATCCTTACTACAGGGTAGCATGTTGAGAAGTTTCTTGTGAAACATTTGGTATTCAAAATGACACTTGATCCTATACAGCATCATGCACTTGACTTCAAAATTCATATTCAAAGTGTGCCAGACAATTCTTGCAAAATTTCAAATATTTATGTTGTTTTAAACCATTATCTTTTTCATGTATTGGATGCCGAAAATGAGAAAAAGACTTTGGTATGAAACCAACTGGTGAATAATTTCCAGCAAAAAAACCACTTCCAAGACATGATTTAGAAGTAGAACATATGTACTTATGAAGCATAGAAATATATCCTTGATGCATTGTCAATGTTTGGCTAGGGTTATTTTTGGAGAAAATAACTCCTTATTCCTATAATAGTGATCTTCAATACAAGTAAATGCCAGAAAAGAGAGATCATCGTGTGACATAAACCTATTAACAAAAGTGAACAGGGAATGATTATTAATTATGGCATACTAAGTTGTTAGTGATTTTTACTATTTGTCCTTAACATGTAAAAATGTTAAATTCCAAACTTACATCATCATGGTTTGGCATCATGAGCTTGACTAATTTTCCACCATGTGTTGGAAATATTGTCATTGATGGCAAAGGAATTGGCAAAGAAGGAGCATCTGAAACAGTAACTAGGCAGTAGCAGAGAAGAACAGAGGAAGAGTGCATTTACAGAGAGCAGCATCAGTCAAGGAGCAGGGACAAGCAGTGAATTGAGAAAGCATGGTCTGTAAACATCATAAGCTCTGTGGAAGGAGTAGATTCGTGAATCTGTATAAGGTCATGATACAGTGAGCAATGGGAATGTATAACCTAATGAAGCAGCGCGTTGCAATATGCGGAGGAGTATTACTATGAAACTCCCTACCGAATGATTGGACCGAACTCTATTAAAATAAACCTGAGTCGTGAACCTGAGTTAAGGGACCAAAAGGAATAGCGTAACCCGACTTAACCGTGGGTTGGTCACTGTTCCAAAACCACGAGCGGATTTGAGAGGCCGGATTGCCCATATCGCACCACCTTTCGGTGATAAGCAGTATCTCCTGGTAGGGGAGCGATTCCATAAGGTATGCGACACGTGGCGAGGTGGACCCACGGAAAACCGCTTGTCACTGCGCGCCATCGCGCGTTATTGTTCGACCCAGGATGCCCAGCGAAATTGTTGAGCGCCGTTGATCTGGGAAGGAGGCATCAGACGGTGATCGCTTGATGAAGATGTGCGAAGATTAACCAAAGTACGGAGCGGGAGTTTGACTGGGTTGTCGATCATATATGTGGGCCCAGTTTAAATTATAATAATTGGACCTTTTCAAATTAATATTTGCGGGTTTAACCAAGGTTGTTTAAATTAACTGTAAATTATGACGAAAAGCGATTGGGCCATCATTTTTACTCCAACGTTGGTGGATCTTATAAACCTGGGGGTCGACATATGAAGGTCTACAAATTATGCTGAAGGTTTTTCATTACTAAAGAAGAAATTTGGATTAATATCTCAATCTCAGATTGAGATATTAAAAATCCTTAGATTAATTATCTAATTGCCAAAACCAAGGAAATAAAACAATGAGAAATTATTTGGGGGCTTGGGTAGACCCCGCTGGATTATCTAATTGATCCCGTCCAGGAATACCATCAGCAGTTGGGTGGTATTGACTCATGGTATTAATAAAGAAAAAAAAAACGATATAAGGAAGAGAGGATTATTGTACGAAGAGTGTATGCATAAGGGTGGTTAATGAATAAATCTCTTTAAGAGATATTTGTATGATTAAACTCTGAAAACGCTGAATCTATGATGCACCTATGGAGTTGATGAAGGATCAAGATATCTAGATCTAGAAATGATGAATCTCTAGGAAGATCTGCAAAGAAATAATGAAGACCTGACGTAAGTATGATGAAGAAATTAAAGAAATTTGGTGGATCTGAGGGTTGAAGTATTCTGCATGAATGTAGGAGCTTTCTTCCAGTACAAGTTGGTGTCAAGATCAGGGGGTTGGAGCTCCCTTCCGGTAGTGACTGGAGAACGAGAGAAGGTTGTAGCTTTCTGCAGGTGGGTGCCTGCGTGCTGGTATGAGTCTGCGCCAGCACAAAAATTGTAAGAAGTTTTCTTTATAATAAATATTGAAGACAGAGACGACAGCAGCGGTGGTTTTTCTCCCGAATTTGGGTTTCCACCTTAAATACTGGTGTTCATGTGTGTGATGGTTGATTCTGTTATTACTGCTAGTGCTTACTGCTTACTAAACATCTGATGAATGAATGATGCAATAATCTAAGTAAAGAATTAAATGCATAAAAAGTAAAATGTTTTCCAGTCAACTCTAAATACTGATTCACCCCCCCCCCCTCTCAGTATTTTTCCCAACAATTGGTATCAAAGCAGGTCCTTATGAAAATCTTAGCCGCTAGAAGGAAGATCAATCAAGATGAGCAATCAAGATGGAATAGCATCTATCAGGCCTCCGCTCTTCAACGGAAACAATTTAATTTTCTGGAAAACAAGGATGAGATCCTATCTTCAGTCTCTGGGTGCAGATGTATGGGCTATTGTTGAAGTAGGATATCAATATCCAGCCTCAGTACCAACAGATCCAATGGAAAGAAAGAATTATGAAACAAATGCAAAGGCGGTTAATGCTCTATTGGGAAGTCTAACTGAATCAGAATTTGTCAAAGTCATGCAGTTGAATACAGCAAAGGCAATATGGGACAAAATCATTCTAAGCTATGAAGGTGATGCAAAGGTAAAAAGTGCTAAACTCCAAACTCTCAGAATTCAATATGAGAACCTAAAAATGCATAATGAGGAGAGCATTGCTAATTTCTTTTTATGACTTGATGATATTGTAAATCGTATGAGAAATCTGGGAGAAACAATAACCGAATCTACTTTGGTTGAGAAAGTTTTAAGATCACTAACGACAAAATTTGAGTCAAAAGTGTCTGCTCTTGAAGAAAAGCAAGATCTTCAAAATCTTATTGTGGTGCAACTTCATGGCATACTAACTGCATATGAAATGAGAAGAGGAGGACCATCTGAAGTCAAGGAAGCGGTCTTTAGAGCTTCTACAAAAGGGAAAGAAGTACAAGAGACAGAAGGATCAGGGTATATCTCAGAAGAAGATGAGGTAAATTTTGTAAAGAAACTCCAACTTGGTACAGGACGGTTCAGAGGTAAGCTTCCTTTCAAATGTTTTTCTTGTGGAAGAGTTGGTCATTATGCTGCTAAGTGTCCTCACAAAGAAACACATGAAAAAGGAAAGGAAGTAGCAAGAAGTAATAAGAATCGGTTTAGCACTAGAAAAAGTTACTATACTCATGAAGACAGTGATGGGTTATCAGACAGTGAGGAAGAATGTGAACAAGATCTTAGACTTCTCATGGAATTTGAAAAGGAGTCTAGAGAAGAAAAGGATACTTTTATGGATGCTTTAGAGGACAATGATTTTCTTGATGAAATCAATCAACTCAAAATATGCTTAGAAGAAATTAAAGTAACCATAGAGACTCTGAAAAACCAGCTTCAAGAAAAGGAGAAACATAATGAGAAATTAGAATGTGAAATAGTAAGTCTAAGAAAAGAAATTGAGAAAGTAAAGACTTTGAATCTTAGATTTGCTAAAGGATCTGAAACCTTAGATGAGATTATCAAGATACAACGTTCTCCTCTTCTAAAGACAGGTCTTGGATATATCGGAGAATCTTCTCAGGCTTCAGCACCAAATTATCTAAACGCAGCTACAGCCAGTACACAACATTTTTCCCCTCAGCAAGGGAATAAATAATCTTTACAGATAAAGCATGATCATCTCAATTCAAAGAACACTAACAGGAGTACCTTTCAAAGAAACACCAATCAACAGGTAAATTCAAGTAGAAGATTTTATAATCGCAGAAACTTCTTCTTCAATGGACAATGTTTCTCATGTCACAATTTTGGTCATAAAGTTGTTCAATGTGTTGCATATAAAACCATCATGACAAGAGAAGAAAGAAAGAAAAGGATTGATATTGGAACAAAGAAGAATACATATAACAACTTTTCTCCTCTTCAAAATGAAGTTGAATGTGCTTATTGCAATAACTTTGGCCATGAATAATCTGAATGCAGGAGCAAAGTCCAGCCAAAAGAGCATCTTCCTTCAAGCTCCAAAGTATGGAAAAAGAAGGAATTACAGGTTGAAAATTGTGGCATAGCTTTATTTGCATAAGGAGAAGAAAATAAATGGTACATTGATAGTGGATGCTCAAAACACATGACAGGTGACAAAAACAAACTTCTTGCATATAGTGCTCTAGAAAAGGAAAAGAATGTTACATTTGGAAATGATACTCCTGCTGTCATTAAGGGTAAAGGATCTGTTTTTCTAAAAGAAAAGGTGAAAGCTAATAATGTCATGTATGTGGATGGATTAAAGCATAACCTATAAAGTGTAAGTCAAATTTGTGATCAAGGAACTGAAGTTGTCTTTAGTTCAAAAGAATGTATGGTACGTGATCTTGATATAGGTAAAACAATTATAAAAAGAAAAAGAACTCCAAGCAACCTGTATGTATTGAAGAACTACAAAGAACAATGTTACTTGAGTAAATCTTCAGAAAACTGGCTATGGCATAGAAGGTTGGGGCATCTGAGCTTCTCTCAAATCAACAAATCAAGCAGACTTAAAGTTGTTCGTGATCTTCCCAATATTACTCTACCTGAAAATATCATATGCAAATCCTACCAATTCGGTAAGCAAACCAGAGTACAATTTAATGCCAAGGAAGGATCATCAAGTAAGCCTCTTGAACTCATTCATACTGACATATGTGGACCTGTGAAGAAAAATTCACCACGTGGTGAACAATACTATATCTTATTTATTGATGATTTCTCTAGAATGTGTTGGATTGGGTTGCTTAAACAGAAAGACGAAGCATTTGAGAAATTTCAGATCTTCAAAGCACTAGTTGAGAATGAATTAGATCTAAAAATCAAGTGTCTTAGATCTGATCGAGGAGGAGAATATACATCAGATGAATTCCTTGAATTTTGTGAACAACATGGCATAAAAAAACAGTTTTTTGTAGCTGGCACTCCACAACAAAATGGTGTAGCAGAAAGAATGAATAGAACAGTTCAACAAATGGCTAGAGCTATGCTTGATGATTCCGGAACACCTGACACATTTTGGGGAGAAGCAGCACATACAGCAGTAAACATTCTCAACAAGGCACATGTTCGTGTAAATAGTGATAAAACTCCATATGAACTCTGGTATGGTAATCCTCCCATTGTAAAGCATTTTAGAATTTTTGGAAGAAAATGCTTTATCAAAAATAATGATGAAAAACTTGGCAAGTTTGAACCTAGAGCAGATGAAGGAATACTTCTTGGTTACTCCTCTAGGAGTAGAGCATATAAATGTTACAATAAAATACTTCGGAAGATTGTTGAATGTATTGATGTTGTTATTGATGAGTCTCCTGTAGCTCCAAAAGAAGAAAAACAAACAACAGATGAAGACGATGATGACATATATCCTTCTACATCAAATAGGAATGATATAGACAGTGAACCCAATGAAGAACCCGAATATGATTTATCTGAAAAATCTCCATCCAGATATGTTCAAAAGAATCATCCAGAATCTCAAATTTTGGGAGAAAAGGGATCAGGTGTACAAACAAGAAGGACTCTTGTGGGATCTTCTAGCAATCTGGCATTTCTGTCCACTATTGAACCACACAATGTCACTCAAGCTAGCAAAGATGAATGTTGGATTCAAGCCATGAATGAAGAGCTTGATCAAATTGAAAAGAATCACACTTGGGAATTAGTACCAAGACCTCATGACAAAAATGTCATTGGAACTAAATGGATATTCAAAAATAAGTTAGATGAGAATGGGAATGTTATAAGAAATAAAGCTAGACTTGTTTGCAAGGGGTATGCTCAACAAGAAGGTATAGACTTTGAAGAAACTTTTGCCCCTGTAGCTAGACTTGAAGCCATAAGAATGTTTCTTGCTTTTTCAAGCTTTAAACAAATCAAATTTTATCAAATGGATGTTAAATCTGCTTTTCTCAATGGTGATCTAGAAGAAGAAGTTTATATAGAACAACCAGAAGGATTCATTTTGGGAAATGATGAAAAACTTGTTTGTAGACTTAAAAAGGCTCTATATGGTCTCAAACAAGGTCCAAGGGCATGGTAATATCATCTTGACAAATATCTTCATCAACAAGGATTTTCAAAAGGGACAGCTGATAGCAACTTATACACAAAAACTGAAAATGATAAACTATTGATTGTGGTTGTATATGTTGATGATATCATTTTTGGAAGTAATGAA
Organism: Pinus albicaulis; assembly: GCA_034641835.2. Lineage (NCBI taxonomy): Eukaryota > Viridiplantae > Streptophyta > Pinopsida > Pinales > Pinaceae > Pinus > Pinus albicaulis. The sequence continues at coordinate 126,760,654 of CM076570.1, read as the reverse complement.
GAATCTATGAGTCAGAAATTTGCTTCTGATATGCAGCAAGAATTTGAAATGCCTTTACTTGGGGAACTAACATTATTTCTTGGTCTACAAGTGCAGCAAGCAACAGATGGCATATTCTTATCACAAGCAAAATATCTTAAGCAAATATTGAAGAAGTATGGCATGGAAGATTGCAAACCTGTAAGCACACCAATGATAACCGGATGTAATCTCAGTTCTAATGATGATTCCCCTACGGTGAATCAACCAGAGTACAGATCTATGATAGGAAGTCTACTTTATCTCACTGGGACTAGACCAGACATTATGCATGCAGTTGGGATTGTGGGACGATTCCAAGCTAATCCAAAAGAGTCTCACCTTCAGGCTGTCAAAAGAATATTCAAATATCTGCAAGGAACTCAAGACTTTGGACTATGGTATCCAAAGGATGCTGATCTTACCCTTCATGCTTACACTGATGCAGATTGGGCTGGAAATGTTGATGATCGGAAAAGCACTAGTGGTGGTGCATTCTATATGGGGCCCCGGTTAGTATCTTGGTTCAGTAAGAAGCAAAGCTCTATTGCCTTATCTACAGCAGAAGCAGAATATGTGGCTGCCGCATCATGTTGCACTCAACTTCTTTGGATGATGCAGACCTTACAAGACATTCAAATCAAATGTTCACCTCCTATCTCCATTATGTGTGATAATACAAGTGCCATCGGTATTTCAAAGAATCCTGTTATGCATTCCAAGACCAAGCACATTCCCATCAAGTATCACTTCTTACGAGAACAAGTGCTTGAACAAAAGGTGAAGTTGGAATATGTTCCCTCCAAAGAACAAGTTGTTGATATACTTACCAAACCTCTACCCAGGGAAGCGTTCGAATATCTCAGACAGAAACTGGGAGTAGTCTCTGCCATGCAGAAGATCAGACCTGCTTAAATTTAGAAGATTAAATTTGATACGCTCCTGTTGAAGGTATTCAGGATGCACAGGCTAAGGGGGAGCATTGGTCATATGGAAAGGATGCATTGTTGGCATTCCAATTAATTGTTGTAGTCTGATCTCATCTTTGATCTTGTTTGTATAAGTCATTTTTGAAAGATGTAGCATGATCTCAGGGGGAGCATGGTTCTATCGGTACAAAGGGTATTGATCAACCCTTTGCCATTGATGTCAAAGGGGGAGGAAAAACAAAGAGGGGTTTCTATAAGACAAACAGAGGAAGAGTATTGCCATCAATGCCAAAGGGGGAGATTGTTGGAAATATTGTCATTGATGGCAAAGGCATTGGAAAAGAAGGAGAATATGAAACAGTAACTAGGCAGTAGCAGAGAAGAACAGAGGAAGTGCATTTACAGAGAGCAGTATCATTCAAGGAGTAGGGACAAGCAGCGAATTGAGAAAGCAAGGTTCGTAAACATCATAAGCTCTGTGGAAGGAGTAGATTCATGAATCTGTATAAGGTCATGATACAGTGAGCAATGGGAATGTATAACCTGATGAACCAGCGCGTTACAGTATGCGGAGGAGTATTACTATGAAACTCCCTACCGAATGATTGGACCGAACTCTATTAAAATAAACCCGAGTCGTGAACCTGAGTTAAGGGACCAAAAGGAATAGCGTAACCCGACTTAACCGTGGGTTGGTCATTGTTCCAAAACCATGAGCGGATTTGCAAGGCCGGATTGCCCATATCGCACCACCTTTCGGTGATAAGCGGTATCTCCTGGTAGGGGAGCAATTCCATAAGGTATGCGACACGTGGCGAGGTGGACCCACGGAAAACCGCTTGTCACTACATGCCATCGTGCATTATTGTTCGACCCAGGATGCCCAGCGAAATTTTTGAGCGCCGTTGATCTGGGAAGGAGGCATCGGACGGTGATTGCTTGATGAAGATGTGCGAAGAATAACCAAAGTATGGAGCGGGAGTTTGATTGGATTGCCGATCATATATGTGGGCCCAGTTTAAATTATATTAATTGGACCTTTTCAAATTAATATTTGCGGTTTTAACCAAGGTTGTTTAAATTAACTGTAAATTATGACAAAAAGCGATTGGGCCATCATTTTTACTCCAAAGTTGGTGGATCGTATAAACCTGGGGATTGACATATGAAGGTCTACGAAGTATGCTGAAGGTTTTTCATTACTAAAGAAGAAATTTGGATTAATATCTCAATCTCAGATTGAGATATTAAAAAGCCTTAGATTAATTATCTAATTTCCAAAACCAAGGAAATAAAACAATGAGAAATTGTTTGGGGGATTGGGTAGACCCCGCTGGATTATCTAATTGATCCCATCCAGGAATACCATCAGTGGTTGGGTGGTATTGACTCATGGTATTAATAAATTAATTATAAAAAAAAAACTATATAAGGAAGAGAGGATTATTGTACGAAGAGTGTATGCATAAGGGTGGTTAATGAATAAATCTCTTTAAGAGATATCTGTATGATTAAACTCTAAAAACGCTGAATCTATGATGCACCTATGGAGTTGAAGAAGGATCAAGATCTCTAGATCTAGAAATGATGAATCTCTAGGAATATCTGCAAAGAAATAATGAAGACCTGACATAAGTCTGATGAAGAAATTAAAGAAATTTGGTGGATCTGAGGGTTGAAGTCTTCTGCATGAATGTAGGAGCTTTCTGCCAGTACAAGTTGGTGTCAAGATCAGGGGGTTGGAGCTCCCTTCCGGTAGTGACTAGAGAACGAGAGAAGGTTGTAGCTTTCTACAGGTAGGTGTCTGTGTGCTGGTATGAGTCTGCGTCAGCACAAAAATTGTAAGAAGTTTTCTTTATAATAAATATTGAAGACAGAGACGACAGCAGCGGTGGTTTTTCTCCCGAATTTGGGTTTCCACCTTAAATACTGGTGTTCATGTGTGTGATGGTTGATTCTGTTATTACTGCTAGTGCTTACTGCTTACTAAACATCTGATGAATGAATGATGAAATAATCTAAGTAAAGAATTAAATGCATAAAAAGTAAAATGTTTTCCAGTCAGCTCTAAATACTGATTCACCCCCCCCCCCTCTCAGTATTTTTCCCAACACCATGCTCATAATTTCATTGTTGTATTCATATCTATAAACAACGTTTCAAATAATAATAATAAAGTTCTATAAGAAAAATCCAGACCTCCATGCTGCTGCTCCTTGTGAGACAAAGTCAAAATTGCATTACACAATATGACACATAAGAATCTCCTATATCCCGGTGGTATGTATCCAAATTCTTATAATAGTGTCTTCAAGACTTATGTTGACATTTCCAATGAGATATTTAAGCAATGAAAGATGGAGCCTTCTTCATTGTTGTATATGTAACAGTCTTTTATTAATATAAAGATTGATGGTTTTTTCTTTCAGAAAATGAAATGTAAAAATAATTTATTGTGGTCAATTGAAAAGTTTTTTTTTAAAGCTTTTCATTATGGAAGGGCGACATAGATATATGCCCTTCTAATTGAAATTTGGACCTGCCCTTCAAATTTGATCACTATGTTGGACCTTGACAAACAATAAAACTATTCCACCGCGCGTTATATAAAACATATAACAAAACCTTTGTCAAAACTTCAAACGAACCCTTTAGCCGTGGGTATTTCATCACGAATTGATCATTTTACCATGTACCTTCTTCTAGAGGAATATTCTCCCACTTGATTAGGTACTTCATAATGGTTATATGTCAAAGATATACAAAGTGTTTATCTATAAATTTTTGTGGTTCAAGAATCAACTTTCATTCTTCTTCTAATTTTGGAAGTTCTATTTACATTGGCATATTTTTTCCCAAAACCTTTTTTAGGCAAGATAAATGAAAAACCTTATGAATGCAAGAAGAAGGAAAATATAACTTCTATACCACTTGTGCAATCCTATGAATAATTATTTAGGGCCATAACATTTTTGAGCTAATTCTTTATTCTTCTTTTTCTTGAATAAAGATTGCTTATAATGCTATAATCTAAAAAATACCCAATTACCCTCCTCAAATTATCTTTCACTTCAATATTGTTCCCCTTGTTTTTTTATCATGTTTCATGTCATTTGAAGATTTTCCATAATAATTCTCAAAGTTTCTTTAGTATTTTCCATATGTGACTATGTTTTCTATACTTTGGACTTATCTTGCAAAAAGTATGAGATACTAGGAGTTGGATATCCATAAAGGGCCTTAAATGGGGAAATTTTAGTAGATGTGTGATAGGTAGTATCATATTACCATTCTTCCTTGACGAACCCACTTCATCCATTAATATTGTTTTTCTAAAGAGTAACATTGTAGATAACCTTAAAACATTTGTTAACTATTTTTGTTTGACCATTTGATTGTGTTTGATATGTAGAACTCATGGAAGCTAGTGTTTCTCCACTCATATTAAATAATTATTTCCAAAAGTTTCTTGTTACTATTACTTTAGGAAAACCATGAAGACTATGAATTTCTTTCACGAACACTTTTGCCACTTGGCTTGTTGTTTATGTACTTTGAGCTCTACAAAAAAAATCTACAAAATTTGTCTATATAAATGACCACAAAAATGTAATACTTACCTTTATATTTCAGTAACCCTGTAATAAAGTCTATTGATATATCTTCTAGTCTTTGAATATGTATGTGGAATGGTTGAAGTAACCCTAGAGATTTTACTATGTCTCTTTATTTATTATGCAAACCTGACCTTCTCTTACAAAATTTTGAATATCTTTCTTCATTCCTTCCAAAAATATATTTTTTGATCCTTTGAGATGTTTTAAGGAACCCTGTGTCCTACCATCAGAGAGACATGGGACTACCTTAATATTTTTTTATTCAAATATGCTTGTGTGCATAAAAATATTCTACATTTGCACCAAATTATATCTCTCTTTCACTCCCAATGCTCCATAGAGTTCATCCCATCCTTTATAAATTTTAGTTGTTGTTTAGTACTATTGTCATTTTTCCATTATGGCAAGCTTCTTCTAGCCACCTAGGAATACAAAATGTAATTGGATATAAATTTGAGGCCTCTTCTATTTTAGAAAGAGCATCATGTACTAAATTTTCCTTACCCTTTTTGCAAATTATCTGAAAATTAAAACTTTGCATTTTTTCTCCTCATTTTTGTTAATCTTCTAATGAAAATCATAGCTTCAAAAAATATTTTATGCTATCATGGTATATCTTGACTTTAAAGTACCTCCCAATGATATACTATCCCCATTTTTTATTGCATGTAATATTGCTTCCATTTATTTTTCATACGTAGATTTCACCAAATATTTTCTTTGAATTCCTTACTTTTAAAATCCAATGATATCCCTTATTGTGTTAATGTTACGTAAATTCCTTGTCCTAGTGCTTCACACTCTACTATGAATGTTTTACCAAAAGTAGGTGCAACCGATGTTGGTGTAGAAGACATGGCATCCATTAAAAGAGAGAATGCCAAAGTAGCCTCATCATTCCATATAAATGATATTTTCTTCAAGAGATATGTGAGTGGACGAGAAATGCATGCATAATTCTTAAAAAATTATCAATAATATCATGTAAGTCTAAAAAATCTTCTAAGAACCTTGATTTTCTTAGGAATAGGTCATTTTGTAATAGCTTGCATCTTTTGAGGCTCCAACTTCACTCCTTCCTTTAAAACAATATGAACCAAATACTTGAATTCTTATTTCCCAAAAGCACATTTGGATATTTTTACATAAAAATGATTATTCTCAATAATTTATATAACTTTTCCACATGTTTAGTGTGGTATTCCCATGATTTATTATAAATATGTGTATTATCAAATAAAACCAACACAAATTTTATAAGATGGGATCAAACAAAATTGTTTTTAAGTCGAGCCCGCCGGACTTCAAACGGAAATAAACCATAATTAAAACCAAATTCGAGTTCCAAAATAGCCTGCTGACGTCGACCAATTTTGTGACGCGAAAACCAATTGAATTCCACCCTAATCTTTTTTGGGTCCGAAGTTGGGCTGGCGTACGGAGGAAGAGTTGTGACGCGAATTTCTTATCAAATTCGCCCTAATCTTTTTCGGGTCTGGATTTCCACTGCGCGAGCAGCCCAAACAAAGATCCGCTCCAATCAATTTCTTCCATGTGTCCTCAATCAAATGTTGCCTTGTTCCCGGATGCGGGTGCATTCAGTGGTGTTTAAGGCGATGGGACATGGATGTGGCGATTTAATATCAATCGCATTAAGTTTTAACGCTGTTCAATTAAGTTCCAAGGTTTTCACATCAAATCGCATTAAGTTTTAACATTGTTCAAGATCAGAACTCCACTCCTGTTAGCGATTCCGCATGCTCCAATATGATCCAGCCTTTGGCTCTCATTAATGATCAGAGATTAATTATGACAGGCGTCCTTCGATTGCATTGCAGTCGAGTCGATAAAATGGTGTTTCGCTATGGTTTTTCAGACGAGCCGGTTGCTGGGTTACACTGCCTGCTCACTGTGACGAGAAGGAGAAGTGGCCAGCTGAACTGCTGCTTAGACCTTGCTACATATCTACATTTCTCTCGGTCTGGTCTGTGTCTATCTTCCTCTGTTTCTTGGAATTCTGCTTCTCCGTCTCGTCTTGTGCCCACTGCTGAGACTGCACCCATGCCTCGCCTGCGTCAAAGGATGCGTTGCCGTAGGGGGAGCTCTAGAGGTCAACCCCTACACGCTCCATCCAGCCCCTCAACCGAGTCGTCTTCCCAGTCCAGTGATTATCACGCAGGTTTCTATCTAGATACTAGAAGTGGGTGGGGTCGGGTTCTAGGATCTGGCCACCATATGGGCTCCCCTGCTCCTCATTTCCCCACCGCTTCACCTTCTCCCACGACGCGCACTGCGCTTTTTTCCTTTAATTTCTCTCTGAAATACCCACGAATCACAGCTTCAATTACTGTGGTTTTCCGTGAGGAGGCCCAAATGGAAGAACAATGCACCCGTCTGACGGGTCTGAGCTCAGAAAAAGCCGGCCAGCATTCGGGCCTTCAGGAGGGGAGCGGTGGCATGAATGTGGAGATAGCACCTGGCGATCCTGGACCTTCCGAAGGATAGTGCCAAATCATCGAGGAACCACCGGAGGAGTATTTTGGTTCATTTGTTTTTCTTGCTTTGCGACCCACTTAATTGGGCTTCTTTTAAATTATATTACTGTGCTGGACCGCTGTAATATTTTTGAATTCTGTAAACGTTCAAGAATGGTTTCCCCGTATGAGGGCAGTCTTCTTTTTTGATTTTTTGATGACAAATTTGCCATGAGTTTGGGCAATGTTTTTGACTTCGGTTTAATTTTATTCCCACTGTTAATAGATTAACTTTACTTAGAAAAAAAAATGTTGCCATGTTTCTATTTTAAACCTGTTTTTTGAAATACAGAGCCATTTTTATATGATTGTTTATAGTCGAATTGCTGTGGGGTGGTTTATTATATTAATATTTCACGGTCGAATTATGTTCATAACAATTGGAAAAAAAAAAATGTTGCCCTGTTTCTATTTTAAACCTGTTTTTTGAAATACAGAGCCATGTTTATATGGTCTACGTATTATACTCTTTCTCTGTATATCTATAGGAACCTTTTTGCTATGAACAGGGTGGATGTTGTAGCGGGCTACTAATGGAAACAAGCGAGCCTGAACCTTACATCTCGGATGCAACAGATGGTTACCAATTTTGGAATCAAGCGAGCCTGATCTTACAAGCGAGCCTGGGTTTCTACAGATGGTTTTTATTTCCGGGAACAAGCGAGCCAGAACATACAATCGACCCTAGGTTTATACATATTTTTTCTCTATCATGGATGCTTTTTGTGTGAGGCGTATATCAATAGTACATGTCTCTGCACATTTCCTGTATCCGCTTTATGATACTATTTTATGTGTTGACAGGTTATCACTCTGCCTTCAAAACTAGCGATGCTGGTTTATTGATATGGTCTGATGGTCCTTTTATATTTTGGACATATCACACTCCTCACATGATTAGCGTTTTTCTCTATTCAAGGATTTTGGGTACTTTAATTTGTATTTGGAACAATGGACGTCGGTACTCTATCCGTTGCTTTACTATTCTACATACTGCTATTTCACTTTCTTATAGATGCCTCGGGCATATTTGGATGCTTTCTCAGATTGTCGATAATCTCCATGTGGACCGTTACTGGGTTTTATATCATGTCCCTGTATGTGACATGGGGTATTTTTCTATCACTGTCTGGGGTGGGACTTCCACTTTTCTGGATGGATATTTGGGTTCCAATCTTCAGATGTGAAAATGTAATGACTTCATGGACTGTTTTACTTCATATAATATATTCAAAACAACGTTTTTTCTCTTGTGAAGAAAAAATGATTAATTTTTATCACTATGCCTTCAAAACTATCTATGCTGGTCTATGTTGCTGGTTTATTGATATGGTCTCATGGTATTTTTATATTTTGGACATATCACACTCCTCACATGATTAGCGTTTTTCTCTGCTTAAGGATTTTGGGTACTTTAATTTTTATTTGGAACAATGGACGTCGGTAATCTATCTGTTGCTTTACTATTCTACATACTGCTATTTCACTTTCTTATAGATGCCTCGGGCATATTTGGATGCTTTCTCAGATTGTCGATAATCTCCATGTGGACCGTTACTGGGTTTTATATCATGTCCCCGTATGTGACATGGGGTATTTTTCTATCATTTTCTGGGGTGGGACTTCCACTTTTCTGGATGGATATTTGGGTTCCAATCTTCAGATGTGAAAATGTAATGACTTCATGGACTGTTTTACTTCATATAATATATTCAACAACGTTTTTTCTCTTGTGAAAAAAATGATTGTTTATAGTCGAAGCGCTGCGGGGTGGTTTATTATATTAATATTTCACGGTCGAATTATGTTCATAACAATTGGAAAAAAAAAAATCTTGCCCTGTTTCTATTTTAAACCTGTTTTTTGAAATAAAGAGCCATGTTTATATGATTGTTTATAGTCAAGTGCCGCGAGGTAGTTTATTATATTAATATTTCACTACTATTGGAACGCATACAACTCATAACATATATTGGACATTTATCAGATAGTTTTAAAATTTCATTTTTTTTTTAAATTGAACTCCGTTGGCTCAGATAATCGACGATTGTATGCCATTGAATCATGGCGAATTAAAAAAAGTCGGAAGATGATAGTATAAAAACACGGGACGAGCGGATGTTCAAAACGTCGGACCACATTTCGTCGGAATTGCGACAGTTTACAAACGTCGGAAGAGCGACGTTCAAAACGTCGGACCACATTTCGTCGGAATTGCGACAGTTTACAAACGTTGGAAGAGCGACGTCCAAAACGTCGGACCACATTGTGTCGAAATTGCGACAGTTTACAAACGTCGGAAGAGCGACGTTCAAAACGTCAGACCACATTTCGTCGAAATTGCGACAGTTTACAAACGTCGGAAGAGCGATGTTCAAAACGTCAGACCACATTTCGTCTGAAGTGCGAGAGTTTACAAACGTCAGAAGCGTGACGGTTTGGGAAACGTCGGAAGAGAGACACTTGTTTGGAAGCGACGGAAAAAAGTGTCGATAGTGTGACACTTTGTAAGTGCGTTGTAATTGCGACGGGATGGCAAACCACGTTTTTCCCATCCTCGAACTGTCGCTCTTGCGACGACTATGTGTCGGAATAGTGACGAATTGGCCGTCGGAAATTGGGCCAAATTTTCTAGTGCCATAATTAAACTTCCTTTCCTTCCGAAGAAAATTTCAAGAAAATTCTTGAAAATTAAAAGCTATCGTCTCCAAAGATTGTAACCATTGTACTCCTAGTACAACATCAACACCTCCCATTGGAATGGAAAGAATTGGACTATTCAATACATATTCCCCCATGGTTAGCTTGATATTATGGAATTTTCCAGAGCAATTTATAGTTCCTCCATTTGCAACCATCACTTGACATTCTGGTGCTAGGTTATAAAAAACAATTCAATTCCTTGGCTACCTTACAATAAATAAAATTATGGGTACTACCTGAATCAATCAACACCATTACCTTTTTCTTCTTGATATGTCCTTCTATCTTGAGAGTTTGAGGAGTGGTAATTCCTGCCAATGCATTACACGATATGGTCATACTCATTTCTTCTTCTTCTAGGGTTGGTTCCTGGTGTATATCCTCTTCTTTTGAAGTTTCTTGTTCATTTTTTTCCTCCTCTTCACAATCTATGTAAAATAATTTCTTCTCAGCACACTTATGGCCTTTAGTGTATTTTCTATTACAAATGTAGTAAATCCCTTTTGATATTTTTTCTTCCAACTGCTGTCATTTCAACCTTGTAGGTTGTGAAAGTCTAGGAGTAGCAACACTTCCATCTTTAAATATGTGAGTGGTAGGCTTCCTTATCGTCGTAATTTTACATTCATTTTTTCTTGCCAACTTGAATGCCTTCTCCAATGAATTAGGTTCCCAAAGGTGAACCTCATGTTGTATGTTATCCTTTAAATTCCCTATGAAGACATTAATCCTGTGTTCCTCTGAAATATCAGTGACCCTTATATTCAATTTTTGGAAGTCCTCAATGTGCTCCACCACTGAACCCTTTTGTTTGAGATTTATCAATTGGCTAAAGAAGGTGTTTCTTTTTGTATCCTCATAATGTGCTATCATTTCCTCCGTAAAAATTGACCAAGTGACAATTTTTTTACGGGAGCAAAACCATCGATACCATACAAATGTATTTTGTTCTAAATGTAAAGTTTCACTGTGTACCTTTTGTGTGTTTTGCACATTATTGAGATTAAAATATTGCTCCATTTGTAGTATCCATGTTATGGGATCCTTGCCATCAAAATTCCTCATATCCATCTTTGGAATATGGTGGTTCTTTCATCCAACATTAGAGTTTATGAAATCACGATTAACATTTATTTTGTTCTCCTCATGAGTTTCTTCTACTATATTTTTTCCATTAGGAAACATTTCTTGTATCAACTTTTTCAAACCTTCCATATATGCTTTTAGATCATTCTTCATGTTTTCCATGTTGTCTTTCATTTTTTCATTGATCTTAGCTTCCATGTCATCCATCTTAGCTTCCATGTTATCCATTTTAGCTTCCATTTCATTATTCAAACCATCCATTTTAGCTTCCATGCCTTTCTTCAAACCATCCATCTTAGCTTTCGCGCCTTTCTTCAAAACTTCCATTTCATTCTTTGTTGCTCTTTGCGAGAGAGAAATTTGGTGCACTTCCTCTTGTAATTTTGATATGTCATGTTGCACTTCTTCGTCTTCATGAGTCATAGTAGATCTTTATTAAGGCTTAATGGGTGTTGAATTCTTTTTACGGGGAATTTTAGAACCCAATACTGATATCTATTCTACAATATCCCTTGGAATCAATTCAAACTGATTTTTCAAATAAGACTTATGCAATTCGAAAAAAAATACACACCTTTTTCTTTATTTGAGGAGCTCAATATTGAAACTGAATTATATTTGTTATTTCGTATCTTCAATATCTAAAATTCGGTCCTATAGTAGCCCTCGGAATCTTCTTTCGAATCCCACAAGTCTGACTTGATTTGGATTCTTCAAGGAAAATTTATGTCCAATCTCCCATAATGACCTAATTATGGCCTGGTTCAGTAGGGCGTACCATGTGTCACTGTTTCCTCCTTTGAATCTGAAATTGATATACAAGAAACTACAGGTCGTGTGTTTGCGGCCACTTTTTACATAATTCCAATCTGATGCTCAGAGAGAGAGTTATGACGCTTTTCCCACAGTCACCTCTTTGAGATGAAATTTGGGAGCCTGAAAAAACCCTAACTTCCAAAGACCATATCTCTGAAAATATTGTGAACCAAGATCTGAAATTTTTACATGAAGTTCCTCATGATTTTGAATTCGCATCATAAAAAAAATCAACTTTTGAACCTTCGTATAAAAAACGTTAGCAGCGAAACTCTAGCATCCAAAGTTATAAAACCAAATGTTATGAAACTAGCTCCAAAAATAGAAGAAAATAGAGATCAACACCTTAAAAATAAGCCACTTCGAGGGGGGGACCTCCTTCACATTACATAAATGAACAATTCTTGGATGATGTAAATGAAAAAACCTCATATATATAGGAGTCCATGGGGTCTCACAATATAATCCTAGTTGACCTAACAATAATAATGTAAGGGCACAATAATAACAATATTGGGGTTATAGGGGTACAACAATAACAATAAGGGGCCTACACTAACAACAATAAGGGACTACACTAGTAATATAGGGACCTAACAATAGAAGATGATGGGAAATCACTAAATATGATGAAAAATCATAAAAGACCATAAAAAATTATGAAAGACGAAGAAAGATCACAAAAAATTCTGAAAGATCAAAAAAGATCATTAAAGATGACGACACAATAACAAAAACCGCAAAACATTCTAAAATATAACAAACGACCGCAAAATATAACAAAAGACCGCAAAACATCCTAAAATATCATGAAAGATGACGAAACAATGTGAAATATGACGAAAAATCACAAAAGATCACGAAAGATCGAGAAAGATCGTAAAAATAATGAAATATGAGGAAATATTATGAAAGATGATGAAAGGACAAGAAAGCCATCGAAACATCCTAAAAGATGATGAAAGATCTTGAAATATGACGAAACATCACGAAAGATGATGAAAAATCACGAAAGATCATGAAAGACCATGAAAGATCGCAAAAAATCATGAAAGATCGCAAAACATCCTAAAAGATGATGAAAGATCTTGAAAAATGATGAAATGTCACGAAACATAAAGAAAAATCAGGAACAATCACGAAATACCATGAAATATCACGAAAGATCATGAAAGATCGTAAAACATCCTAAAAGATGATGAAATATGACGAAAGATGAAAAGACCATCAAAAAATAATGAAAGATGAAGAAATATCACAAAAAATTGCGAAATATCACGAAAGATCATGAAAGATGACGAAACAATAACAAAAACTAGAAAACATATTGAATTATAACAAAATACCATGAAATATAACAATGGACTGCAAAACATCCTAAAATGGCTCCTAAGTCTTTTTTAGTAGAAAAACGGAGGACATACTAGCGGTGGAAATTTCCCACCCAACACTGGATGAGCAGTTTCAATTATATGCAGAAAAGGCCATTATTTGTCAATTCAACGGACTATGGCCACGCTCAACAGATCTTTATCAATGGGTCCATTCCACTTGGACCAATAACAGCATAATTTTCTTCTTCTCAAAGGGTTTCTTCATAGTTTTGTTCGCTTTCGATGAGGACTATATGAAAGCCTTAACAGGAGGACCTTAGTTTTGGGGAAAATATGGGTTATTTCTCACACCATGGTTCCCAGACTTCAACCCCTCCATGACTGTTATTACCAAGATTCCTATTTGGGTCAGGCTCCCAAATTTATGGGCTCCTCTATGGCACTTTTCGATCTTTAAAGGAATCAGTAACACCCTAGGACGCTTTCTGGCAACGGATACCTCCAGGGGGGGAATCAGGCATATACACCTATGGTAGAATACGTGCTGAAATAGACATAAGTAAGGGCCTTCTAGACCAAATCAATCTCAAAGTGGGAGACTTCCATTGGACACAAACCCTGGATTACGAGAATACTTCTTTTTGATGTTGTCACTATCATCAAACAGGACACCTCCAGAACATCTGCTCTTCGTTCCTTGCCCAAAATAAGGGGAGAAACCGCAAATCAAACTCCAAAAGTTGGAAACCATGTGTACCGCCTCTCATGGATGACATTGACTCCTTCAGCTCAGATGAGGAAGATAGCAAAGCAGATGTGGAGGTTGCATAGCAGGAGAAGGACATGACCTCGGAAGACCTCGTAGTGTCCACTGGTCCCTCCAGTGCTCAGAAACGGTCTCATGAAACCTCCTCCTCAGATTCAAACAAGGAGCCCACTCCTTCAGACATCAACATGCTCCAAACAATACTAGCCCAACTACCCCAGGATGCCTTGTTCAAAGTCTCAAAAAAAGAAAGGAAAGAAAATTTGTACTGAGGATTCAACCATCTCTGGGTACACTCTAGTATTTTTCTTTTATCGCCCTTGCTTATCTTCTTGAATCTTTTGCTTCTCTTTTGGCTACTTAACGGGACCGAGGTTGACTGTTCTTCATTTTTGGTTCCCTGCTATCTAGCCTCTCTTGGTTGTAATACATCTTGTACCATATGTTTTTCTAATAGAAATAGTCTAATTTACCCAAAAAAAAGACTGTGAAATATAAAAAAAGACTAAAAAACATCCTAAAATATGACGAAAGATGACGAAACAATGCTTGATAGGACAAAAAAACACAAAAGATCACGAAATATCAAGAAAGATCATAAAAAATGATGAAAGATGACGAAAGATTGCGAAGGTGATGAAACATCAAGAAATTATATGAAACATCCTAAAATATTATGAAATATCTTGAAAGATGATGAAACATCGAGAAAGATGATGAAAAATCATGAAATATCATGAAAGACAACGAAAGATCGCAAAAAGTCATGAAATATCGCAAAACATCCTAAAATATGATGAAAGATCTTGAAAAATGATGAAATGTCACGAAATATAAATAAAAATCATGAACAATCACGAAATAACACGAAAGATCACAAAACATCCTAAAAGATGATGAAATATGACGAAAGATGAAAAGACCGCAAAAAATCATGAAAGATGACGAAACAATAACAAAAATTGGAAAACATCCTAAAATATAACAAAAGACCGCGAAATATAACAAAGGACCGTAAAAAATTCTAAAATATGATGAAATATGATGAAACAATGCACAATATGAAGAAAAATCATAAAAGATCACGAAAGATAGACAAAGATCGTAAAAAATGATAAAAGATGACGAAAGATTGCGAAATATGATGAAATATTAATAAAGTTAGCGAAACATCCTAAAAGATGATGAAAGATCTTGAAAGATGATGAAACATCGTGAAAATGATGAAAAATCACGAAAGATCATAAAATATCGCAAAACATCCTAAAAGATGATGAAAGATCTTGAAAAATGATGAAATGCCATGAAAGATAATGAAAAATAATGAAAGATCATGAAATAAAATGAAAGATCGTGAAAGATCATGAAAGATTGAAAAACATTATGAAAGATGATGAAATATGGCGAAAGATGATGGAAAATCATGAAAGATGATGAAATATGATGAAACATGATGGAAAATCATGAAAGATGATAAAAAATCATAAAAGATCGCAAAAAATCATGAAAGATGAAGACAGATCACAAAAAAATTGCGAAAGATCACGAAAGATCATGAAAGAAGACGAAACACTAACAAAAACTACAAAACATCCTAAAATATAACAAAATATCGCGAAATATAACAAAATACTGCAAAACATCCTAAAATATCATGAAATATAACGAAACAATGCGAGATATGACGAAAAATCACAAAAGATCACGAAATATCAATAAAGATCATAAAAATTGATGAAAGATGGCGAATGATTGCGAAAGATGATGAAACATCAAGAAATTCAATGAAACATCCTAAAAGATGATGAAAGATCTTGAAAGATGGCGAAACATCGAGAAAGATGATGAAAAATCAAGAAAGATCATGAAAGACCACGAAATATTGCGAAAAATCATGAAAGATCTTGAAAAATGATGATATGTCACGAAAGATGATGAAAATCACGAACGATCACGAACTACCATGAAAGATCACGAAAAATCATGAAAGATCGCAAAACATCCTGAAAGATGATGAAATATGACAAAAGATGATGGAAAATCACAAATGATGATGAAAAATCATAAAAGGCTGCAACAAATCATGAAAGATGAAGAAATATCACAGAAAATTACGAAATATCACGAAAGGTCATGTAAGATGACGAAAAAATAACAAAATCGCAAAACATTCTAAAATATAACAAAATATTGCAAAATATAACAAAATACCGCAAAACATCCTAAAATATCATGAAAGATGACTAAACAATGCGAAATATGACGAAAAATCACAAAATATCACAAAAGATCGAGAAAGATCGTAAAAAATGATGAATGATGATGCAAGATGATGAAAGATTGTGAAAGATGATGAAACATCAAGAAAGACAACGAAACATCCTAAAATATAACAAATGATCGTGCAACATATCAAAAGACTGCAAAACATCCTAAAATATCACGAAAGATGACAAAAAATCACAAAATATCACAAAATATCGAGAAATCATAAAAAAACTATGAAAGATGACGAAAGATTGTGAAAGATGATGAAACATCAAGAAAGTCAGTGAATAATCCTTAAAAATGATGAAATATATTCAAAGATGACGAAACCTCGCAAAAGATGATGAAAAATGACGAAAGATCGTGAAATACCACGAAAGATCATGAAAAATCATGAGGGATCGCAAAACATCTTAAAATATGATGAAAGATATTAAAAAATTATGAAATTTCATGAAAGATGAAGAAACCTCGCGAAAGATGATGAAAAATGACGAAATATCGCGAAATATCATGACATATCGCACAACATCCTTAAATATGATGAAATATGACGAAAAATGAAAAAACCGCAAAAAATCATGAAAGATGAAGAAAGATCACAAAAAATTGTGAAAAATCATGGAAGATGATGAAACAATAACAAAAATTGCAAAACATCCTAAACTATAACAAAATACTGTGAAATATAACAAAGGACCACAAAACATCCTAAAATATCATGAAAGATGATGAAAAAATGCAAAATATGAAGAAAAATCATAAAAGATCACAATAGTTAGAGAAGGACTTTAAAAAAGATGAAAGATAACGAAATATTGCGAAAGATGATGAAACATCAAGAAAGTCAGCGAAACATCCTAAAAGATGAAAAAAGATCCTGAAAGATGATGAAATATCGTGAAAATGATGAAAAATCACGAAAGATGATGAAAGATTGTGAAAAATCCCAAAAGATCGTAAAGCATCCTAAAAGATGATGAAAGATATTTAAAAATGATAAAATGTCACGAAAGATAATGAAAAATCATGAAAGATCACGAAATATCCTGAAAGATCGTGAAAGAATATGAAAGATTGATAAACATTATGAAAGATGATGAAATATGACGAAAGATGATGAAAAATCATAAAAGATAAAAAAAAATCATGAAGGATGAAAAAAGATCACAAAAAATTGCGAAATATCATGAAAGATGACGAAACAATAACAAAAACTGCAAAATGTCCTAAGATATAACAAAAGATCGAGAAATATAACAAAACACTGCAAAACATCCTAAAATATCACAAAAGATGATGAAAAATCCAAGATATGACGAAAAATCACAAAAGATCAAGAAAGATCGTAGAAAATGATGAAAGATGACGAAAGATTGTGAAAGATGATGAAACATCAATAAAGTCGATGAAACATCCTAAAAGATGATGAAATATCTTGAAAGATGACAAAACATCATGAAAGATGATGAAAAATCACGAAAGATCATGAAAAATCATGAAAGATCCCAAAACATCATAAAAGATGATGAAACATCTTAAAAAATAATGAAATTCCACGAAAGATAATGAAAAATCACAAAGGATCACGAAATACCACGAAAGATCGTGAAATAACATGAAAGATTGCAAAACATCCTTAAAGATGATGAAATATGGCCAAAGATGAAAAAACAGCAAAAATTCATGAAAGATGAAGAAACATCACAAAAAATTGTGAAAGATCATGAAAGATGACGAAAAAATTGTTGAAATTTGGTTACCGGAGGACAGGTGGTTCCCTAAGGCTTTGATCTTTGGCCTAGGGAAAAGTGTCCAAAAGAATTTAATTTTTCTCCTAAAGTGACTTTATAATTTTTATAAAGTCAAATCTAATTTAAAAGTGACTTTGAGTGATAAAGTTATTAAAGTCTAATTTTAAAGTGACTTTAATAAAGTAAGTTATTAAAGTCTAATTTTAAAGTGACTTTAATAAAGTCAATGTAAAATTAGAAAGGAAAAGTGACTTTGGAAATAAATGACTAAGTGGGTCTTTATTAAAGTGGGGTGAATTAAAAAATAGAAAGTGAAATTTAAATGAGCATTTAATCTCAGCCCTAGATCTCAATCTATTTCAGCCATTGGATTTAGGGATTCCCCAAAAGTCACTTAGGGTTAGGTTAAAGGAGGAAAAGGAGGGAAAAGGTCATTCATTCTTTCATGAGCAGATTGAGAGAAGGAGAAGGAGAGAGCTGGAGATTTTTCTGAGCAGTGAGAAGAAGGAGGGCAGCAGTGAAGAGATTTCAGCAAAGGTACAGCAGAATTTATTGGCACATATACTGAGGCAGAAAATCTGTACAGAAAAGGAGAGGCAGTGTTTCCAAGTGATGAGGCACAGAAATTGAGGAAGAGGGTACAGCAGCAAGCACGCACTCCAAGGCACAAAAATCAGGCACGTTTTTCAAGGAAGAGGGTGGCTGTCATTTTCGGCACAAAAATCGAGGAAGAGGACAGCAGCTACAGCTCTGTTTTTTAGCATGGATTTCGAGAGAGGTTGCTGCATAAAATCTATACAGTTCGTACAGCAAAGTACGGATGTTCCGGCACGCTTCCCGAGGTGGTCGTACAACATTTAATGCTGTCCTAAGGTGCTGTAAATTTTCTGTTTTCTGTTGTTGCTGATTTGGCACAATTTCCGAGGCGGTGTGCAAGCACGGAAATCGAGATAAGTCTGTAAATTGGTTGCTGGAATTTTTTTTGAGTTTTTCCTGTTTCACTGTAAAAAGCAATATTCAGAAAAATAAAAGAGAAGCTTTCGAACTGGTTTTCCCTAAGAGTTGTAGGGGGTTTTCCCAGGGTCAAGTTGACCAAAAATATCAGTGTTAAATGTGTTGAATGGCTATTTTATGCTTGCTGATTTTTATTTCTGCATTTGCCAACATTCTGTAAATTTTCCAAAATTTGTGTTTTCAGAAAAAAAAAAATAAATAAATAAATAAATAAAATAAAAATAAATAAATAAATAAATAAAATTAAAATTAAAATTAAAATTAAAAATTAAAAATTAAATTAAATTAAATTAAATTAATTTCCAGTTTGTTGAATGTAAGGATATGGGAAAGGGCATTTAACTATTTGGAGAAATAAGGTGAAACTGAAAACTGGGGTGGGAAAGAGAAAATTTCTACATGGTATCAGAGGTTGAGTGCTAAAAGTGCAGTTTGGGACAGTAAGGAGAAAAATACAGCCTGCTGATTTTTCACTCAGAAAATTCCAGCAAGCTGATTTTTCACAAACAGAATTTTTATCTTTACTACAGTAGTGCTATTTTTCAGTTTTAGGACAGCAAGATGTCATTGGGATTGAGGGTGGAGGATAAGTTGGATGGGCATACCAATTACAGTGTTTGGAAGGAGAGAATGCAGAGTATCTTTGAGGAGGCAGAAGTCTGGGATATCATGGTTCATACCACACAGCAGCCTGTTAATGTGCCTACTGATGCTACTCAGTTGGCAGCATATAATAGGAAGAACAACAAGGGTAAGAGACTGATTCTAGACGGAATCAAATACCATTGCATTCCTCATGTGAGAGGAAAGAGAAATGCTCATGAGATGTGGACAGCATTGTCCAATCTCTACCAGAGTACCAATGAGAACCGGAAAATGGTCCTGAAGGAGAAGTTGAAAACAATTAAGATGGGTAAGACTGATAGTGCAGCTGGATATCTCACAAAGATTACTAATGTGAGAGATGAGTTGGCAGCAATTGGAGAGGTCATTCAACCCACTGAGTTGGTGCGGATAGCAGTGAATGGCCTCCCCAGTTCATGGATGAACTTTGCTGATGGGGTTTGTGCACGTGAAACCCTTCCCACATGGGAGAGGTTTTGGGATGATTGCATTCAGACAGAGATCAGGAAAGGTCAGCTTGGGGCAGCCAAGCCAGTTGAGCAAGATGAGGATGTAGCATTGTTGGCAGGAGGCAAGAAAGGCAAAGGCAAGAAGCAGGCTTCCACAAGCAATGGTGGGGGCAAAGGCAAAGGTAAAGGTAAATAGGGTAACACACAGAAGGACTATTCCAAGGTGAAGTGTTGGAATTGTCAGAAGATGGGACACTATGCAGTTGTGTGTCCGAAGAAGAAGAAGAAGAAGGGGAAGAACCAGAGCATGGCAGCTTCAGCAGAGGTTGAGGACTTTGCAGATCGCTTTGACCGGGAGTTTGGGTTCATTATGTGTGAGTCCTCTAGTGCAGGATTACCTGCCATAGAGGTTCAGAGGGAGCATGCATTTCCCTCGATTAGCGGAGCATCTTCGGGTATCTGGTATGTGGACAGTGGGGCTTCACGTCATATGACAGGAGTCCGTGAGTACTTCTCAGAGCTTTCAGAGAGTGGCACTGATATAGAGGTAGTACTCGGTGATGACAGAGTTGTTAGAGCAGTCGGTGTGGGAACATTGACATTTCAGAGGGAGTCCAAACCTCCCTTGAAGGTGTCAGATGTTCTTTATGTGCCAAGGATGAGGAAGAACCTCATATCCGTCTCAGCTTTGGAGGATAGAGGATATGAGGTACTGTTCAGGGGAGGACAGGTGTTGATGTATCCCAGGGGCACTCCAGCTGATTCAGCTAGAGTGATAGGTGTATGCCATGCAAAGGTGTACAGGTTTGCATTCCAGCCCCTTTTGGCATTGAGCAGTAGTACCGACAGCAGAGCTAGCAGTTCTGAGTTGTGTGAGATTTGGCACCGCAGGATGGGGCACATGTATCATGGAACCTTGAGGACTTTGCGGGAGATCACTACAGGTGTGCCAGATTTCAGTACTGATCACTTTGATACTTGCAGAGGATGTGCGATGGGCAAGTTTGCCAAATCCCCTTTTCCCAGCAGTGACAGCAGAGCGACCGGGATACTTGATTTGATTCATTCCGATGTGAGCGGTCGGATGTCTCATGTTTCCTTGAGTGGATATGAGTACTATGTGTTATTCATTGATGATCACTCCAGGAGGACCTGGATTTATTTCTTGAAGACCAAGAGTGAGGTCTTCAAGCGGTTTCAGGAGTTCAGAGCTCTTGTGGAGACACAGACAGGTCGGAAGATCAAGTCCCCGAGGTCGGACAATGGAGGAGAGTACACCCTTGGAGAGTTTGTTGACTATTGTGCGGAGGCAGGCATTAGGAGGGAGTTCACTGTTCCTTACAACCCCCAGCAGAACGGGGTTGTGGAGAGGAAGAACAGATCCATCGGAGGGGCTGCCAAAGCCATGTTACATGATCAGGGGTTGCCATTGTTTTTGTGGGTAGAGGCCTGCAACACTGCTGTTTATTTGCAGAACAGGAGTCTGCATCATGCCTTGGGGCATATGACTCCGGAGGAGGATTTTTCTGGGAAGAAGCCTAATATTGGTCATCTTCGCATCTTTGGGTGTATCACATACTCCTACATACCCAAGGAGAAGAGGACCAAACTAGAGCCCACCGCAGAGAAGGGTATCTTTGTGGGCTACAGTGAGACCTCAAAGGCCTTTCGAATTTACATTCCTGCACAGAGGAAAGTTGTTGTCAGGCGAGATGTGAAGTTCGAGGAGGACAGGGCCTTTAGGAGGTCACGGGAGTTAGAGTATCTGGATCAGCCAGACCCTCAGCAGCAGTTGAGTCAGTCACAGGGATCCAGTGGGCAGGGATCAGGAGGATCCGGAGGTACATCTATGACGATGTCAGGTCCATCAGTGAGCAGTGGCTCACAGAGTCAGAGGGGTGGTGCTTTGGGCAACATGCAGAGCAGTCCGCAGAGCAGTTCACTAGGGAGTCCACTAATGGACAGTTCACACAGTACCTCAGCTTCTACAGGTTCAGGTTCAGGCAGGAGGACAGCAGACAGATAGTCAGGAGTTCAGACTCCTGATGATGATGAGGAGGAGGAGTTTCATTCTCCAGTGGGAGAAGTGTGCTCAGGGAAGAGGAAGCCCAAGTCGCTTTAAGACACCTTGAGAGAGGCCACATATGTTGCTGCGCCTAAGAGGCCGGTCAGAGAGAGCAGACCACCTAAGAGGTTTTGTAGCTATATGGCAATGGCTACCATCATCCTTGACTCTGAGCCTTCTAGCTATGAGGAGGCAGCTAGCCAGCAGGTCTGGAGAGAGGCCATGTAGGAGGAGTATTCTTCTATCATGAAGAATGATGTTTGGGAGGTGGTGCCGAGGCTTGAGGGCAAATCCGTGGTTACTTCCAGATGGCTTTACAAGGTAAAGCATGCTGCAGATGGCAGCATTGAGAAATTCAAAGTGAGGTTTGTGGCTAGAGGGTTCTCCCAGGTAGAGGGAGTTGATTATGAGGAGACCTTCGCTCCCGTGGCTCGATATACTTCGATCCACTCCATTATATCGATAGCAACAGAGATGGGTTGGAAGATCCACCAGATGGATGTGAAGACCGCATTTCTCAATGGCTTCATACAGGAGGAGGTGTACATTGAGCAGCCACAGGGCTTTGAGGTGCATGGGAAGGAGTCCCATGTGTGCAGACTGAAGAAGGCCTTTTATGGCCTGAAGCAAGCTCCCAGAGCCTAGTACTCCAGGATAGATACATACTTGCAGGGGATGGGTTTCACAAAGAGTGAGGTAGATCCGAACCTTTACTATATTGTGATAGGTGAGGAGCCTCTCATTCTGGTGCTCTATGTGGATGACTTAGTCATTACAGGTGCAGAGAGCCTCATAGAGCACTGCAAGAGAGATCTTGCGGCGGAGTTTGAGATGAAGGACATCGGCTTGATGCATTACTTTTTGGGTTTGGAGGTGTGGCAGGAGGAGGGGCATTTCTTCCTGGGACAGGGGAAGTATATTGTGGATATCCTTAGCAGATTCCACATGGAGGATTGTAAACCCATGTCGACACTGATGATCACCAACTGGAAGAAGCTCCATGCTTCGGATTCCGAGTTGGTGGATCCCACATTGTACAGACAACTGATTGGTTCCTTGATGTATTTGGTCAACACTAGACCAGATATTTGTTTTGCAGTCAACACGATGAGTCAATTTATGTGTGAGCCTAGGAAGGTTCACTGGGTGGCTGCAAAACACATTTTGCGGTACTTGCAGGGGACAGTGGATTATGGTCTGGACTACAGGCAGGGGGATGGAGTGAGATTGGCAGGTTACACTGATTCTGATTGCGCAGGTTGTGCTTCTGATAGGAAGAGCACTTCAGGGTGTTGTTTTGGGTTGGGTTCGGCAGTGGTGTCATGGTTCAGCCGGAAGCAGCAGTCAGTAGCATTGAGTTCAGCGGAAGCAGAGTATATGGCAGCCAGTCTAGCTAGTTGTGAGGCCATCTGGCTTCGCAAGATGTTGTTTGGCTTATTTGTTCAGCCGTTGAGACCTTCAGTGATTTACTGTGATAATCAGAGTTGCATTAAACTCACGGAGAATCCAGTATTTCATGACAGGTCAAAGCATATCGGGATCAAATATCATTTCATCGGAGACTATGTTCAGAAAGGAGCTGTGAAGCTTGAGTATATTCCCACTGATGAGCAGGTTGCAGATATTCTTACCAAAGCCTTACCACGGGGCAAGCATGTCTACTTCAGAGACAAGATGGGTGTGGTGAGGAACACCTTTCTCGGTAAGAGGGAGTGTTGAAATTTGGTTACTGGAGGACAGGTGGTTCCCTAAGGCTTTGATCTTTGGCCTAGGGAAAAGTGTCCAAAAGAATTTAAATTTTCTCCTAAAGTGACTTTATAATTTTTATAAAGTCAAATCTAATTTAAAAGTGACTTTAAGTGATAAAGTTACTAAAGTCTAATTTAAAAGTGATTTTAAGTGATAAAGTTACTAAAGTCTAATTTTAAAGTGACTTTAATAAAGTCAATGTAAAATTAGAAAGGAAAAGTGACTTTGGAAATAAATGACTAAGCAGGTCTTTATTAAAGTGGGGTGAATTAAAAATAGAAAGTGAGATTTAAATGAGCATTTAATCTTAGCCCTAGATCTCAATCTATTTCAGCCATTGGATTTAGGGATTCCCCAAAAGTCACTTAGCGTTAGGTTAAAGGAGGAAAAGGAGGGAAAAGGTCATTCATTCTTTCATGAGCAGATTGAGAGAAGGAGAAGGAGAGAGCTGGAGATTTTTCTGAGCAGTGAGAAGAAGGAGGGCAGCAGTGAAGAGATTTCAGCAAAGGTACAGCAGCATTTATTGGCACATATACCGAGGCAGAAAATCCGTACAGCAAAGGAGAGGCAGTGTTTCCAAGTGAGGAGGCACAGAAATTGAGGAAGAGGGTACAGCAGCAAGCACGCACTCCAAGGCACAAAAATTAGGCACGTTTTTCAAGGAAGAGGGTGTCTGTCATTTTCGGCACAAAAACCGAGGAAGAGGACAGTAGCTACAGCTCTGTTTTTTGGCACGGATTTTGAGAGAGGTTGCTGCACAAAATCTGTACAGTCCGTACAGCAAATTACGACTGTTCCAACACGCTTCTCGAGGTGGCCATACAACATTTAATGCTGTCCTAAGGTGCTGTAAATTTTCTGTTTTCTGTTGTTGCTGATTTGGCACAATTTCCGAAGCAATGTGCAAGCACGGAAATCGAGATAAGTCTGTAAATTGGTTGCTGGAATTTTTTCTGAGTTTTTCATGTTTCACTGTAAAAAGCAATATTCTAAAAAATAAAAGAGAAGCTTTCAAACTGGTTTTCCCCAAGAGTTGTAGGGGGTTTTTCCAAGGTCATGTTGACCAAAAATATCAGTGTTAAATGTGTTGAATGGCTGTTTTATGCCTGCTGATTTTTATTTCTGCATTTTCCAGCATTCTGTAAATTTTCGAGAATTTGTGTTTTCAGAAAAATAAAATAAAATAAAATAAAATAAAATTTTCCAGTTTGTTGAATGTAAAGATATGGGAAAGGGCATTTAACTATTTGGAGAAATAAGGTGAAACTGAAAACCGGGGTGGGAAACAGAAAATTTCTACAAAAATAAAAAAAAAACTGCAAAACATCCTAAAATATAAGAAAACACCACAAAGCATCCTAAAATATCATGAAAGATGACGAAACAATGCAAAATATGACAAAAAATCACAAAATATTGAGAAAGATCGTAAAAAATGATCAAAGATGATGAAATATTTTGAAAGATGATGAAACATCAAGAAATTCAGCAAAACATCCGAAAATATGACCAAATATCTTGAAACATGACGAAACATCTCAAAAATGATGAAAAATCATGAAAGAACATGAAAGGCCACGAAACTTTGAAAAAATCACGAAAGATCGCAAAACATTCTAAATGATGATGAAAGATCATGAAAAATGATGAAATGTCACAAAAGATAACGAAAATCACAAAGGATCATGAAATACCATGAAATATCTCGAAAGATCATGAAAGATTGCAAAACATTCTAAAAGATGATGAAATATGAAGAAAGATAATGAAAAATCATAAAATACTGCAAAAACTCATGAAAGATGAAGAAAGATTAAAAAATAAATAAATAAATAAATAAATAAAATAAAATAAAATAAAATAAAATTTGCAAAAACAATAAAAGATGATGATGATGAAAAAGTAACAAAAACCGCAAAACATCCTAAAATATAGCAAAAGACCACAAAATATAACAAAAGACTGCAAAACATCCTAAAATATCACGAAATATGACGAAAAAATTCCAGATATGACGAAAAATCAGAAAAGATCGAGAAAGATCATAAAAAATGATGACCGATGACGAAATATTGTGAAATATGTTGAAACATCAAGAAAGTTAGCAAAACATCCTAAAATATGATGAAACATCTTGAAAGATGACGAAACATCGTGAAAGATTATTTAGAATCACAAAATATCATGAAATAAGATGAAAGATCGCGAAAATCAAGAAAGATCGCAAAACATCCTAAAATATGATGAAAGATCTTGAAAAATATTGAAATGTCATGAAAGATAATGAAAAATCACGAAGGATCACGAAATACAACAAAAGTTCGTGAGATATCATGAAAGATCCCAAAACATCGTGAAATATGATGAAAGATGGTGGAGAATCACGAAAGATGATGAAAAATCATAAAAGACCACAAAAAAAATCATGAAAGGTGAAGAAATATCACAATAAATTTTGAAAGATCATGAAAAATCATGAAAGATAACGAAATAATAAGAAAAACCGCAAAACATCCTAAAATACAACAAACGACCGTGAAATATAACAAATGACCACAAAAAATCCTAAAATATCAGAAAAGATGACGACACAAGGGGAAAAATGATGAAAAATCACAAAATATCATGAAATATCAAAATAGATCGTAAAAAATGACGAAAGATGACAAAAGATTGTGGAAGATGATGAAACATCAAGAAATTTAGTGAAACGTCCTAAAAGATAATGAAAGATCTTCAAAGATGACGAAACTTCACGAAAGATTATGAAAAATCATGAAAGATCACGAAAGACCACAAAAAATCACGAAAGATCGAAAAAATCCTAAAAGATGAAGAAATATATCAAAAAATGATGAAATGTCACGAAAGATAGTGAAAAATCATGAAGGATCATGAAATACCACGAAAGATCATGAAATATCATGAAATATCGGAAAAAAAACCTGAAAGATGATGAAATATGACAAAATATTATGGAAAATCACGAAAGATTATGGAAAATCATAAAACACTGCAAAAAATCATGAAAGATGAAGAAAGATGTTAATTTTGGGCAACTAAGTCCAAACTCCATGTTTTGATGCTCAGATGACGATGACAATATTTTTATTGGATTCCTCTTTCGGAGAGGTGCAAGATCGATCTAAAGATCATCTTGATCGGATGAGCAGAACACATTATTTTGAATTTATTCCACATGTGCAAGGTTGGCCTATTTTATCCCACATGCATAAGAGATGTGTCACACACCCTCACAGATGCCTATATATTGGAGATACTTGGAGTTCATTTTACACACACATTTTTGTGGAGGCATTTTCTTCTCTCTTGGATGGTGATGGAGCAGCATTCTTGGTTCTACGTTTAGGGCTTCTTGGTGCAGTGTCTTGATGGAGTATTCTTGATGAAGTGTCTTGGGGTTGTGTGACACATGTGGGTGGTTGACCTTATGAAGACTTTGCTGGTTGAAGCATCATGTTGATCGTCGTAATGCCACCATTCTTTATCTCTATTTTGGCTTGTCTTCCATCGATCTATTGGTCTGTTGTATCTGCATCTTACTTTCATTGTGCCCTAGAAGGTTAAAGTATATTTGCATCTAAGCATAAAACATCTTCAGAATTTAACATGGTATCGGAGCAGCTAACTATTGTGAAATTGATGGTGGAATTTTTCCCTAAGTTCAATCATCTTAAAGCAACAAGGGGCCTATCAGAAGGCATAGATATGAAGACCATGTGAACAGTTCTTATGATATGGAAAATCATTGTTAGAGGGCACACTGATATAGGCCTATGTTCAATGACATTGGAGGAGAATTGTCATTGATAGAAGGCAGATTGATCAGCTAATATTTGTAAGTATATCTGAAGCAGTAGAGGACCTTGTGAGCAGCTAAGGCAGAGGTATTTGATCAGGAGTACTCTCTGCAGGTAGAGGAGGCAAAGGACATGCATGGTACATCAAGGACAAGAGTCCAAAGGGATGTAAGTGAAGTGCATCTTCAGCAAGTAAGTCACTTTATTTGTTCTTGTTGTGTAGGAAGATATGGATAGTGAAATATGGCAGAATCTATATATGATCTTGATCTGTGATATCTTTGAGGCATATAAAAAATCATATATAACCATGAAGTTTGATATCTTCAGTTTTGTCAGGAAGTGATGAATATGATAGTGATATGTATGAAAATAACAAAATATGATACCTTTCAAGATGCATGACAGACATATGGTAGTATATGGCTATGATTCTTGAATGGCCTTGACAGTGGGTGAGCAATATTTAGGCCTACGATTACAAATCCCATTCCAAGTTGGTGTTTGGGATGCCCAAATTCAAAATAATCATGAATGCATATATCAGAGTTGTGCCGCAAAAGGAACTTTCTTCCTTTCCCTCAAGTATCACAATTTGATGTCTAGTAGTTAATGCATTTTGGGTATATTTCTTAAAGAAGAAGATCAATAATCCAAGGACTGATAATGGCACCTTTGCAAAGGAGCTGGAATTAAGAGGGAGACATCAACAGTATATGCTCCTGAGCAAATAACATTGTTGGAAGAAAGAAGAAAAGACCCTATTGGCTCTGAGACACTCTAAAAGATGTCGAGAGTCATATGACCCCAAAGGGGGACATTCCAAGAAAGCAAGAAGCCAAGATAGATACCAAGGGTATCTATCATCCATGAGTACTATGTGAAGAAGCCGTAAAGCATCAAATCAGGAAGGATGCTATATGAAGGATCATGTCTGGGATATGGTCCCGAGACTGGAGGACAAAGTTGTTGTCACCTCAATATGGATCTATAATATCAAGCATGGATCTGATGGGAGTGTTGAAACTTACAAGGCAAGATGTGTTTCCTGAGACTTCTCTCTTGGAAGGCATTGATTATGATTGCACCCGTGATTTATTATTACCCTTGTTGCTACGCAAGGATGGAATCTTCATCAGATGGATGTGATGACTGCCTTTCTGCATGGTCCGATAAAGGAAGAGGTGTATGTAGAGAAACCTCTGGGGTTCTAAGTCCAGGATCGAGACACCCATGTTTGCAGGTTGAAGAAAGCCCTCTATGGGTTGAAGCTAGCCCCCAGGGCTTGGTACGAGAGGATATATAGCTACTTGATGAAGCTGGGATTCACTCGTAGTAATGCTGATCCGAACCTTTACTTCAAGGTTGATAGAGAAAAAACCTCTCATTCTGGTTCTCTATATGGGTGATCTCTTCCTGACAGGTGTTGACCCTCTCATTCATCAGTGGAAGAGGGAACTCGCTTCTGAGTTTGAGATGAAGGACCTAAGGCTGATACATTACTTCTTAGGCCTGGAGGTCTAGTAGAGACCTAGCAAGATTTTCCTCTCTCAAGGAAAATATATTGTGAAGCTGCTGGAAAGATTTGGTATGTGTTGTCCAGGTAAATCCCCTCTGCGGACAGAGGTGATCCCTATAGCCCTAGGGTGGGTCTAGCAACTATGGGAACATACTAACATCTACCTTCCTAGATTTTAAATGAAATTCAAAGCAAGGAAGATGACCTACCTTGTCCTGATGCAATGTTGTCGTCTTCTGTCACAACTTCTTCATCTGTCACTCTTCTCAAGCTCAATACGCATTGCTACCAACATTCAATGACTTATACAGACAGTCAAGACACCACAACAAGCATAAAATCACGACATACATAAAACAATTACAACCTATATAACTAATCAAGGAATGCTAGAAATTTCATTATAGATGTAAACAAGAGTGGAAGATAAACATCAGTCATGTATTAAGTAAGCCAAAGAAAGAGATTACAACCAAATGAGGCTTGACATCGCAGCCTCCTTCAGCAGGTCTAGTCAAAACACGTCTCAAGCATTTGTTGGGGAATTTGGACGTGGCGAGGCAATCAGCCTAGACTCTCTCTCGACAAGGGTCTCTCTCTGCTCTATCTCACACTAGCTATATCATAATTTTTCAGCTGTTATCCAAAATGTTCAGCTATTCAAACCATTCAGCTAGCTGCATCTATGTGAGAGAGATGTATTTATAAAAGGAGTGGAGGAGGTTGGGATCCCTCATATGGTGGAAGGGAGGCCTTATCCTTTGGGAGGTTGGTCAAAAGTAGGGAACAAGAAGCCAAAGGAAGGTGCTCAACGTTATTCAGTCGAACAACCCATACTGACTCACTCACGAAGTTGTTAGCAATGGAAACTTCACTTCTATATTTAAAAAAACTTTCCAAAAACAGCTCAGCGCGGGCAACCCACTGAGACAGAGTGCCAATGGGCACGGGGCCCAGTGCTAATTTCCTTTATTGGTGTGAGACCATAACTGCCTACCAGCGCCAACCAAAAATCATGTGTTTTTGATGGTCTGTTCCAGGAATAGCTAATAGAGTAAATTTTCTTCTCATGGCAAGGGATTTAATGACACTTTTTCCAAGGCATGACACTTCATATAAGTCATAGAAATGGTCTTCCAATGTGTGGGATGGGGATTGCAGGGACGGTGACAAAATGTTGTGTAACAGTATGGTGTATTGTAAGTCTGTTTCGACACCAATGGAACTCAACCTTAAGAAGTTGAGTGAAAGTGTTGTTGGGCCTATGCCAACAAATCCTACCGAGTATTGTCAACTCGTAGGGGCCCTGATGTTCTTAGGGAACACCCGTCCAGACGTATGTTGTGCAGTGAACATTTGAGTCAACACATGGTTGATCCTCATGACATTCACTGGGTTGGTGCCAAGAATCTCTTGATATATCTCTGGGGCATGATAGACCATGGGCTGAGATACACTGTCAAGAGTTTGAGACTTCGTGGATATACTGATGTCGATTGGGTTGGCAGTGTGGTGGATCGCAAGAGCACATCTGGATGTTGCTTCACACTTGGGTCTTCTTCGAGAAGGAAGTAGAAGTTGGTAGCTTTGAGCACCATTGAGGTCGAATACATTGCAGTGTGTATGCCCTTGGGGAAAGTCATGTTCCTAAACCTTCCATGAGAATCTTGGAATCGTGGGACGACCCTATTTGGAGGGTCATTTTGGACGATGAGCTCTGGGAGCTCCAAAGGGGCTTTGGGGATAGCTTCTTGGAGCTATGAGCAACCACAAGGCTAGGCTTTCCAAACCTTGTTGGTGTGCTTCCGCCCCACCGTGATGATATTCAGTTGGTTTACCGCTCTTTGATCTGTGCCCCGTATGCATCCTACCCATGGAGTTTCGGACTCATGGGAAGTACCTCTCATTTGGCCAATGAGGTGGTAAATGTGAATAGATACCATAGAAAGACCGATGGATGCATCGGAGATTGTCATACTCTCTATGTCTAAGATGGCACATGTCCAACCACTCAATCTGGGATCAAGTCTAGCGAGTTTTTGGACTTCCAACTGACTTCTGATCAGTGAAACTAACTTCAGGTTAGTATATGACTCTCTCAAGTCCAATGAGGTTTCAGACCTCCATCTGACTTCGATTCAGTTAAACCAAATTCGGGATGGTGTGTGACTCCTTTGAGTCCTATAGAGGTTTCAGACCTCTAAGATAACTTTGGGTTATCCGTGAGTGATGTATTTGTGACTCACCTTTTGTTTTTAAATAAATAAGCCAACGAAGCAAGTTACGGCTGGATGACACCCAATGTTTGGATGGAATTGGTGGATGGAGTTCTCCCTAGTTGAGAGGGAGTGTTAATTTTGGGCAACTAAGTCCAAACTCCATGTTGTGATGCTCAGATGATGATGACAATATTTTTATTGGATTCCTCTTTCAGAGAGGTGCAAGATAGATCTAAAGATCATCTTGATCAGATGAGCAGAACATGTATTTTGAATTTATTCCACATGTGAAAGGTTGCTCTGTTTTATCCCACATGTATAAGAGATGTGTCACACACCCCCATAGATGCCTATCTATTGGAGAGACATGGAGTTCATTTTACACACACATTTTTGTGGAGGCATTTTCTTCTCTCTTGGATGGTGATGGAGCAGCGTTCTTGGTTCTACATTTAGGGCTTCTTGGTGCGGTGTCTTGATGGAGTATTCTTGATGAAACGTCTTAGGGTTGTGTGACACATGTGGGTGACTAACCTTATGAAGACTTTGCTGGTTGAAGCATCCTGTTGATCGTCGTAATGCCACCATTCTTTATCTCTGTTTTGGCCTGTCTTCCATCGATCTATTGGTATGTTCTATCTGCATCTTACTTTCATTATGCCCTAGAAAGTTAAAGTATATTTGCATCTAAGCATGGAACATCTTCGGAATTTAACAAAACATCACAAAAAATTGTGAAATATCACTAAATATCATTAAATATGACAAAACAAAACCGCAAAACATCCTAAAATATAAAAAACGATGCCGAAACATAACAAAAGACTACAAAACATCCTAAAATATCACGAAATATGATGAAACAATGTGAAATATGAAGAAAAATCTCAAAAGATCACGAAAATCAAGAAATATCGTAAAAATAGATGAAATATGACGAAAAAATGTGAAAGATGATGAAACATCAAGAAAGTCATTGAAACATCCTAAAAGATGACGAAAGATCTTGAAAGATGACAAAACATCACGAAAATGATGAAAAATCATGAAAACTCATGAAAGATCATGAAATTTCACGAAGGATCTCGAAAAATCATGAAATATCGCAAAAGATCCTAAAATATGATGAAATATCTTGAAAAATGATGAAATTTCATGAAAGATAATGAAAAATCATGAAGGATCATGAAGTACCACGAAAGATCGTGAAATATCATGAAAGATCGCAAAACATCCTGAAAGCTGATGACATATGACAAAAGATGATGGAAAATTATGGAAGGTGATGAAAAATCATAAAAGTCTGCAAAAAATCATGAAAGATGAAGAAAGGTCACGAAAATTCATGAAAGATGACGAAAAAATAACAAAAACCGCAAAACATCCTAAGATATAACAAAAGACCGTGAAATATAACAAAAGACTGCAAAACATCCTAAAATATCATAAAAGATGACGAAAAAATGCGCAATGTGACGGAAAATAACAAAATATCACGAAAGATCAATAAAGATCGTAAAAAATAACTAAAGATGACCAAAGATTGCGAAAGATGATGAAACATCAAGAAAGTGAGTTAAACATCCTAAAAGATTATGAAAGAACTTGAAAGATGATGAAACATCGCAAAAGATGATGAAAAATCACGAAATATCATGAAAGACCATGAAATATCGCGAAAAATCACGAAAGATCACAAAACATCCTAAAAGATGATGAAAGATATTGAAAAATGATGTAATGTCACGATAGATAACAAAAAGTCATGAAGGATCATGAAATACCACGAAAAATCGCGAGAGATCATGAAAGATCACAAAACATCCTAAAAGATGATGAAATATGATGAAAGATGATGGAAAATCACGAAAGATGATGAAAAATCATAAAAGACCGCAAAAAATCATGAAAGATGAAGAACAATCACAAACAATTGCGAAAGATTACGAAAGGTCATGAAAGATAACGAAACAATAACAAAAACTGCAAAACATCCTAAAATATAACAAACGACCACTAAATATAACAAAGGATCACGAAATATGACGAAACAATGAAAAATATGACAATAAATCACAAATGATCATGAAAGATCGAGAAAGATTGTAAAAAATGAGGAAAGATTACAAAATACTGTGAAAGATGATGAAACGTCAAGAAAGTCAGTGAAACATCCTAAAAGATGACGAAAGATCTTGAAAGATGATGAAACATCGCGAAAGATGATGAGAAATCACGAAAGATCATGAAAAACCACCAAAGATCGTGAAAAATCATGAAAGATCGCAAAACATCCTAAAAATAATGAAATATCTTGAAAATTTATGAAATGTCATGAAAGATAACAAACGATGAAATATGACGAAAGATGGGGAAACGCATGAAAGATAATGAAAAATCATAAAAGACCACAAAAATTCATGAAAGATGAAGAAAGATCACTAAAAATTGCGAAAGATCACGAAATATCATGAAACATGAAGAAACAATAACAAAAACTGCAAAACATCCTAAAATATAACAAACAACCATGAAATATAACAAAAGACAGCAAAACATAGTAAAATATCACGAAAAATGAGGAAACAATGCGAGATATGACAAAAAATCACAAAAGATTAGGAAAGATCAAAACATATCGTAAAAAATGATGAAAGTGGACAAAAGATTGCGAAAGATGATGAAAAATCACAAAAGATCATGAAATACCACGAAAGATCGCAAAAAAATCCTAAAATATGATGAAAGATCTTGAAAAATGATGAAATGTCACGAAAGATAATGAAAAATTACGAAGGATCACAAAATACCACGAAATATTGTGAAAGATCATGAAATATCGCAAAACACCTGAAAGATGATGAAATATGACGCAAGATTATGGAAAATCACGAAAGATTATGAAAAATCATAAAATACCGCAAAAAATCATGAAAGGTGAAGAAAGATCACAAAAAATTTCAAAAGATGATGAAACAATAACAAAATCGCAAAACATCCTAAAATAAAACAATCGACTGCGAAATATTACAGAATACTGCAAAACATGCTAAAATATCACAAAAGATGACGAGGCAATGCGAGATATGACGAAAAATCACAAAAGATCATGAAAGATTGAGAAAGATCGTAAAAAATGATGAAAGATGATGAAAGATTGTGAAATATGATGAAATATCAAGAAAGTCAACAAAACATCCTAAAAGAAGATGAAATATCTTGAAATATGATGAAACATCGCGAAAGATGATGAAATCACGAAAGATCATGAAAGACCACGAAAGATCACAAAAAATCACAAAAGACCACAAAGCATCCTAAAAGATGATGAGGATCTTCAAAAATGATTAAATTTCACGAAAGATAACGAAAAACCATGAAGGATCATGAAATACCACGGAAGAACATGCAAGATCACAAAAGATTGCAAAACATCATGAAATATCATGAAATATGACAAAAGATGAAAATACTGCAAAAAATCATCAAAGATGAAGAAAAATCACAAAAAATTGCGAAAGATCATGACAAATGACGAAACAATAAAAAAAACCATGGAACATCCTAAAATATAACCAAACACCACGAAATATAACAAAAGACCACAAAAGATCCTAAAATATCATGAAAGATGACGAAAGAATGCAAAATATAACAAAAAAACACAAAAGATCACGAAAGATTGTAAAAAAGGATGAAAGATGACGAAAGATTGTGAAAGATGATGAAACATCAAGAAAGTCTAAAAAACATCCTAAAAGATGACGAAAGATCATGAAAGATGACGAAACATCGCGAAAATGATGAAAAATCACAAAAGATCACGAAAGATCACGAAAAATCACAAAAGATCGCAAAACATCCTAAAAGATGAAGAAAGATCTTGGAAAATGATGAAATGTCACGAAAGATAACAAAACATCACGAAGGATCACGAAATACCACAAAATATCATGAAAGATCATGAAAGAACACAAAACATCCTCAAATATGACGAAATATGAGGAAAGATGATGGAAAATCACGAAAGATGATGAAAATTCATAAAATACCACAAAAAATTATGAAAGATGAACAAAGATCACAAAAAAAATTTGAAAGATCACGAAATATCATGAAAGATAACAAAACATCCTAAATATAACAAAAGACCGCGAAATATTAAAAAAAAAGACAGCAAAACATCCTAAAATATCACGAAAGTTATCGAAACAATGCATAATATGACGAAAAATTAGAAAAAATTGAGAAATATCATAAAAAATTATGAAAGATGACGAAGGATTGCGAAAGATGATAAAACATCAAGAAAGTCAGCGAAAAATTCTAAAACATGATGAAATATCTTTAAAGATGACGAAACATTGTGAAAATTCATGAAATATCATGAAAGATCATGAAAGACCACAAAAGATCGTGAAAACTCACGAAAGACCACAAAACATCCTAAAAGATGATGAAAGATCTTGGAAAATGATGAAATGTCACGAAAGATAATGGCAAATCACAAAGGATCACAAAATACCACAAAAGATCATGAAAGATAGCAAAACATCTTGAAAGATGATGAAATATGATGAAAGATGATTGAAAATCAGGAAAGATGATGGAAAATCATAAAAGACCACAAAAAACCATGAAAGGTGAAGAAAGATCACAAAAAATTGTGAAAGATCATGAAAGATGACGAAACAATAACAAAAACTGTAAAACATCCTAAAATATAACAAAAGGCCACAAAACATCCTAAAATATCATGAAAGATGTGTAGGAATTTACAGGGTAAGTTCCTTACATCAAGAACCAAAGGTCGCCGCTCACAAACAGATCACAAATCAGTACACCAGTATAATCATGTAGTTAAAACCCTCGAAGAGGGAAACAGTCCACCGTCTGAGCCAACGCGCCCACTTAAGGAAATTTATTAATATAAAAAGAAAAGTTACATATGTTTCTCTCATAAACAGGTTACCAGACAAATGACCCTCCATGCTCTTTAAATATATATCATGGACCAATCGGGTGCTAAGCCACGGATCAAGTGTCGTTAATACCGAGGAGAGGGATAACCCTCGGATCACTACAAATCATGATCGTCGGATTATAAGTTACAAATGTACATGGTAAAGAAACACACTTTACCTAACTCTACACTATTCTAAGTTATTCTTAGCTATTTCCTATGTGTCAAAATATCCTAACATCCCCCCTTAAGAACAACTTGGGATAGGATTGAAGGATTTACAAAGGTGACACAAAAGGAGCCTATTTCCTATGTGTCGAAATATCCTAACATCCCCCCTTAAGAACAAATTGGGATAGGATTGAAATATTTACAAAAATGACACAATAGGAGAAGGAAGGAGGCATTAGAGCCTATCCCCCCTTAATGAAAACTTTCCTGAACTCCAAGCATGGATCGAAGTTTGGTAAACTTTGCTTCTGTGAGAGCCTTCGTAAAGATATTGGCTACTTGATCATTGGTCGGACAGTACTGCACTGCAAGAACACGAACATGAATGAGCTTTCTGATGAAGTGTATGTGGAGTTCAATGTGTTTCATATGCTGACGCTAAACTGGATCTTTACATAGCTGAATGGAACTCTGATTATCACACCAAAGTGTAGTTGGATGCTGCTGATGAAGACCAAATTCAGACAGGTTCTGACGAAGCCACATGGCTTCCTTGCTGGCTTCAACTACACCACGATACTTTGCTTCTACTGAAGAAAGAGAGATGGCACTTTGTTTCTTACAAGACCAATTAATAGGTCTTGAACCAAGAGTGAATACATATCCTGCAGTAGACTTTCGATCATCAGGGTCACCAGCAGAATCAGAATCAGTGAAACCAATCAACAATGGAGATGCTCCTGCACTGTAATGAATCTTGAACTGAACTGTACCTCGAATATATCGAAGTATTCTTTTAGCTGCTTTCCAGTGACTTTCATGGGGTTGGTGCATAAACCGAGCGACAAGACCAACGGCAAAGGAAAGGTCAGGACGAGTATGGGTTAGATACAGAAGTTTACCAACAAGTTGACGATATAAGGTAGAATCAACTTCAGGAGTAGTACAAGTGACTGAAATCTTGACTCCAGACTGAAAGGGAGAAGGGCTGGCTTACAGTCTTCCATGTGAAAGTTGTGTAGAAGATCATAGGCATACTTGGACTAAGAGGGGGTAATGCCTTCCTTGGATTGCAAGACTTGAAGACCAAGGAAATAATGCAAGGGTCCTAATTCTATCATTTCAAACTTCTTTTTGAGGCTAGACTTCACATGGTTTATATGGTTTGGAACACTACCAGTAAGGATAAGATCATCAACATAAAGAACAAGGATGGTGAAGGACTTACCCACTTTCTTAGTGTAGACAGTGTTGTCAGAATGACACCTAGAAAATTCATTATCTAATAGAAATCTATCCATTTTCGCATACCAAGCCCGAGGAGCTTGTTTGAGACCATAGAGTGATTTCCTAAGGCGAAAAACAAGGCTAGAGTCGTTTTGGATAAAGCCAGGGGGTTGTTCCATGTATATTTCTTCATGCAAATCTCCATGTAAGAAGGCAGATTTAACATCCATCTGATGGACTTCCCATTTAAAGGAGGCAGCAAGGGAAAGAACAAGGGGAATAGAATTCATTTTTGCAACAGGGGAAAAGGTTTCGGTATAGTCAATCCCTTCAACTTGTGAAAATCCTTTAGCAACAAGACGAGCCTTATGTCTATCCACTCTTCCATCTGGTCTGAACTTTGTTTTGGACACCCATCTGCATCTAACAAGTTTTCTTCCTTTTGGAAGAGGAACAATATCCCAAGTATCATTCGCCAATAAGGAACGATATTCTTCATTCATAGCTTCATCCCAATCTGGATGACCATAGGCTTCTTCAAAGGTTTCTGGATCAGGATTTTCTAGAACTTGAGCCAATAAGGAAGAGGCTCTTTCCAACTGAGAACGTGTACGTCGTCGATCTACAAGGTCACCTGCAAGAGAACCTACTGCATCCCAAGTAGAGCAGACCCATCTTGGAAGTTGTGGAGTGTAAGGATAATTTCAAGAGGTGGAGGAGGATTTTCATCCTCGTTGTCATCATCTGAACTAGAAGGAATGCTATTAAGAATAGAAGAGAGAGAGAGAGGTGGCACATATGTCGAATCAGGCTCGCAGGCCAAAGGTGGCACACCTACCGAACTAGGCTTGCAGGCCGATATATTTTCATCAAATTTTACATCTCTTCTAATGATTATATTTTTGGATTTTGCTTGAAGAAGTCTATATCCTTTGACATCTTCATAATATCCAACAAAAATGCATTTTTCACTCTTAGGTTCTAAGGCTTTATGTTTCACATCTAGAATACGGACCCAAGCATCACTTCCAAAAACACGAAAGTGACTTACATCTGGTTTGATTGAGCTCCAAGCTTCTTTTGGAGTTATATTCTTTAAAACCTTATTAGGAGTGTGATTTACTATGCAATTTGCACAATTAATTGCTTCTGCCCAAAAATTGAGACTAAGTGCTTTAGATTGAAGCATACAATTAGCCATTTCTTTTAAGGTGTGATTCTTCCTTTCAACTACACCATTTTTTTGTGGAGTATATGGAACGGTATGTTGCAATTGAATGCCATGCTCAGTGAAGAAGTTGATAAATTTGTTGTTAACATATTCTCCTCCATTGCCTGATCTTAACTTAAGAATTTGATGTCCATATTGTTTCTCAACAAAGGCCTTAAAGGCCAAGAACATGTTAAAAACTTCACTCTTGAGTTTTAAGAAGTATACCCCAGTGCATCTGGAAAAATCATCAATGAAAGTTAAGAAGTACTTGCAACCATAGAAAGAAACAACAGGAAGTGGACCACATAAATCACAGTGCACAAGATGCAAAGGGGCTGAAGCGTGCCAAGAGGCACATTTTTGAAAACTATCCTGATGATGTTTTCCGAGCACACATTTGGAGCAAACACCATCTCGGCAGGATACCATAGGAAGACTCGTCACCATATTTTCCTTACATAGAGTTTGAAGAGAGCGATAGTTTAAGTGACCAAATCGCTCATGCCAAAGTTTGCTCAGATCATCATTATGAGCAACAAAAATGGAGGGAAGACTTGATGACCCAAATTTGTCAAACTTATACAACCTTGTGGAATCATCAGCAATGCCAGTAGCTAATATATGTTTAAGATCTTTGAGGTCCTTGATTACAACATCATCATGAGGTGATAATTCTACTATTTTCCCTTCACCTAAATGAGTTATCTGATAGACAGATAGAAGGTTGCATGACAAGGTAGGAACACATAGTACATCATTGAACTGACCATTATCTAGATGAATGGTTTCAGATCCTACAACATTAAGAGATCTATCATCACCAACATAAATATGTTTGGTGTCATAATCATTTAAAGAAGAAAACATGGCTTTATTTTTTGCCATGTGGTAGAGCTCCAGAATCAATGAGCCACTCATGCGAAGGAGAAGAAGAAGATATATTTAATGCATAACCAGATCTTGATGCTTGACAACCACAAGCAGAAAGTTCCATGCCTGAAGATGATGGTGAAGAGTGCTCCAAATTGATGTTGTGCTTCTTCATTGCTACTTCTAAGGCTTACATCTTCTCAAAACATTTGGACTCTATATGGCCATCATGATTACAAAAGTTGCAATGTCTATTTTTTTTTTCCCTTTGTTTTTATTTGTCTTATCATATGAGTGAGTTGTTTTTTTAGTTTGCGGTTGAAATTGCTTAGGACCCTTGTTTGATTTAGGACCATACTTTTTAAGATGCTACTTCTTGGGATTCTTTTGATATGGTTTATGTTGGGCTGCTAAGGCTTTCTTAGAAGCGTTTCCATAAGTGATAAGACCAAGGTGTAAGATTTTTTTCTTGTTCTCTTATCAAATAATCGCAAAAGGCATCAAAATAGGGGTTCTTGTAGGCGGTTCCTTAATAAATGATGGCTTCTCTAGTGGAATGGAAGGTGGAAACAAATATAGAGTATGCAGGGCCAAGCTTAGCAAGAATGGAATATATGAGGCTAACATCGTCCTTTTTTATCTTAAAACCTTCTAAAAGAATTCTAAGGGTCTTGAATTTGGACAAAAAATCTTCAATGGAGGAGAAATTATTGGGGTCCAAAGTAAGCAACTCATTTTCAAGCTGGTGGGCCCTGATTTGATTTTGAATGCCAAAAATAGTTTTTAGCTTTTCCAGGGCTTCATCATGGGTGTCAATGTCAAGGATATGAAATCGAAGATCTTGAGCAAAGGACATTCCTATCAACCCTTGTGCTTGATCTAGTTTATTTTCCCATTTAGCAGCTTTGTCATCATCATAAGGTTTAGTTTCTTGTCCTGTGGCTATTCTATAAATCCCTTTACTTCTAATTATATCTACCATGTGAGGTAGTCGTTGGAAATAATTGGTGTTGTTAAGAATAACCAGGCATGCACTTTCCATTTTTTTTTAGACTAAAGCTGAAAAGAGCTGAAACTAACTGATGCAATGGAAATATCTCGAAAAAATAGGCCGATTAAAAAAAATGGCTCGAAAAATGGCTTCTGGATTAAGAAATTGTTCCTTTTTGAAAAAATGAGTTGGAGATGTCGAATATTAACGGGAACGGTTTGAAATTTGGTGATGAAATTCAAATTTATAAAAAAAAAAAAAAAATATCAAAAAAAAAAAAAAAATCAAAATCCCGCCCTTTTAACAAAAGCTTTTTACAAAAAGAAGCTTGAGAAAGAGATTTGAACCCAAGACCTCTATTCTCATAAACTAACTCCTCACCAAGTGAGATATTAAAAGGATTCTGTTATTGTTTGAAAGGAGGAAGGGTTTTTTTTTTTTCCTTTTTTTCAGTGTGTGTGCCTTTTCCTGCACAAAAAAACACAAAAAGGGAGCAAAAAGAAAATGAAAATGCAAACTCTTACAGCAGATTGTTAGATTTTCGATTTTCCTTACCGGCAACTATCAATTTTTTCAATATTTCTAATTTCCCAAGATCGCACAAAGACGCGGGGAAAGAGCATATGTAGCAAAAAAAATTCATTTTCCTGTTTCCAGTTTGCCGAGATCACACGCAGCGCACAGCAAAGAGCATACACAGATAAGAGGGTATAGATCCGGCAAATAAATAAAACGAAAATAAACAGAAGAAACCAAAATAAGAAGAACTATTAACAAATATAACTGCAAAACAGATGCTTTATACCTTCAAATATTAACTGTCATAACTTGGGCAGCCAGAAACCTTTTCGCATGAAACAAAAGGTGTTCCTCACTATAATAGACGCTCCAGACACAACAGAGAAGTTCTCCAAGCCCAAAAATGTTCATAAATAGTAGATCTACAAAATTAAATTCGCATGCAGTCAAACCTGCTTCGAATTTTGATCAACAACGGATGTGGCCCTCAAAATAGCGTTGATACATGTAGGAATTTACAGTGTAATTTCCTTAGATCAAGAACCAAATGTCGCCTCTCACAAACAGATCACAAATCAATACACCAATATAATCACGTGGTAAAAACCCTCGAAGAGGGAAATAGTCCACGGCCTGAGCCGACGCAGCCACTTCAGGAAATTTATTAATATAAAAAGAAAAGTTACATATGTTTCTCTCATAAACGGGTTACCGGAAAAATGACCATCCACGCTCTTTAAATAGAGATCATGGACCAATCGGGTGTTAAGCCACGAATCAAGTGTCGTTAATACAGAGGACAGAGATAACCGTCAGACCAATACAAATCGTGACTGTCATATTAAAAGTTACAAATGTACATGGTAAAAAAACACACTTTACCTAACTCTACACTATAAAATGGGAAATATGATGAAAAATCACAAAAGATAGAGAAAGATCGTAAAAATTGATGAAATATGATAAAATATTGCGAAAGATGATGAAAAATAAAGAAAGTCAGCGAAACATCCTAAAAGATGATGAAAGATATTGAAAGATGATGAAACATCCTAAAAGATGATGAAAGATCTTGAAAGACGACGAAACATCACGAAAGATAATGAAAAATGAGGAAAGATCATGAAAGACCACGAAAGATCGCGAAAAACCACGAAATATCGCAAAACATTCTAAAAGATGATGAAAGATCTTGAAAAATTATGAAATGTCATGAAAGATAATAAAAAAACTCGAAGGATCATAAAATACCTCGAAAGATCATGAAAGACTCCAAAACATCCTAAAAGATGATGAAATCTGACGAACGATGGTGGAAAATGATGAAATATGATGAAAAAACATAAAACACAAAAAAATCATGAAAGATGAAGAAAGATTACAAAAAATTGCGAAAGATCACAAAAGATCATGAAAGATGACGAAACAATAATAAAAACTGTAAAACATCCTAAAATATAAAAAATGACCATGAAATATAACAAAAAAGCGTAAAACATCCTAAAATATCATGAAAGATGACGAAACAAAGCGAAATATGACGAAAAACTCAAAAGATCACGAAGGATCGAGAAAGATCATAAAAATTGATGAAAGATTACGAAAGATTATGAAACATCAATAAATTCAACGAAACATCCTAAAAGATGACGAAAGATCTTGAAATATGACGAAACATCGCAAAAATGATGAAAAATCACGAAAGATCATGAAAGACCACGAAGGATCGCGAAAATTCCCAAAAGATCACAAAACATCCTAAAAGATGATGAAATACATTCAAAAATGAGGAAATGTCATGAAATATAACGAAAAATCATGAAGGATCATGAAATACCATTGAAATATCATGAAATATTGCAAAACATCCTGAAAGATGATGAAATATGACAAAAGATGATGGAAAATGATGAAAGATGATGAAAAATCATAAAACACTGCAAAAATAATGAAATATGAAGAAAGATCACAAAATATCATGAAAGATGATGAAAAAATAACAAAAACCACAAAAAATCCTAAA
Organism: Pinus albicaulis; assembly: GCA_034641835.2. Lineage (NCBI taxonomy): Eukaryota > Viridiplantae > Streptophyta > Pinopsida > Pinales > Pinaceae > Pinus > Pinus albicaulis. The sequence goes on along the minus strand of CM076570.1, from coordinate 126,717,392 downwards.
ATATCATGAAACAATGTGCAATATGACGAAAAATCACAAAAGATCACGAAATTTCGAGAAAGATGTAAAAAATGACGAAAATGAGGAAAGATTGAAAAAGATGATGAAACATCAAGAAAATGAGTGAAACATCCTAAAATATTATGAAATATATTGAAATATGACAAAACATTGTGAAAGATAATGAAAAATCATGAAAGATCATGAAAGACTACAAAAGATTGCAAAACATCCTAAAAGATGATGAAAGATCTTGAAAAATGATGAAATGTCACGAAAGATTACGAAAAATCACGAAGGATCACGAAATACCACGAAAGATCGCGAAAGATCGTGAAATATCACAAAACATCATGAAATATAACAAAATATGATGGAAAATCACAAAAGATGATGAAAAATCATAAAAGACCACAAAAAATCATGGAAGATGAAGAAAGATCACAAAAAATTAAAAGATCATGAAAGATGATGAAAGAAACAACAAAAACAGAAAAACATCCTAAAATATAACAAAAGACCGCTAAATATAACAAAGGAATGCAAAACATCCTAAAATATCATGAAAGGTCGAGATGGATCGTAACAAATGGTGAAAGATGACGAAATATTGCGAAAGATGATGAAACATCAAGAAAGTCAACGAAAGATCCTAAAAGATGATGAAATATCATGAAAGATAACGAAACATTGTGAAAATGATGAAAAATCATGAAAGATCAAGAAAAATCACGAAATATCGCAAAACATCCTAAAAATGATGAAAGATATTGAAAAATGATGAAATTTCATGAAATATAACGAAAAATCACAAAGGATTGAGAAATACCACGAAAGATCGCAAAACATAATGAAATATTGCAAAACGTTCTGAAAAATGATGAAATATGACGAAATATGATAGAAAAGCATGAAAGATGATGAGAAATCATAAAAGACAAGAAAAAAAACATGAAAGATGAAGAAAGATCACCAAAAATTGCGAAAGATCATGAAATATCATGAAAGATGACGAAACAGCAAAAAAAACCATAAAATATGTTGGGAAAAATACTGAGAGGGGGGGGTGAATCAGTATTTAGGACTTAATCAAAACTTTTTACTTTTCCATTCACTAAAACCCATATGCTACTTTGCTGAAGCTAACTAGCGTATACACGCGGATATCCTTCATATAACTCGCGTATACACAGAGATCTTGTTATGCCATTAATTCTTCACTTATATCATTCCATCATTCATTCATTAGATGTTCAATAAACTGTAAACATGTGCAGTAAGAACAGAATAAATCATCACACATAAGCAACACACATGAAAACCAGGATTTTAGGTGGAAACCTAATTCGGGAGAAAACCACCGCTGCCGTTGTCTCAGCCTTCAATATTTTATTATAGAGAAAACATCTTTACAACATATGTGCTGGCGCAGCCTCCTACCAGCACGTAGGCACCCACCTATGCTCGTTTACCAGCCTCTCCTGGAAGGGAGCTACAACCCCATGCTCTCGTTTACCAGCCTCTCCTGGAAGGGAGCTACGACCCCTTGATCTCGTTTACCAGCCTCACCTGGAAGGGAGCTACAACCCCCTGACTGAAGGCTACAACCCTTAGCACCACCGTGGACCAAGTTTCATCAATTTTCACACTGGATCCAAAGCTTCCTTTAGAACACAACTTGCAGGCCACGTTTCATCATATTTTCAGACTGGACCCACTCCATACATTTGAGCTCAATCATACATCATCAACAGATAGCAGTAACACAGCAGAACAGATCAGACATTTGATACTTCATACTTCAGCAAACCCTAATCTTCATACGCGCTTTCCTTTCACTGATCCTGCGTATATACGCGCCTTCGACCATACAAACCCACGTATACTTCTGTACATATTACAGAGCTAATTTTACTGCCCATATGCGCTTTCTCTTCAGCAAACCCGCGTATATACGCGCTTTCTCTTCAGCAAACCCGCGTATATACGCGCTTACTTTGCGGCGAACTAGCGTATAGTTCTTCAGACATTTAGGTCATTGCAATTCTTCGGAACAGATACATCACTCAGATTTTACCCTTTACTTCAGACAGATGTTCGCCTCATCTCAGATCTAATCATTCCATAAACAGATCTAGCAAATACAAATACATTCCAGATCTAGATTCCCTTCTTCATCATTTCTTCATTGGTGCATCATACATTCAGATCTTTCATTCAACTGTAACCCTTTCCATTCAGATATGCTTCAGAGAGAAGTATTCATTCAAGCTCAGACTTCTTGCACACCTTTGCACAATGAATTTCTTCTCCTTATATAGGTTTACCTTTTATCAATACCATGAGCCAAAACCACATTACTTTCGATGGTATTCCTGGACAGGGTCACATAGACGAATCATTACTCAATACAATGGGTCAATACCATGGTGGTTACCCCTGGTTTTACATATTTAGAGCGCTTTTTCCCATACGCGACTTGGCATGTTATTTCCCGCGTGCATACGCTACTTTGTCTAGACAAATCCGCGTATGCCTTGAGACATACTCTTTTCATCATGTTCTAGCACATATTGACATTCCTTCCATCATTACCTTCTGTACTCATTGTATATACATCAGATTTACATCATTTAACAAGTTCATCAAGACATATTCCATCAGGGACAACTTCATCAAGTAGGTTGCCATCATCTTCATCAAGTGGGTTGCCATCAAGGACAACACTCAACATCATATTGCCAACAATCTCCCCTTTGGACTTGATGGCAACCACGATGGTGTTTGATCACCACAACAGATAGATACATTAAGAATACAATGACACCATGTCACTCTTGACACCATTCTTTCTCTTTATTCAAACACCATGTCACTCTCCCCTTTGACATCAAGGGAAAATGGCAGACCAAAACCAACACAAGGTTTTTTCTCCTCTTGTAGAAGGAAGCATTCTACAGATCTAATGTACACTGAAGTGACCATGCTCCCCCTGAGTTCATGCTGAACCTACAAACATATTTTTCAATGAAGTACATGACTCTATGACCTTCCTATCACCAATGACTCATACTTACATCAAAGATCCATCCAAGTGCATTTACATATGAGACTCAAATACCCAACCAAGTGGGTTTACACATCTCAACTCAACTACCCAACCAAGTGGGTTTACAAATTTGACTCAGCTACCCAACCAAGTGGGTTTACAAATTTTGACAAGTCCTTACATGACTGAATATTACAATATTACATCATGGGTCTCAACAAGACCTTTTTATCAAATTACAAGTATGAATTTTTATGACCAATACCAGAAAGACCTCAAGAGAGAGATCATATTTCAGAATCATCATAATGCCAACAATGCATTATACTCAGCAAGACTAGTGCTCCCCCTGAAAATGTGCATCCAAACATCCTTTCCATATGTCCAAGGCTCCTCCTTAGCTTGTGCAATCTGAATACTTTTAACAACAAGTCATCGGCAACAATCTCTGCATGATCTGTCCGGATCTCCGAATCATAAGACTTCCATCATATCCAAAAGATATTCTTCATCAAATAAGCAATCCGGGCTCATCCATAATCTTCAACATAAGAAACCATGTATCATTTCATTAGCATGAGTATAACCATAATAATGCTAACAGTACAATCATTAGCAGTCAGACTGATGCTCCCCCTGAACCTCTGCTCCTGATCTTCAGCTGTCATCCCAATTCTCTTATCATCAATGCATACGTGACTGTGTCTGCTGGAACTCGCATGTATACGCGGCTTTAGTTCACTGAACCTGCGTATGGAAAGTGAATTATAGAAAATTTCACATTCCTCCATCTCCCCCTGAATTTGTCCTTCCTGTACCTGTCTTCTTCATGTCAGATGCTCTGTCAGCAATAATCATAACCAGATTTGCCAAATCAACCATGAGAATCATCATACATCGCTCCCCCTGTGACGATAGATTACTAAGCTCCATAATTTATCTCACATCACTTCTGTAGTCATTAAGAGAAGTAAGCTTCAGAAGCTTATGACTGCAGTAGGGTCAATATTCCCTACGTTTCTGACCGGTCCTCCTTCTTTTTCCAAATTTGCTTGAACTTTCTAATTGTGTGCTGAAAATTGTCCACTTTCTCAGATCTGTTCAACCTGCATTCTTTTTCTACATGTCCATACTTGTTACAAGAATAAAATCTCACGTTTCTGGAGAAATAAGCATAAGAATCATAATGAGTATTTCTAATCTTCCTTCTTTTGCAATCAGCTGCTTTATGTCCATACTTGTTACATGAAAAACAATATCCCTTGAAGAAACTAGAGTACCTTTCTATGTAGGATCTGTTTGTTTGTGGCTGAAACAATCTGCTTCTGCAATTGGCTGCAACATGTCCATGATTATGACATTTAAAGCATTCAACATTATTGAATGATTTCCTTTGAGAATTCATGATTGTTGGTTGACCTTTTGTTTCTTTCAACACTTCAGATTTTGCATTGATGTCCTTTGATTCTTTAGCACCTCCTTGTGAACTAGAATCTCCTTTAACCGTTTCATGAAAACCGAGACCAAGTTTGATAGAGGAAGACCTTTGACTACTAAGAAAATTTTCCAGAATATTAGTACTATCTTGAAACCTCAACAATTTATCTTTTTCTTCTAATTTACCTTTGAGAATATTTACCTCAACCTCCAAGCTTTGGCATTGCTTCTTCATACTTTCTTCAACCCTTCTTCCTTCTTCTACTTGATCATTCAGTTTCAAGATTTCTTCTTTCAACCCATTTTCTTGTTCTTCAAATGCTAGTAGAAGTTCTTCATGCTCCTTATTCGATGCTTTGAGATCTGCTTTCAGAGAGATGATTTCTGCTTCAAGTATTTCATTCTTCTTATTTGATTCTTCCAGATTTATTTTGTGAGCGATGAGTTCTACTTCAAGTCTTTTACTGTAGTTGGTTACTTCATCGTACAGCCCTTGATACTCGTTTATCTGTTCTTTCATTCTGGATATCACCTCTTTGTAGATAGAATCTTTCTCTTTAAGTGATCTTAGTTTTTCTTCAACTTTGATCTTGAGAGCTTCTTCTAGATCCATAGCATTCCTTTCACTATCTTCATCATTGCATGCACCAGAAAGTGAATCAGAAGAACAACTATCAGTACCTGATTTATCTTCTTCATTTTCTGTTGCACATGTTTTCTGAGATATCTCCTTTTCAGTAGCCTTCTTCTTTTGCTTCCTTCCCATTGCGACGAATCTCCTTCAAGCGATCAAGCTTCTGCAGAAGGACCTGCTTTGATACCAATTGTTGGGAAAAATACTGAGAGGGGGGGGTGAATCAGTATTTAGGACTTAATCAAAACTTTTTACTTTTCCATTCACTAAAACCCATATGCTACTTTGTTGAAGCTAACTAGCGTATACACGCGGATATCCTTCATAAAACTCGCGTATACACAGAGATCTTGTTATGCCATTAATTCTTCACTTATATCATTCCATCATTCATTCATTAGATGTTCAATAAACTGTAAACATGTGCAGTAAGAACAGAATAAATCATCACACATAATCAACACACATGAAAACCAGGATTTTAGGTGGAAACCCAGAATAAATCATCACACATAAGCAACACACATGAAAACCAGGATTTTAGGTGGAAACCCAAGTCGGGAGAAAACCACCACTGCCGTTGTCTCAGCCTTCAATATTTTATTATAGAGAAAACATCTTACAACATATGTGCTGGCACAGCCTCCTAACAGCACGCAGGCACCCACCTGTGCTCGTTTACCAGCCTCTCCTGGAAGGGAGCTATGACCCGCTGCTCTCGTTTACCAGCCTCTCCTGGGAGGGAGCTACGACCCCCTGATCTCATTTACCAGCCTCGCCTGGAAGGGAGCTACAACCCTTAGCGCCACCATGGACCACGTCTCATCAATTTTCAAACTGGATCCAAAGCTTCCTTTAGAACACAACTTGCAGGCCACGTTTCATCATATTTTCAGACTGGACCCACTCCATACATTTGAGCTCAATCATACATCATCAACAGATAGCAGTAACACAGCAGAACAGATCAGACATTTGATACTTCATACTTCATCAAATCCTAATCTTCATACGCACTTTCCTTTCACTGATCCTGCGTATATACGTGCCTTCGACCATACAAACCCGTGTATACTTCTATACATATTACAGAGCTAATTTTACTGCCCATACGCGCTTTCTCTTCAGCAAACCCGCGTATATACGTGCTTACTCTGCGGCGAACTAGCGTATAGTTCTTCAGACATTTAGGTCATTGCAATTCTTCAGAACAGATACATCACTCAGATTTTACCCTTTACTTCAGACAGATGTTCGTCTCATCTCAGATCTAATCATTCCATAAACAGATCTAACAGATACAAATACATTCCAGATCTAGATTCCCTTCTTCATCATTCTCTTCTTTGGTGCATCATGTATTCAGATCTATCATTCAATTGTAACCATTTCCATTCAGATATACTTGAGAGAGAAGTATTCATTCAAGCTCAGACTTCTTGCACACACCTTGCACAATGATTTTCTTCTCTTTATATAGGTTTACCCTTTATCAATACCATGAGCCAAAACCACATTACTTTCCATGGTATTCCTGGACGGGGTCATATAGACGAATCATTACTCAATACAATGGGTCAATACCATGGTGGTTACCCCTGGTTTTACATATTTAGAGCGCTTTTTCCCATACGCGACTTGGCACGTTATTTCCCGCGTGCATACGCTACTTTGTCTAGACAAATCTGCGTATGCCTTGAGACATACTCTTTTCATCATGTTCTAGCACATACTGACATTCCTTCCATCATTACCTTCTGTACTCATTGTATATACATCAAATTTACATCATTTAACAAGTTCATCAAGACATATTCCATCAGGGACAACTTCATCAAGTAGGTTGCCATCATCTTCATCAAGTGGGTTGCCATCAAGGAAAACACTCAGCATCATATTGCCAACAAAATATCACAAAATGTAACAAACGATTGTGAAATATCACAAAAGACCTCAAAACATCATAAATATCACGAAAGATGACGAAAAATGGGAAATATGATGAAAAATCACAAAATATCACGAGAGATCGAGCAAGATCGTAAAAAATGATGAAAGATGACGAAATACTGCGAAAGATAATGAAACATAAAGAAAGTCAGTGAAAAATCCTAAAATATGATGAAATATCTTGAAAGATGACAAAATATCGCGAAAGATCATGAAAGACCATGAAAGATCATGAAAGACCACGAAATATAGCGAAAAAACACGAAAGATCACAAAACATCCTAAAAGATGATGAAATATCTTGAAAATTGATGAAATTTCACAAAAGATAATGAAAAATCACGAAGGATCATGAAATACCAAGAAATATCTTGAAAGATTATCAAAGATCGCAAAACATCCTGAAAGATGATGAAATATGACGACAAATGAAAAGATATCATGGGTCGCAATGGGATCTCCGCTATCTCCAATTGTCGCCAACTTATACATGAAACACTTTGATAAGAAGCCTCTGGCCTCATACTCCTTAAAACCAGCTTGGTGGAAAAGATTTGTAGACGACACCAACATAAGGTGGACTCATGGAAAGGAGACTCTTGAGAGATTTTTTAATCACCTTAACTCCATCTCCTCATAAATTAATTTTACTATGGAGGTTGAAGAAAACAAGAGCATTCCTTTTTTGGACGTTCTTGTCATCAAGAAGGAATATGGAACATTAGGGCATCGTGTGTTTAGAAAGAAAACCCATACTGACAGATATATTCATGTTGAATCCTACCATCATCCAGCTCAAAAGTTTGGTGTCCTTAATACCCTTGCAGTTAAAGCTGTGAGGATATTTGATGTTGAACACCTTAGCGAGGAAATTAGTCACTTGTCGACTGTATTTAGGGATATAGGTTATAAAGAAAGAGATATCAATAAAGCCCTAAAAAGAGCAGAGGGTTCGATCTTGCCTCAGAAGCACCATGAACCTCAAGAAAATGGTGGTAGGGTTTTTCTACCATACATTAAGGGTGTTAGTGATAAAATCGCCAAGGTTTTGAGAAGGAACGATATTTTCGTGCAATTTTCAGCAGCAGGAACTATTAGACAGAGAATGCGATCAGTTAAAGATAGTATGAATTAATTAAAAATATTAAAACAATAAAATAAAAAATAGATATATATAAAATAAAAATAAAAATAACTCTTGTCAGCTCTTTTTATTCTTTTTCACTATTAGTGGCCTAAAACCCTTCTTTCAATTCCTTCATTCAAATGTCCTGAAGATGGATCCCCGTTGGGATTCGAAACTTCGAAAATTGTTCCAAAATACTATGGATAATTCGGGAAGCTCTTCAATAAATGAAAACCACGGGAGCTTAAAAACCAAGATGAAAAGATCGTAAAAAATTATGAAAGATGAAGAAAGATGGAAAAAAATTGCGAAATATCACGAAAGATCATGAAAGATGACGAAACAATAAAAAAACCAAAAACATCCTAAAATATAACAAAAGACCGTGAAATATAACAAAAGACAGCGAAACATCCTAAAATATCACAAAAAATGAGGAAACAATGCAAAATATCACGAAAAATCACAAAATATCATAAAAGATCAAGAAATATTGTAAAAAATGATGAAAAATGACAAAATATTGTGAAAGATGATGAAACATCAAGAAAGTCAGAAAAACATCCTAAAATATGACAAAAGATCTTGAAAGATGACAAAACATCTCGAAAATGATGAAAAATCATGAAAGCTCGTGAAAGACCACGAAGATTGTAAAAAAATCACGAAATATCGCAAAACATTATAAAAGATTATGAAAAATATTAAAAAATGATGAAATGTCACCAAAGATAACAAAAAATCATGAAGGATCACTATATACCACGAAAGATCATGAAAGGTAATGAAAGATCACAAAATATCCTGAAAGATGATGAAATATGATGAAAGATGATGGAAAATCACGAAAGATGATAAAAAATCATAAAAGACCGCAAAAACTCATGAAAGATGAAGAAAGATCATAAAGAATTGTGAAATGTCACGAAAGATCATGAAAGATGACAAAAAAATAACAAAAATGGAAAAACATCCTAAAATATCACGAAAGATGACGAAAAATCACAGAAGATCACGAAAGATCGAGAAAGATCATTAAAAAATGATGAAAGATGACGAAATATTGCAAAATATGATGAAACATCAAGAAAGTGAGCGAAACATCCTAAAACATTATGAAAGATCTTGAAAGATGATGAAACATCGTGATGTTAGAAATATTGTCATTGATGGAAAAGGAGCAGGTCCAGAACTATCATTAAGGCAAAGGAGCAGAAAAGCAGCAATAATTAGGCAAAGAAGCAAATCAGGCAATAATGTAGTAAGAAATCATAAAAGAAAGGCAAAGGAGCAGCATTAGACCATTGGCAAAGGAAAAGGAGCAAAGAGGAGTAACTTTAGAATCAAAGGAGCAAAGGCAGCAAAGGCAACAGAGAAGAAGTTAAGGCAGAAAAGGAGCAAAGGTAGCAAAACAGCAAAGGCAGAGTCGTGAATGTGCTGGTTAGAGTCATGAACATGATGGGCAGAGTCGTGAACATGTTGGGTCAAGTTGTGCACGTTTGGGTCGAATCGTGAATGCTAAGTGGGTCAAGTCATGAATGTGTTGGGCAAATTCTTGAACATGTTGGGTCAAGTTGTGCACATTTTGGTCGAATCGTGAACACTAAGTGGGTCAAGTCGTGAACGTGAGCCAAGTCGTGAACATGGAAAAATTTGTGAACGAGTCAAGTATTCTACGAACAAATAGAAAGAAACGAACAGGCATAACCAAAGAAGCAAAGTCAGCAAACCGGAGTAAAGATACAGCGAGTACCATTGGATCTGGTCATAAATCAATGGTGGAGATTAAATCGCATGGTAAGCTATTTTATTTTCAATACGAAGAAGATCAGCAAAGGAGCAGAGAGGATCGTTGGATCTGGGCATAGATCAACGGTGAAGATTAAATCGCAAACCCAATGGTATTTTGCACTTCGGCGATTTGCGATGCGAAGCAGATCAGCAAATGAGCAGCGTGGACCGTTGGATCTGGGCATTGATCAACAGCGGAGATTAAATCGCATATCACATATTGGCGAGTTTTACATTTATATGATAAGAAATCGAAAATTAAATTTTTTAAGCTACGATGTGATAATTCACAGCAACTGGGAAATGATAAGTGCGGGCGACGATGTGGGAAGATGACGTGGCAGTGACGTGGCGATGACATGGCAGTGACATGGAAATTTGACGTGGCCTCGACCCCACTGATCACAAGTAATTTATGATGACGTGGAAAAGTGACACGGAGGTGACATGGCAGGGTGATGTGGCATGATGACGTGGAGCTGGCCCACATACCGCACATCACAGATTGCATAAGATATGTTTATTGTTAAACGTTAAAAGTTGCGGGTTGCGGCCGGGAGTTCGCTGCGATTTGCGAAATCCCAAATCGCAAGTATTGCGAAATTTCTATAATATAAAACTTGTGAAGTGCGATAAAGAGGAGCGAACGTGATGGAGCTTCAAAGCTAAAGTCTAGAGAATTTAAAGTTTGGCATGGGAACCATCTGCATACTGCACATCGCAAGCGACGATTCTTACATTACATGTTAAGACATCGCAAGTTATTTTTTTGTGATGCGATAAGAAGTTCGGTTTGCAATGCGATGTGATCGCATATCGCATATGTTAAAGGGAAACTTGTTAGCGCTAAGAACTAAATCCTGCCACATGTGATAAGAGCCCAGATGCGATGTAGCTCCAGAGTCAAATTGAAAAGGATTTCAAATCCGGATGTAAAGCCTTTCCAGTGTTAAATCGCATCGGAGGTGAAAAACGGGATTATAACGTAAAACCTTGATACGCCAAAATACAATATGAGACCGGACGCGATGCAGTTCGAAGTTAAAATATGAAGTATTTCAAGTCTGGGGCTATGTGTTTTTATGAATAAAACCATGGAAGCAGAGGTAAACTCAGGTTACAAAGGAAAGGCCTAAACGCATGAAAAAGGACCCAGAGCTCGTGCAGAACAGTGTTATGCGGTTACGGCTATGATTTAAACAGAAAGGCTGAATGTGAGAGAATGGACTCGGGTAGAGAGACCCGACAGTGCATACATAGAATGTTGAACATTCCAGTTAAATATAATACGCAGAGTCGGGAAAAAGAAGGATATAGTAGCACTGCTTGAAACATAATAACTGGATCAAGTCGGGCTAAGACAATAATGTTGCAGCACATTTGGAAATATAACAGCAGGCAGAGAAGACAAGATGAACAGAAAATCAAGAAGCTAAAAGGGTTGAATTGAAATATTATTGTAATTGTAAATGTAAATTCATTGATTATTTTATATTGTTTGTGATGCAAAGGCAAGTCTCCGTAGGCATAGGAAAAACTCCATGAGTGTTGTAATGATTATTTCTAATGTAATAACCTGAACTGAAGTGTAAGGAATCGAATGGGTGGAAGGCAAAGAGTAATGCCTATTCACTTTATATTCCCATAGAGAATGCAAACAGTCATGCATTTATATGTATAAAATAAGTATTATCCATGTGCATAAGGTTACGAAAACAGAGACATCGAGAGAGAGAGAGAGAGAGAGAGAGAGAGAGAGCAAAAGAAGAATTGAAGAGAGTTGAAGATTGTTAGTAAGTTGTAGAATGAAAGAGAGCAAAATAATATAAGAAAGTTGTAGAAGGTTGGAGAGTGAAAGAATAAGAGAGGACTGATAGAGATGATGTGCATATCAAGAGCTGATATGAAGCAGATATGAAGGTTGAAAATGCAGCAGTGAAGAAGGAGTAAAATAGAGTTGATATCCAGGTAAATCAGCATGTGATTTTATTGTAGTGTGAGGGATTTGGTGCTTCCATATCAAGTTGTAGCTATATATATGTCCAGTTGTATATGGTTGAGGTAGAAGCCTCCTATGGGTTGTAGCCTGCAGAAAAATACATGGGAGTTGGTGCTTCCATTTCAAGTTATAGCTTGATACATGTCCAGTTGGAGTTGGTTGAGGTAGGAGTTTCTTGTGGGTTGTAACGTGCAGAAAAATATATGGGAGTTGGTGCTTCCATTTCAATTTGTAGCTTGATAGATGACCAGTTGGAGCTGGTTGAGGTAGGAGTCTCCTGTGGGTTGTAGCCTGTAGAAAATAGATGGCAGTTGGAGCTTCCTTACAAGTTGTAGCTTGCAGAATTTGAGGTAGTAGCCTCCTGTAGGTTGGAGCCTACAGAAAATCAGTGGTGAGAGGGATTTGGAGCTTGCCTTTGCATCACAACAATAATAAGATGTGGTTTTCTCCCGTATGGGTTTCCACTTATATATGTTGTCTATGTGGTTGATGATTATGTGTTGCTGTGATGTTTTAATCTGCTTAATTACTTACTCTACACACATTAAGTTTGTTGATTCATTATGTATTAAACTGATTATGAACTGAAGGTGTAATTAATTTGAATGAAAAGAGTTTTAAATTTCCATGAACGTACTAAACTGATTCACCTCCCCACCCCCCCTCTCAGTTTAGCTAAGAGTTCATCACACGAAAGATGATGAAAAATCACGAAAGATCATGAAAGACTACGAAAGATCGCAAAACATCCAAAAATATGATGAAAGATCTTGAAAAAAACTAAATTTCATGAAAGATAACGAAAAATCACAAAGGATCACAAAATACCACGAAATATCATGAAAGATTATGAAAGATTGCAAAACATTCTAAAATATTATGAAAGATCTTGAAAAATGATGAAATGTCACAAAAGATAACAAAAAATTAAGAAGGATCACGAAAGATCATGAAAGATCGCAAAACAACCTGAAAGATGTTGTAATATGACAAAAGATGATGAAAAATCACGAAAGATGATGAAAAATCATAAAAGACTGCAAAAAATCATGAAAGATGAAGAAATATCACAAAGAATTGTAAAAGATCAGAAAATATCATGTAATATGACAAAAAAATTAACAAAAACCGCAAACATCCTAAAATATAACAAAAGAATGTGAAATATAACAAAAGTCCACAAAACATACTAAAACCTCACAAAACAATGCGCAATACGACGAAAATCACAAAATATCACGAAAGATCGAGAAATATCGTAAAAAATGATGAAATGTGACGAAAGATTGCAAAAGATGATGAAACATCAAGAAAGTGAGTGAAACATCCTAAAATATTATGAAACATCTTGAAAGATGACGAAACATTGTGAAAGATGATGAAAAATCACAAAAGATCATGAAGGACTACGAAAGATCACAAAACATCCTAAAAGATGATGAAAGATCTTGAAAATGATGAAATGTCATGAAATATAATGAAAAATCATGAAGGATCACGAAATACCACGAAATATCGTAGAAGATCATGAAAGATCACAAAACATCCCGAAAGATGATGAAATATGATGAAAGATGATGAAAAATCACGAAATACTGCAAAAAATCATGGAAGATGAAGAAATACCACAAAAAAAATGTGAAAGATCATGAAAGATGACGAAAGAAATAACAAAAAATGCAAAACATCCTAAAATATAATAAATGGCCACTAAATATAGCAAAGGACCGCAAAACATCCTAAAATATCACGAAACATGACAAAACAATGCGAAATATGACGAAAAATTACAAAATATCACGAAAGATCGAGAAGGATCTTAAAAAATGATTAAGATGACGAAAGCTTGCGAAAGATGATGAAACATCAAGAAATTCAGCGGAACACCCTAAAAGAAGATGAAATATCTTGAAAGATGACGAAACATCGCGAAAAGATGATGAAGGATCTTGAAAAATGATAAAATGTCATCAAAGATAACGAAAAATCACGAAATACCACGAAAGATTGCGAAAGATCATGAAAGATCTCAAAGCATCCTGAAATATGATGAAATATGATGAAAGATGATCGAAAATCACGAAAGATGATGAAAAATCATAAAAGACCGCAAAAAATCATGAAAGATGAAGAAAGATCACAAAAAAATGCGAAAGTTCATGAAAGATCATGAACTGTAACGAAACAATAACAAAAATTGCAAAAAATCCTAAAATATAACAAAAGACCTTGAAATATAACAAAGGACCGCAAACATCCTAAAATATCACGAAAGATGACGAAACAATCCAAAATATGACGAAAAATCACAAAATATCACAAATGATCGAGAAATATTGTAAAAAATGATGAAATATGACGAAAGATTGCAAAAGATGATTAAACATAAAGAACATCTACAAAACATCCTAAAAGCTAACGAAAGATCTTGAAAGATGAAGAAACATCGCGAAAAGGATGAAAAATCACGAAAGATCATGAAAGGCCACGAAAGATCGCGAAAAAACTGGAAAGATCGAAAAACATCCTAAAAGATAATGAAATATCTTGAAAAATGATGAAATGTCATGAAAGATAATGAAAAATCACGAAGGATCACAAAATACCACGAAATATCGCGAAAAATCATGAATTATTGCAAAACATTTTGAAAGATAATGAAATATGACGAAAGGTGATGAAAAATTATAAAAGACCGTAAACAATCATGAAAGAAGAAGAAATATCACAAAAAATGCGAAAGAAAATGAAATATAATGAAAGGTTATGAAACAATAACAAAAACCGCAAAACATCTTAAAATATCACGAAAGATGAAGAAACAATGTGAGATATGACGAAAAATCACAAAAGATCACGAAAGATCGAGAAATGTTGCAGAAAATGATGAAAGGTGACGAAAGATTAAAAATATGATGAAACATCAAGAAATTCAATGAAACATCATAAAAGATGATGAAATATCTTGAAAGATGACAAAACATCGCGAAAGATGATGAAAAATCAAGAAATATGATGAAAGACTACGAAAATTCGCAAAAAAAAAGGAAAGAATGCAAAAACATCCTAAGAGATGATGAAATATCTTGAAAGATGACGAAACATCACGAAAGATGATCAAAAATCATGAAACATCATGAAAGACCACAAAAGATCAAGAAAAAATGACAAAAGATCGAAAAACATCTTAAAAGATGATGAAAGATCTTGAAAAGTGATGAAATGTCACTAAAGATAACAAAAAATCATAAAGGATCACGAAATATCACGAAAGATCATGAAAGATCGCAAAACATCCTAAAAGATGATAAATTATGACGAAATATGAAAAGACCGCAAAAAATCATGAAAGATGAAGAAAGATCACAAAAAAATGCGAAAAATCATGGAAGATCATGAAAGCTGACGTAACAATATTAAAAAAAAACAAAACAAAACATCCTAAACTATAACATAATACCATGAAATATAACAATAGACCTCAAAACATCCTAAAATATCAGGAAAGATGACGAAACAATGCTAAGTATGACGAAAAATCACAAAAGATCATGAAAGATCGAGAAAGATCTTAAAAAATGATGAAAGGTGAAGAAAGATTGTGAAAGATGATGAAACATGAAAAAATTCAGCGAAACATCCTAAAATATAATAAAAGAATGAGCAATATAAAAAAATACCACAAAATATCCTAAAATATCACGAAAGTTGACGAAACAATGCGAAATATGACAAAATATCACAAAAGATCACGAAAGATCGAGAAAGATCATAAAAAATGATGAATGATAATGAAAGATTGCGAAAGATGATGAAACATCAAGAAATCCAGTGAAACATCCTAAAAAATTATGAATGATATTGAAAGATAACAAAACATCGTCAAAGATGATGAAAAATCACGAAAGATCATGCAAGACCACGAAAGATAGGGAAAAATCAAGGAAGAATGCAAAGCATCCTAAAATATGATGAAATATCTTGAAAAATGATGAAATGTCATGAAAGATAATGAAAATTCACGAAAGATCACGAAATACCACGAAATGTCGTGAAAGATCTTGAAAGATCACAAAATATCTTCAAAGATGATGAAATATGACGAAAAATGAAAAGACCGCAAAAAATCATGAAAGATGAAGAAAGATCACAAAAAATTGTGAAATATCACGAAATATCATGAAATATCATAAAACAATTAAAAAAATTTGAAAAACTTCCTAAAATATAACAAAATATTGCGAAATATAACAAAATACCAAAAAACTTCCTAAAATATCATGAAATATGACGAAACATTGCGAAATATGACGAAAATCACAAAAGATCCCAAAATATCGAGAAAGATCGTAAAAAATGATGAAAGATGACGAAATATTGCGAAAGATGATGAAACATGAAGAAACTCAATGAAAATACCGAAAAACTTCCTAAAATATCATGAAATATGACGAAACATTGCGAAATATGACGAAAATCACAAAAGATCCCAAAATATCGAGAAAGATCGTAAAAAATGATGAAAGGTGACGAAATATTGCGAAAGATGATGAAACATGAAGAAACTCAGTGAAACATCCTAAAAGATGATGAAATATCTTGAAATATGACGAAATATCGTGAAAGATGATGAAAGAGCACGAAAGATCATGAAAGACCACGTAAAATCGTGAAGAATGACGAAATATCACAAAACATCCTAAAATTTGATGAAAGATCTTGAAAAATGATGAAATGTTATGAAAGAACAAAAAATTACAAAGAACCACGAAATACCACGAAAGATCGCGAAAGATCGCGAAAGATCATGAAAGATCGCAAAACATCCTTAAAGATGATGAAATATAACGAAAGATGAAAAGACCGCAAAAAATCGTGAAAGATGAAGAAAGATCACAAAAAATTGCGAAAGATCATGAAAGATGACAAAACAATTTTAAAAAAAAAAATTGCAAAACATCCTATAATATAACAAAAAACTATGAAATATAACAAAAGCCCACAAAACATCATTAAATATCACGAAAGATGACAAAACAATGTAAAATAAGATGAAAAATCACAAAATATCACGAAAGATCGATAAAGATCATAAAAAATGATTAAAGATGACGAAATATTGTTAAATATGATAAAACAACAAGAAAGTTAGTGAAACATCCTAAAAGATAACGAAATATCTTGAAAGATGATGAAACATTGCAAAAATAATGAAAAATCACGAAAGATCATAAAAGACCACGAAAATTCATGAAATATCGCAAAACATCCTAAAAGATGATGAAAGATCTTCAAAAATGATGAAATGTCATGAAAGATAATGAAAGATAACGAAAAATCATGAAGGATCACGAAATACCACGAAAGATCGCAAAACATCCTGAAAGATGATGAAATATGATGAAAAATGATGGAAAATCACGAAAGATGATAAAAAATCATAATAGACCGCAAAAAATAATGAAAAATGAAGAAATATCACAAAAATTTGTGAAAGATCACAAAAGATCATGAAATATTACGAAACAATAACAAAAACCACAAAACATCCTAAAATTTAACAAAAGCCCGCAAAACATCCTAAAATATCACGAAAAATGACAATATAATGTGAAATATGAAGAAAAATCACAAAATATCACGAAAGATTATGAAAGATGATGAACAATCAATAAAGTCAGCTAATCATCCTAAAAGATGATGAAATATATTGAAAGATGACAAAACATCGTGAAAGATAATGAAAAAATTACGAATGATCACAAAGCATCCTAAAATGTGATGAAAGACCTTGAAAAATGATGAAAAGCCACGAAATATAACGAAAAATCACGAAGGATCACAAAATACCGCGAAAAAACGTGAAACGTCATGAAAGATCACAAAACATCCTGAAAGATGATGAAATATGACGAAAGATGATGGAAAATGATGAAAGATGATGAAAATCATAAAAGACCGCAAAGATTCATGAAAGATGAAGAAAGATCACAAAAAATTGCGAAAGATCACTAAAGATCATGAAAGATGACTAAACAATTAAAAAAAAACTGCAAAACATCCTAAAATATAATAAATAAATAAAAAACTGCGAAATATGACAAAAGAACACAAAACATCCTAAAATATCATGAAATATGACGAAACAATGTGAAACATGAAAAAATTCACAAAAGATGATGAAAGATTGAGAAATATCGTTAAAAAAGATGAAAGATGACGAAAGATGACGAAACATCAAGAAAGGAAGGGAAACATCCTAAAAGATGATGAAAGATCTTGAAAGATGACAAAACATCACGAGAGATGACGAAACATCACAAAAGATGATGAAAAATCATGAAAGATCATGAAATACCAGGAAATATCGCGAAAAATCATGAAAGATCGCAAAACATCCTAAAAGATGATGAAAGATCTTGAAAAATGATGAAATGTCACAAAAGATAACGAAAAATCACGAAGGATCACAAAATTCCATGAACAATCGTGAAAGGCCATGCAAGATCACAAAACATCCTGAAAGATGATGAAATATGACGAAAGATTATGGAAAATAACGAAAGATGATAAAAAATCATGAAAGATGATGAAAAATCATAAAAGACTGCAAAAAATCATCGTATATGAAGAAATATGAAAAAATTTGTGAAATATCATGAAAGATGAGAAAAAAATAACAAAAACCGCAAAAAATCCTAAAATATAACAAAATACCACGAAATACAATAAAAGATCGCAAAACATCCTAAAATATCACGAAAGATGACGAAATAATGCAAAATATGACAAAAAATCACAAAAGATCACGAAAGATTGAGAAATATCGTAAAAAATGATGAAAGATGGAGAAAGATTGTGAAAGATGATGAAACATCAAGAAATTCAGTGAAACATCCTAAAATATAACAAATACCGCACAATATAAAAAAATACCGCAAAAAATCCTAAAATATCACGAAAGTTGACAAAACAATGCGAAATATGACAAAAAATTACAAAATTTCATGAAAGATCGAGAAACATCAAGAAAGTCAACAAAACATCCTAAAAGATAATGAAATATCTTGAAAGATAACGAAACATTGTGAAAGATGATGAAAAATCACGAAAAAATCATGAAAGACTACGAAAGATCGCGAAAAATCAGGAAAGATCGCAAAACATCCTAAAAGATGATGAAAAATCTTGAAAAATGATGAAATGTCACGAAAGATAACGAAAAATCACGAAGGATCACGAAATATCGTGAAAGATCATGAAAGTTTGCAAAACATCCTTAAAGATGATGAAATATGACGAAAGATGAAAAGACCACAAAAAATCTTTAAAGATGAAGAATGATCACAAAAAATTGTGAAAGATCATGAAAGATGACGAAACAATAACGAAAACTGCAAAACATCCTAAAATATAACAAAAAACAAAAAAATATAACAAAGGACCACAAAACATCCTAAAATATCATGAAAGATGATCAAACAATGCAAAAGATGAAGAAAAAGCAGAAAAGATCACAAAAGATGATGAAACGTAAAGAAAGTCAGCGAAACATCTTAAAAGTTGACGAAAGATTTGGAAAGATGATGAAATATTGCAAAAATGATGAAAAATCACAAAATATCATTAAAGACCATGAAAGATCACGAAAAATCACGAAATATCACAAAACATCATAAAATATGATGAAAGGTCTTGAAAAATGATGAAATGTCATGAAAGATAATGAAAAATCACAAAGGATCACGAAATACCACGAAATTAGATCGCGAAAGATTATGAAAGATTGTAAAACATTCTGAAAGATGATGAAATATGACGAGAGATGATCACTAGTAAAAAAATGATTAAATTAATGACTAAGTGACTAAAAAATTTAGTCACCATTATTATTTCAAGTGAATTACTACTAAATTTGAGCAATTTTAAGTGACCGAACTAAAAATGACTAATTTAGTCTAGGAATAAAATATACGACTAGATAATAAGTGACAAAACTAAAAGCCACTAACTTAAATGACTAATTTAGTCCAAGGATAAAATATATGACTAGATAATAAGTGACTAAACTAAAAGCGACTAACTAAAATGACTAATTTAGTCTAGGATTAAAATATATAACTAGATAATAACTGACAAAATTAATAATGATTAATGTAAATGAATATTATAGACCAAGAATAAAAATATGACCAATAAAACAAGTATATGAATTAGTCATTTATGTCAGTAATTTTTAATTGTGTCACGCCATAAAAGGAGCCAAATGTCATCGCCCACCACCGTAGGGAAGCACAAATCCAACTCTCGTTACTAGATAAAGACTACCACCACTAGGAAAACCAAATACCACCACCCACCATTAAACCAACACAGGCAATTGAACAATAAACGACGACAAAGTAGTTGATGTCTGAGCGTAACTTCCCGCAGGGCAGTAACCAAACTCCAAATTATTCGCACAATGACCACACACCAATCCACCAAACACCATCGCACCCACATCGAAGTGCATGAAAAGGTTTTGTGCACCCAATTCATAGGTTACAATGCTTCTATGGTAAGCACTTCTCCATGGTTCTCCTCTTGTTCCCTTTACATTATTCTCTAATCGTCAGCCTCTCTCTATTTTTTCCCAAAAGTGCTTCTATTCCCCCTTCCTTATTCCTCAAGTTTGTCCCTTGATCAATTAATTTAGTTAAATAGAAATTTTTCCCAATCCCCTCACAACTTTCCCTCAATGAAGTTTCTCTCCTAAATGTCGAGATTCATATAGATTTCCCCCTTCAATTTCAACAATACATACATTTAAAAGAATATTTACATCATAATAAAGTGTGGCATGATACCCATACTGATTCTTAAACATTAATAATCTTAATTGTATTTACAAAATGTATGGCTTAAAATAATCCTTATATCCTTTTTAATAGAAAAAAGTTTGGAAATTACCCAAAAATAAAACACACACCATATTATAGAAACCAACATGCACCTCGGAAGAAAACACTAAATATTTTATATATTGTTTAACTTCAAATTAAATAATATATATCATGGCTATATAATATTAAATGTCTTGCTTCCTGTGTGTATTGATAACTCACTCCATACTCAATAGAATTTAAAAATATAACATTTCTGACTTTCTTCCACTCTATAAAGACATGTTTGGCTACTTTAAAAGAAACTCATATCATTAGGAGACACCACTTACTCATTTTAAATAAATAGCGGGAAGTGAGCAGTTTCGAGGTCTTAATAGCTACTTGTTTATTGTTTTCCCAATTTTCCTTTATAAAAGGACTTGGTGGGAGAAGAATTGAATTTTTTGAAAAATTAAAAGTCTATGACATTTTAAGTTACCCGCCCCAGTTTTCATGGAATTCAAACATTACCAGCTTGCTCTGTAATTGGCGTCACCTTCCCTCCAAAAAAATTTCACCCCTCCAATATATGTAGTCTCCTTCACAGCTACCCTCTTCGTTCATGCAATTTCTCTCCGCCTTCTACCACCAATGGAAAAACTACCCAGGCTTACTCGCAGCGGGTCTCACAACCTGCTATGGGAAAAATCACTACCAAATCGTTTGCAAAGGCTCAGCAATGGTGGATACAATAGGAAGGCAGATTTTCTCACCCTCATCCAAAGAAATAAGAGAACCCACTGAAATGGCACCTAACTCCTCACGAAAAGGTGCCCTTCTTCTCCCGCGGAAAGAACGAAGAAGCTATCGGATGAGAATACCCATCTGGATAACGAAACGCCTGAATCACCGTCATTATGCTCAGATCTTGAGATCGTGGTGGCCTTTCCCTTGACTCCTCCTTCATGTTCGTCGCATGATACTTCCAAAACTGTTTTAGAAATTTCGCATTCTGAAACCCCTAATAGTGTGAAACTAAAAATGAGATCTCTGTCAGAGTTTCGAGCTCGATAGAATGGTGGGTTTGTTCGGAGATTACCCCATCCGAGTTCGAGGCTTTTCATTTGGATCATAAAATCAAGATCGATTCCGAGGATCAAATCCCATGGCCGCAGTGGGATTTGAGGAAGAGTTCCCTTTCTGATGCAGAAGGAATTGTTATTAAATCAGAGGAAGATCGCATGGGATTTCCACCGGTGAAGCCTCTGGGGGTCTCAGATACTTGTAACATAATTGCCAAAATGTCTGACCCAGGGAAAATAGATGTTCAGGCCAATCTGGCTGTGTCTATGGAAAAAAACCCTCTTCTTAGTCATGTTAAAGAAGAGCCTCCTGATTCTGATGCTCCTAGAAAAGGTTGCTTCTTGGAACCGCGTTCCAGTAAGGATTTTGAAAAGCAAGCAAGGTGTTGTATAGTGAAACAGGGAAAAAGTGCTTGCAGATTGGGCCCTAGTTCAAGACGGTTGTGCTCTGTAAGTAGGCTTGCAGACTTATTGCGGTCGAATGTTGAGGTAATTGACATAGAGGACAATGATGTAAAAAATGACATCAAAGTTTGTGCACAGCGAAAAACAAATGCATCTTTGGGTGGGTGTAATGTTGGTCCTGACAATAAACAGCTAACAAGTTCCCTGGCCAGAGAAAAGTTGTAAGAGTGAATTATGATTTCTTTACTTTGTGTGCATTTTTTTTCAAACATTTGTTGTTTCCTTAGATTGATAAAAGATAATTTTATTCATGTCCAACCAATGCCCACAATAAGCAGGTCAATGGGATGATGTAGCATATGCTTCGTTTATTGTGAGACTTCATAGGAAATCTAAGATAATTTATTTCTTTCTTTCTTAAATTGACAATATTTGTACTCAGTAGTAAGTTATATGGTGTGATGCATAAGTTATATGGTGTGCTGGATTTGTTTTCGAATTAGTAGCCATCCTTTAATCAGAGAACTATTGCATATTGTATGTCTTTCTATTAGAAGTGCTTAAGAGACATGTCCTATGGTGCTCCACTGCAAAGAATACACTTCCTTTGACTTGGGTACCAGTTTTGAGGGGTCTTTTTTCACTTAGGTCTTGCTTATAAACTAGTACGATGTCTTAATTTGCAAGGGATTGATACCTATGAAATAGTGGACCCTGTAAAATGTTTCAACACAAATATTTTGGACACATATCTGTTTATTATTGTTGGAGTGGGGTTTTAACGAGTTTGAATTGATGTACAGAGAATTTCTCCAAGTTCGCAGTTGAAGTTATTACAAGCCTCAAATATCAGTAGTTGTCGAAGAATGTTTCCATTTTGCACTGAAATGCCGAAGGATCTTGCAAGTAAGAAATGGATTTACAATTTACATTCAAATTTGTTCCCATTTTTTTATATTTAGTTCAAATATCGCTAGCCACGTATTTTGTGCACTCGCAATGTCCCCATTCTCAGGGACTTCAGTTGCTCAATCTACTCCAAAAACCTTGTCAACAATTGTTTCTGTAGCTTTCAAGGAGTGCGATACACATATTGGCGAAGTTTCAGACAAGGAATTCTTGTTCAAAACTTAACAAAGTGAAAGAAAATCAGATTTGGTTTCAAGTGATGGTTGTCCAAACAAGGAGCCTATTCCCGTTGAACATATTAAGCTTGAACACTATGAGAGTCAAATGGAGTTGTTCTCTATTGATAAGTATCTGAGCATGGAACTCTTCTCCACTGAACATTTTAAGGTTGAAGAAAATGAAATTCAATCAGATTTAGCTCTTGCTAATGGTCTGAGTAGCAAGCCTTTTTCCATTAAACATGTTAAGCTCGAGCAACTTGAAAGCCAGTCAGATTCAATCCCAAGTGACAGAGGTCAAGGTTGGGGATTTTTTCTCATTGAACATGTCAAGCCCGAAAAAATGAAATTCAACCAGTCTCAACTTCCAATGGTCAAGGTCTTAGTAGGGATTCTTTGTTAATTGAGCATGGTCAGTCTGAGCAACATGGATCTAGTTCATAACCATCCTCTGCTTCTATTCTACACAAGGCCTCTGATGACCTTGAAAATAATGTTTTAGCTCAATCTTCTACAAACTATACTCCCTTATTATCCTTCAATGAGCATTTCCCTTCCCCTCTCCTAGTGAAAAATACCTCGACAACAGATGCACATAATGTATTTCCAATTGAGCATAAATCACCTCCTCCATCTCTGCCCAGTTCTGATAATTTCTCTTTTTCTCCAACTTGTGAAACTCCCTCTCTACTAGGAACACCTTCCTTTGTGCCTTATAAAGGGATCCTAAGAGTAGCTCTTGTTCATTCAAGGGAGCATGCATGTGCTCATATTGCACATAATTTCATCTTCAAGTAGAAAATCCTTCTAATTTTGCTGAAAGGCAGCTGCGATAGGTGCAGGCACTTGCAGTACCATTAATGAATGAACTTTCCAACATGCGAATGTTGATCTAGATATATTTGATCATGAATACCAGAGGAGCTAGGATTCTTTATGCCATCCATTCTAAGGTACAAGTATCCCTATACTCAGATGTTTCCATAATTATTTCTCCAATCTTTGGGTTGTGATCAAGATTCACCCTTGCCTGATCCTGCTCCCCCGGAAATTCACCATCATGAATCCATCCCTGACCAACCATTGGTCGTGGGATCGGTTGAGCTGGCCCCGTCTGTGGTGCACCAGGTCTTTTCCGTTGAGAGTGGATCTCACACCCCTCATGTTCTTCTTGTTTCTTCAGATTCCTCGGACTTGGAGAAAGATTCTCCTGTCCCTATACCTCAAGAAGCTTCTCCTCCGCCTCCTGTGATGGAGGTCCCGGAGGATACCCCTCTCGCCTCCATGATGGAGGTCGTGGAGGATGCTCCTTCTTCTCCCATAACACCAGGGGAAGACCATCTCGGTTCGATGGTAGCCCCTCCAATTAGTTTGGTCGCTTCCTTCGATTGGGGTCGATTCGCAGGTTATCGTCTTCCTTCTTATGTGCCCTTTGACATCACGGTACAGGCCTCCCATCTGGCCGTACCCAGCACCATTATAGATGAAGGCGCGTCTGTTAGTATTTTATCCTCAACTACTTGGAAAGCTTTCGGTTTTCCGCCGCTTGTGCCTATTACACATAATTTGTTGTCGTTTAACAGAGGAACTAGTCAACCGTTAGGGATCCTTCCGAAGTTGCCTGTTACTTTGGGAGGGAAAACTGTCCATATGGACGTGATGGTTGTTCCAGGCTCCTTGGATTTTAATTTACTCTTGGGTCGTGATTATACTTATGCCATGGGAGCGCTTGTCTCCTCCCTCTTCCGTGTGATGTGTTTTCCACACCAAGTTCGGATCATGACCACTGATCAGCTTTCATTCTTTGGTCCTAACATGACATCTGGTCCACCATCATCCCTTCTGATTCTTTATCCGCCAGTTGTATCTTCCCCGCCACAAGTTAATTATGTGGCTACCTGTCCCGTGCCCACATTCAGTGATAGTGTCGTTGTGCATCAGGTGTTGGGGGCATTGGGTCCTAATTTCCGAGATGTTTTTCTCCCATCGGATGAGAACCTCTTGGAATCCATGACTTCTTATTTGACATGATGAGTGATCGTCGGAGCAGAGTTCGTTTTCTTGAGTCAAGCTCCTTAAAAAATGAAACAAGATTGTCAGAGAAGAGTTCGTTTTCTTGCATCAAGCTCCTTAAAAAATGAAACAACTTTGTCGGAGCATAGTTTTTTTTCTTGTATCAAGCTCCTTAAAAAATGAAACAAGATCGTCAGAGCACGGTTCGTTTTTCTTGTGTCAAGCTCCTTACAAAATGAAACAAGGTGTCATGAGGATGGTTCTTTTAATGTGTCAACCTCATTAAAACAATGAAACACTTTCCTGTTCAATTCGAGTATTTGATCAGATCTCGTAAAATCCCAGTCGAGTCTTTCTCAGATATCATGCTTTGAACCTTCACTCCATCTGCCTTTCATATGGATTGAAGCTTGGGGGGCATGTACCTCGAATTAAGTCACCATGTTGGAGGCATGCTTAAATTTTTTAAGCATAGTTTGTTTCCGTTTCAAGATTGTGTAAAAATGAAACTGGTTTCAAGCATAGTTTATCTTTGTTTCAAGCTTGTGTAAAAATGAAACCAACTTCAAGCATAGTTTATTTCCATTTCAAGCTTATGTAAAAATGAAACTGGTTTCAAGCATCGTTTATCTTTGTTTCAAGCTTGTGTAAAAATGAAACCAACTTCAAGCATATTTTATTTCCATTTCAAGCTTGTGTAAAAATGAAACTGGTTTCAAGCATAGTTTATCTTTGTTTCAAGCTTGTGTAAAAATGAAACCATTCCCATTTTACCTCTCGTGATTGCCATTTTATCAGCCTGTTTTTCCAGATGAGCCTTGGTTTTCTCATTCCACCATCACTATCTTCTTGGCCGATCATATGCCTTCACTTGGTTGTTTTACCCATTCTTGAGGAACCGCTGTGATGAGTGGTATTGTTAGCCAGCCTCTTGACCTTTATCTTGTTCTGAGCAGTTCCACCATTACCGAAACCAGTTGCTACCCTTTATACTACTTGTTCCTCCAGGAGGAGTCAACTTTCAGCTCTTTTCTAACTCTTAAAAATTGAAAATATTGCCGAGATCTTTGTCGTTTTGAATGGCTTCGAAACGACATCTACCCAGTATACGTTTACCCCTTTTTCGGGCTGGGATAGATTATTTATGAAAAAGGAATACCCTAGCCTATCGTGACTAGGAGGTTCTCCCAGACATAGTTTTCTACCTTTTCGGATCTGTGGGACTATCTACGAAAAGGGACTGCTGGAGTTTTCTTTTCTGATGTCTTTTCAAACTCTCTAAACATGAAAAGGTGCCAAGTTATTCCTTTGTCAGACTCGTTAAACACTGATGACATTGAACTCCGTCGTGATGACGTTACTCGAGTTCCTCCTTCCTAGGGCTCATTAAATGTACTAGGTTGGATTTGTCCGAAGGACAAACTTATATCGCAAGCATATGCTATCCCCTTCAATCTTGTTTTAAAAAATAATTGGGGTACTCGCCAGAAATTGTGGGGGAAAATGGAACCAGTATTATAGTCGTGTCAGCAGTATGTCGCTCTTGAACATGGCACTTGTCTGCATTCGTGTCGGGTTGGGGACATCTCATCTCGTTATCTGCATGCCTCCATGGGTTTGGGTAATCTCTTTTGACTGCTCATCTGCTCTTTGTCACATCTCCATGACCTCAGATCCCTTGATGTCAAATACTGCCAAATCCAGTGTCGTGCCACCGATATGTTCAAGAGAAGTTGGCCTCTGCAGTTTTCAACCTCCCTCTAATTCTCTTTTGATCTTGATTCACAAACATCATGTCCCTCTATCTCGTGTCGATGATGTGGGACACCTTCGATCGAGGTCACTTCCTGTCGACTTCAGCTCATTATCCAGGAAGCTGATCAAGAGACTCCCTTCAGGCACCTTGGAGCCTGCATGCCTTAATGGCAGGTTCTTCGCATTCGATGCAAGGTTTTCATTATTGACCTTCGATCGCATGATTTTGCGGGTGTTTGACGGCAGCTCACTGTTCACATTCCATGGATCGTACCTCTTGTACCTTGAGATCCATCGTCATTATTGGTGGTTTCTCTCGCGTCTGTTAACGGCTTTCATTATTGGCTGGTAATCAGACGATGTTCTTGCATGTTCGACTTCAGCTCACTTATTCGCATGCTCGGACTTGTACTCTGTTCGGGTCGAGATGGAGCACAAGACCCTGGATCTTGTTTGATAAAATCCAGGCTACAGATTCCTTATGGATTATCATGATTTATTACATGACTCATTTGATTGAATGGTTGCGACCATACCCGAGTCTACTTATTGATCCTTCTTTGATGGATGGCTACATCCATACCTTGGATCCTGGTTATTGTACACTCTATCATGGATGGTTTCGCCCATACCACATATCATGTATCAGAGATATCAGTTGTATTTGTATTTGTAGGTCTTCTAATGGTAGTGTTTTCAGTTGGGCACATTCTCATAAAGCATTTCACCCCTCCCTCTCTCTCGGACCTCATGCTTTACGGGGCATCTGTTACACAGCATTTTGTCACCGTCCCTGTGATCCCTCGTCCCATACATTGGAGGACTATTCCCGTGACCTGTGAACAATAAAATGTCCTGAAAACACCTTCATGGCATCCTCCTGCATAAGGAAAAACATTCTCCTGAAGAACATTTCCTCTGAAAAACCCTAAAAACAGATGTTTTAGCCTTGGCGTGACTAGCCAGTTCATCCCTCGCGCCAATGGGGAAAATCCACACTGGAGGGCATGCCAGTTGGCGCTTTGTCCCTGTGTTTCACTCGCACCAATCCTATTAAGGAATGTTTTTTAAAAATAAATGGCGGAAGTTTGATTCTAACAAACTCCAAAATGAATCATCAAAAGAAGTTGGGTGGTTTGGCTCCGGATCTCCATGTATAGGAAGTGGTTTTCCACCTCTCATGGAACCTTCCTAAGAGATAGGACCTATCCCATGATTATAGGGATCCCAACTTCCCTTCCTCCATCTATAAAAGCTTGCCCTCTCCATTTGCAAGCTAGCTGAACTTTTGGGAATGAAATGATAGCTTAGTGACGATCAAGAGCAGAGCCGAGGAGAACCCTGTAAAAAAAATAGTTCTGTCAAATCCCTGACGAGCTTTGTTGAGACATGCTCCGCTACAAGCCCCGCCGAAGGAATATCATAGCGTCAGAGCATTTGGTTGTAATGTCCCTTTTTATCATCTATAATATAAGCGACTCTGATTTTGGTTCCATTCGTGTCTCTACTGTTTTATGTAATGCGACGAATTATATCTTCTCTGACTGATATATAGTTATATGCTTTGAATATCACGTTGTATGTCATCGTTTCTCTGCATGTGTATAGGTATCCGGACGTATCAAATGGAAGGATTGTGATCTGCTAGGCTAGGGACGAGGAGCGCCGCTTTTTCCTCGACAACAACAGCGTGGGATTTGAGGTAGGCTACTTATCCCAGTCTTTGTCTTTCTTGTAACTAGGAACCAACGTCATTGCATGATTCGATTTTTGCTAGACCCAATCTAGGGCTAGTGGGATCACCTCTGTCCGCAGAGGGGATTTACCTCCACAACAATTATCTCACCAAGTTGTGTGGAAAGAACTCCATTATATATTTAATTGAATATGAGATTACAAACAAAATTTTATTCAGGGGTGTGATGACTCTTGGTCCTCAAGGAGGTCTTGGCAAGGGAATAGGAGGGAGGGATCAGCCTCTGACATATGCTAAGAGTGCTCTAGAAGATATTCCACCATTCACATTTATGAGTAATAGACGAACAGGTGCAGGTTTGATTTCAGGTTGAAGTTCTAACCGGATGCCAGTTGGTATGAGAGATGAAATTTTCACAAGGACTTATGCTGCAGAAAAGCCTTTATTTGCAAAATCATGTGTCCAAGAAATAAATGGTTTGGATAATGACAAAAGAGAGTTTAATAATTCATACACATTAGGTGACAGAGGTGGGAAGACTTCAAATGTTGAATTTCAACTGCAAGAACATTCTTCTCAAAGAACTTTGAGTTCACAACTCACTGAGGTTCAACTTAGGAAAAAGGTTGAAACGGCAATCAAAGAATATTACAGGTGAATTCCTTTACAAAGCTTCCATGCATTTTCATTATGTATTTTAGAGAAGTCGACAAGTTTCCCTAAGTTTTTCTTAATTTTGCATGGCATACCATCCAGTGTGAGAGATTTGAAGGAGGCAACTTTGCGTGTAGATGACCTTAAAGCACCATTGTTCCATTCAAATATGGTTTCAATTTGGGTATTATATTCTTTTCTGAGGAAATATGTTGAAATTTATCTTCTCGGGAATGTACTTACACATTTATGCAAGTCTGAGCCTTTCTTGCTAAATCAGGGACAACCTACTGAAGGGTAGTTTGAAATTTTGCGTTTTTTTCTTATTCAAGTTTGAATTTATTTCAGGGCTGCCACAGTCTATGGTCATGTGCGACTATGAATTATACATATAAATAATTTTTATGTTTCTAAGTTGGAGACTGTACTATTTTCATTGGAGGATGCTACTGTTGATGCACCCAAGGCTCCTAAGTTCCTTGGTAGGATTCTTGCAAAACTAGTTATTGAAGGGATATTCTTTACTCAAGATATAGCAAGGGAAATCAAGGATGGAGGTACAGAGCCAGGAAGCTTATTAGAAAATGGTCATGCAATAAAAGTTCTTGGAACTGTTTTGGAAGATATTAAGAGACTGAAGGGGGAGGTTGTATTATCTTCTTTGTACAAAAAATCAGGAGTTCATTTAGAAAGCTTCATGCCCATGAAACGAGGGGATTTTGAGGGATTTATCAAGAATAAAAATATTCAATGTTTGCATCCAGTCTACATTAGTAGACATACGTAATTAAGAAAAATTCTAGGTAGCCTGCTCACAATTTTACCTGATCAATTTTGTGGTTTATTTGTGCTCTGTCATGTTGACAAGTGAATGGTTGGTTAGTTTTCTAAAAAGGAATGCGATGGTTCGTTGGGTTGAATTTTATTTTCTTTTCTTTTAGGGGCTTTGAGAAGGGTTTAGTTGGGCTTCTATTATTTTTGCAGGTGATTGATTCTCTGTGGCTTAAGATACACTGAAATTGAGGGATTTCAATTCTGGACCAAGACACATTCTGCGGCCCACTCTTCTGAGAAATTCGCGCCTAGACTCTTCGCTAAGTTGTCCCTGATACCAATTATGCCCTTAAAAAAATCAATAGATATATGGCTAAGATCAAATCCAATTTAATTCGGTAATATTATAGAACTTATATTACTGATTGATATTTTACCTGGAGAAATACAGGATGGAATGATCCATGCAGACCTTCTGGATTGATCTAGACGTTATCAATTTTGAATCAATGAATGAACAAAGCAGTTTTTTTATCTCTACAACACTTCAAGCTCCACACATGAAAGAAACTGGTTATGTTTGTGAGTAGGTACAACTGGAGCAAGATGAAACATTCACCAAACTACCAAACATTTAGGTTATTCCTGTCCTTGATCAACCACCTAAATTTCTCACAGTTTTAGTTCCAGGACAGATTCAGATGGAACCCACTGTCACTGCACTAGCCAGTCATATGTCTTGGTGATTAACCACAACACTTAATTCCCACATTGTGTCAGTGTATGATGTGAAAAAGGAGTTTAGATGTTTTTAAGAAGTTAAAAATACATTTCTTTAATTAGAATTTAGAAGCTAAGTTGCACAAAACTTGGAAACAGATATGGGTTTTTGAAATGGTACAACATAGAAACACAATGCCCAGTATTTTAAAAAACAAGGAAACACAGTTTTTTAAAATATAAATTATTTAATAAATCAAAAAATAGTTTTTTTGCTGCACATAACAATCTCCTTGTTGAAAAATATAGCTTGAGTAGGAACTTCTTGCACAGACATCAATGTGAACATGCATGAAGTTGTTCAAGACATTTCTATCATCACCACCTTCAAAAAGTGATTACTAATTCTATCTTGTAACACTTGTAAAAAATAAAATGAAAGTGAAATTTTTATGTTCTAAAGTCAACTAGTATTACGAATCTAAATGAAATATTATATAAGTTCTAGAATATTACTGACTTAAATTAGGATTTAATCTTAGCCATACATCTAATGATTTAGATAGACTAATGCCCTTAAAAAAAACAATTTTTGAGCCAATCATGCCCTTAAAAAAATCAATCGAAAAGGCCGTGACTATTCTACTACATATAGTTTCTGTCAGGAGATGGATTATCTTACCACGTTGCGTGGAAAGAACTCTATTATACAATTAATTGACTATGAGATTACAAACAAAAGTTTATTTAGGGGTGTGATGACTCTTGGCCCTCAGGGAGGTCTTGGCAAGGGAATAAGAGGGAGGGCTCAACCTCTATCATATGCTAAGAGTGATCTAGCATATATTACACAATTCCCATCTCTGATTAATAGACGAACATGTTCAGGTCCGATTTCAGGTCATAGTTCTGATCGGATGCCAGTTGGTATGAGAGATGAAATTTTGACAAGGACTTATGCTGCATAAAAGCCTTTATTTGCAAAATCATGTTTCCAGGAAAGAAATATTTTGGATAATGACAGAAGGGAGTTTAAGAATTCATACTCATCAGGTGACAGAGGTGGGAAGACTACAAATGATAAATTTTAACAACAAGAACATTCTTCTCAAAGAACTTTGAGTTCACAACTCACTGAAGTTCAACTCAGGAAAAAGGCTTAAATTGAAATAAAATAAAATTACAAATGCATTCCTTTAAAAAGATTCCATGCATTTTCATTATGTCTTTTAGAGAAGTTGACAAGTTTCCCCGAATTTTTCTTAATTTTGAATGGCGTGCCATCTAGTGTGAGAGATTTTAAGGAGGTATCTTTTTTGTGTAGATTACCTTAAAGCACCATTGTTCCACTCAACTATGGTTTCGCTTTGGATATTATATTATTTTGTCAAGAAATATGTTGAAATTGATCTTCTGGGGAATCTACATACACATTTATGCAAGTTCAAGCCTTTCTTTGTAAATCAAAGACAACTTACTGAAGGGTAGTTTGAAATTTTGTGTTTGTTCTTATTCAAGTTTGACTTTATTTCAAGACTGCTACAGTCTATGGTCATGTGTGATTATGAATTATAACTACATATAATTTTGATCTTTCTAGGTTGGAGACTGTACTATTTTCATTAGCGGATGCTACTATTGATGCGCCCAAGGCTCTTGAGTTCCTTGGTAGAATTCTCGCAAAATTGGTTGTTGAAGGGATATTCTTTATCCAAGATATAGCAAGGGCAATCGAGGATGGAGGTACAGAGCCAAGAAGCTTATTAGAAAATGGTCATGCAATAGACGTTCTTGGAACTGTTTTGGAAGATATTAAGGGACTGAAGGGGGATGTTGTATTATTGGCTTTGTACAACAAATCAGGATTTCATTCAGAAAGCTTCATGCCCAAGAAACGAGGGGATTTTGAGGTATTTCTTAAGAAGAAAATTTCAAGGTATTTTGCTCACGATTTTAATGCTTGATCAATTTTGTGGTTTATATGTGATCTCTCATGTTGAAAAGTGAATGGTTGGTTAGTTTTTAGCTCGTGCTCTGACTAAATATGCATAAAAATCTTATCGTCAACTTTTTTCCTGTACACGTTTGTCTTTCCATCCTTTACATGAGTTTTGATGGAATAAAACAGTCTCTACCATTAGATAGTTAGTAATACATTATTGGCCTTAAAGGAGCTTCTTGTAGAGATATACATGAACTAAACAGAAGGCTCTGAAATATTATTGTTACACAACCTATTAGCTTTGCAACCTATCCTATTTTATATGCTCGAACAACCCTACCCTATGTCGGGAATTGTTAAGCTTTTTACTGACTGATAAGAACCTACTTTTGTCATCTATGGGTTTTATTCCCCTTTTTCTTGTAACATAATGTTTTATAAACTTATTTATAAATTTATTTATATATATAAACATATATGACATTCCCAACTCGTTCGTTCCAAACTTGTTTGATTGTGATCGTGCAAAAGAAATTTTTTTAAGACAAAAGTAAATCGGTCGTATAATCCCCTGAAGAAATTGTTATTTTTTTTTAAAGATTGAAAAAGGGTCATATAGATCAGTCTGTATGTTGTATAGTGGTTGAATAAATTATCCATAGGTGACAAGGTTGTGTTAGTCATGGAAAAAATAGAGTGGTTGAAACAAGGGTCAAACCCTACTACCAATAGGAAAAGAAAATTGTGTGAAGAAAGGGTGACCGACATTCCGGTTGGTAGAAAAGGATCTACCAATATCACCTTCAAGAAGCACGTAGTTTCGAGTGTAGTTTTCCAGGAGAGGTGGGAAGGTATGGTCTACATTTGTTGGTGGAATAATTGTGGCCTGCACTCGACAAAAACAAAACCACAAGAAGCATAAGGTGGAAACTCACTAAGAAGGAAGTAACACGAGCTAGACTAGTCGACACCACTCAACCGTTGAGAAATCGCGAGGGAAAAACACACACAAATGACCGATAGAAGAGAAACTGTCAGCATAGTTTGTGGATGGAGGATTGTTATTAGAGCTAGCTAGACCCGTGTCAGTGCAGGTTTAGTAGCCACCACATGTGGTCGATTAGCCTAGTTGAAGCCACAATGAGGGCCATCAGCGCAATCTGACCGAGAATTGGAGCAATTGTAGTTGACAAGTGGGGAAGCGCATAGATCGTAATCATAGGTAAGCAAGTGGGTTGTTGGGTCGGGTGTAGGAGCCTACATAAAACTTCTAGCCCCTACATCCAAAATATTCTTGCCTTCAAAATAGTGGATGTTCTCAAATATAGTTGTTTAATAAGCATACATCCTCACGTGTCACATTTGGGGAAAGAGTTGTAGGGAATCTCCACAATTCCCTCTCTACCCATGTATTTCCTTGTACCAAATCACTACCATTTGTGCATAGCCTTTACTAAATAGAATATCTTTTCTCTCTTCAGCATCTCATAATTGTAATGAACAATTGCCTCAAGATGTTGTTTATCAATGAACTTTTCCTCATGAGAAGGTGTCTTATCTTGAGAAGAAATTTTCTCAAAATATGGACCATTTTGAGAGAATTTATAAAGAGGATGATAGAATAAATTTAAGAGATATAGTTAAAGATGACTTCATATTTCCCCAGTTCTATAGGTTAGGTGGTTATTGAGGCATTGATGGATCAAATATCAAAGGACGAATTACAAACAATTTTGCATTGTTTCCAAAAGTATAGAATTCTTCTAGGGGTTATATGACTTCCTTCAAACAAACCAACTAAGAATTGTTGACAAATTAAAATACACAAGCAGGATTTGGAAGATTTCAATTCAACATTTCAGGCTTTAATCCCAAAAATTAGACAAGATGAGATGATTTCAAACCCATATAACTATGTAATTTCTTCTACAAAATCATTGCAAAAATTATTGCATGTAGGGTTAAAATCCACTAAGCTGATTCCATGTCATTAGAACAATTTTTCATCCTTCCTAAGAAAAAAATCCATTACAGAATAGGAGTAGCCCAAGAAGGAATTTATAACATCAAACCAAAAAAATTACAAGCAATGTTAGTGAGTTTTTCTTTCCAAGGCATATGATAGAGAAAATTGGCAATATTTAGGGCTACTCATCCATATAGGATTCAATGTGAAATTGGTTAACTAGATAATGAACTATCTTTCCTCAATATCTTTGCAATTCTAATTAATGGCTCAGCCTATTCTTCTATCATGCCTACAAGAGACCATGGGTAGATATGATTAATTTCTCCTCTGCTATTTTTTATTGTAGAGTAGTTGGTATTGTTAGGGTCCTATAATAATAGGATTCATAATTTTGAATTAAGTATGTTTTAGTCTTGTAATATTGTACATTCTTTGCTTTCTGCAAATTGTTTTCCCATATTAAAAAATGTAAAGAGGGTAAGTCCTAAAAGAAAAATCAAAGGACTAAAAGAAAAAGATCAAAAAGAATATAAAGTATGAACCACACCAAAAAGAGATAAAAATAGATCCTGAAAGTGCTTCAAATTCAAATGCCACTAATTTTACTTTAATTTTCAAATAAGATTGTGTGCATCTTGTCAAAAATGCCACAATCCATGATGATCAAACAGCTTAATCTCGACTCATTCATGTTTTAAATTTCATGCTGATAGTTAGAGAATAAAGATCTAGCCAAACCATTTAATATTGGCAGATGTAGTTAGGTAGAGAATAATAATGAGCTCATCAATTTAATCTGAGCCATTGGAAGTCTTAAGGTTAGAATTAGATAGTTTTCTTATAAAAGAAAAATAAAAAGGGTTAGCAAGCTCAAATGCACCCAATAAATGACGAAAAAATGTTTGGGTAAATGATGGGTAAGTAGAAGTACTTTCACAAATCATGGAAAACAGACATTGGTCATTTCATATCACTAATATACCTCAAAATCCCCTTCCCTTTGATAAAAACCCTAATTCCACTCTTAAAAGGCATTTTCCCTTATAAAAATATCCATTTCCCTTCATTTTAACTTTTTCCCTTCACTTATTTTCCCTTACTAAAACCCCTTTTCCCTAGATTAAAATCCATTTTCATTTTAAAAAAAGTAAAATCCTGTACTAACTCCCCCTTTCATTCAAAGCACCCCAATACCCACTTATCCAAAAAAATTGTTTAAATATATCGGGTCCCACTGTGAAATCCCTTCCCGATATCATTTTTTACATCCCGCATTTATTTTAACTTATTTACTTTATTATATTCATCCCGTATCATATTCATTTAACCCCCATTATATATTAACTTCCTCTTGAATATATTTCCCAAACCCCTTTATATTAGTTTAACATATGATTTATTTATTATATTAATCCCCGCTAATTATATATCCTACCCCGCATATACATATTCCCCGGTCCCACTTACTATAACTCCGCTCATTATAAACCCATCCCTTTATATATTAAACCAATCACATAGAAGATTCCCGACCCCACCTGTCAAATCCCCCCTATTCGCCCAACCGTCATATCTTCATTCATCAAATCTTGCGACCAATAAAGACTTTCACACCCCCGACTACCCGACCTTTAACATCATTGGGGGGTTGCGAAATGAGCAGTTTCACAACCCCGCTCCCCTATAACGTGGAAACCCCAGATTTTATGGCACTTTCCAT
This sequence comes from Pinus albicaulis, assembly GCA_034641835.2. Lineage (NCBI taxonomy): Eukaryota > Viridiplantae > Streptophyta > Pinopsida > Pinales > Pinaceae > Pinus > Pinus albicaulis. The sequence continues at coordinate 126,680,682 of CM076570.1, read as the reverse complement.
TCCAAAACAGCCTTACAGCTTTTCTCGATGAGAAAACCTCCAAGTTGTTTTTCCGCCCGCTACGAATATCGCCCTCGTTTGAAAGTTAAAACCTCTGCACCCATATAATTAACCATTGTTGGTTAAAAACATAAAGGCTGCACTAAAAGCCTTTTCACCATTTTTGTTCAAATCTACAGAGTAGAAGCCTTTCCGACCTGTTTTCAAGCTAAAGCCAACCGCTGCCGACCTATTTTAAAGCCAAATTCGATCAGAATTCAAGCCTTTCGCTACTAAAGCCTGTGTAGAAGTAGTCTAAAGCTTTATAAAGACCAAGAAAGCCCATGTTGCCTCCAACACCTTCTCTGCAAACTGTAACTCCATTTCCAGATAGTCCTAAGTGCCGAGGCTTGTAATTAAGCTAAAGAAAGTAATAAAGTGAATAAAATAAACAAATCTATGGCTTCCCAAGGCATTGTCACTGTTAATCCCCTGCAACCTCCTATTTTTTATGTTGAACATACCCCTTTGCAAACAAAGACTTCAAAATCAATGACCCTATCACTGATTTCAACCTCCTTGAGCTCCACTACTGGAGCCATGATAAATTCATGGACCAGGCTTATGATATCCACCTTTGGGAATCAAATTTTCCCAAATATATTTTCCCACAGACATTCCAATGTCCTGAAATCATCAAACTCTATTAAGCTAATTATCTGCCCAATGAAAGAGCCCTAGTAACCCACAGCAAGGAAATTTTGTTCACCATTACTACAGAATCCATAAACCAAATGCTTCAAATTCAACCCAAGCCTGATGAAGCCCCTTTGTCAATTGAAACCCTCACTGAGTTATATCTGAAACTTTACTTTCCAAAGAGGTTTTAGATCTTCCAAACTTTTCTGCCTTCATCAGTTGAAACCCCAAAGAGCAACCCTCCTTATTCATCCTCAATTTTCTTAGAAAGAACAAGACAAATTGCCACAATGTTGTCTTGCATCCTAGGATAATTTACAGATGAGTATGTAGATGCTTCAATCCTAGGTTTTCTATCCATTTTCTTCCCAGGACAGCCTCCATATTTTCCATTTAAATTTTTTGAGTACTTATCAGATGCCATCCATGAGAAATTACTTAAATTACCTAAATAAGGTGTTTTTAAATATTCATCTGTTTTGTTTCATTTATTCCTATACTTCCAATCTGAAAGGTTTGCAGTTAGCCTTCAAAAACTAGATACTGAGGGTAATCCACAATCAGTTGTCTTCTGGACTTCCTTAATTAGGAAAGATTCCACATAGTTTACCTACATCAACTTCACTGATTCATTTATTTATCCAATTTTCTATATGATAAGCAGTAGCAGTGAATCAAGATTCAGTGATGAGATAAAGAAGGTCTTGCAGTTGTCTGAACACAGTAGAACGAGAGATTGGTATTTATACCAGAACCACACTAAGACTAGGGTATATGGATGTCAACTCACTCCATATAAGCTACCCAAATACCTCCCAATGAGGTTATTTGCACTTGAATATATCAAGCAGATCCTAAACTCAGATGAGGTTAATTTTCTTTCAACAAAGAAGAAAACACAGTTTAAGATCAAAAACCAAATTGGTCCTTTCATTTGCAATAGTAGAGGTGCTGGTCAATAAGCACAAGAGTACTTACAGGAATTCAAGTTCAGCGAGATTTTCAAATGGAATTATGATTCTATAGGAGTTATCAGCAAGTTAAGAATCAAATTTAAATTGACTCCTTTTGTTTATGAGTCTAAACCAGAGATTGAAAAGTACTCCAACCAGTCAGATTGGTTGGAGAATAGTTTAAGAGAGGTGGAAAAACCAGTTGATACTAGCTTTGTCCTACAAACTCCAACCCTACAAGATAGGAACTAAAAGAGAGCAAGAGAAGAAGGATCATATTCATCTCAAACCACTACAGAAACCAAATTCAAATTAATGTACAGGAAGAAGCCCAAGATAAACCCTGTAAATGAACAAGTTGAGACTATTGAAATTATTGACACAGACACAGTGGTTAAATAAAATGCACCTCCAGCAGTTTCAGAGGAAACTCACCAGCCTTCAACATCTAATACTCAAATCATTCAAAAGAAGCATAGTGTTGAAGTGTCTCTATCAAGTAAACTAGAAGATAAATAACACGATATCATGGATAAGTACAAGGAAATCAAACTCGGGAATGAGGCATAAAAGCAGTCATTTATGCCCAATATTGGAAGCAGACACCTAGTGACCAGAACAGGTTGCTTTCTGCATTTGATTACAAGATCGGGAAGATGCAGATGACCTTCTTGCAGCCCATAGTACAGCATCCAAAGTCATCAGCTGATTACAGGAAGACAGCATTTGAAGTTCAATCCAAAGATGTTCATCCCATAGACCAAATTGAGTTTCATAAACAAGTTGGAGAAATTTTATATTCTACCATGACCAATAAAGCTATGAGAGTCTAGAAACTTCAAAATTCTCTAGAGAATATCAAAGGTCAGTTAAAACTAGAGAAGGCTTCCTCACAAGCCAAAGACAATAGAATCAAATCTCTTGAATAATTGGTCATAGAGGTAGGATATGATCCCAAGAATATCAAAGTTGCAGAAGAGCTCATTAAGAAAAAGAACGCAGACATTGCTACATTGAAAAACCAACTGAAATTTCCTCCTACTAAACATCCACAAGAAAAAGAAGTTTTAGAGAATGAAGGCAAAAAAGATGAAATGATGAATCTCATCATTCAATTGACATCTCAACTGAAATATATGGAGAATGAGATGGATAACCTAGTTCAGGAGAAAAAGGCCAGCATGGAAGCAATCCATGTCATTGCTATTCCTACAGTTACTACAGCAGTTCCTTCTACTTCAGCAGCTCTAGTGGAAACAACAGTTCCAGTGGCTACAGCAATTTCAACATCAGCAACAGATTCAACAATAGCAGCAGCTCATCCTAATGATGAAGCAGGTAAATTGGTTAAAGCTATGCAGGATATGTCAATCCAAACAAATGAAATAAATAGACTTAAAGAACAAATAAAAAGTCTAGAGGATGAAAAGAAGCTAGTTCAAATCATGCATAAGAATGAAACATAGAAGTCAAACAGATTGACTAACAAAGTGCAGAAGTTAGAGAAATAATTGACACTAAAAGAACAACTTGCCCAAGCAAAGCAACAACTGTGGGCCAATATCATTAACTTTGTTAATGATATTTGGTCATTTATCCAATTTATCTTTAAGCAGAAGGATTTGATCAAGGCAGCAAGTGAAACCATTCAGAAAGTCAAAGAGGAACTTGGGAAAAAGCTAGAAGAGGCCATTGATATCATTAAGTTTCTTAATTCCAAGAACAAACAAGAATTAGAATAAATTGGCATAAGTGACATGAATGAAAAAATCCTAGAAGTAAGAAAGGTAATTTCCAAAAGAAACCTAATGACACTACTTGAAGATAAGTGTCAAAACATGGAGCTAGCAATAACTAGATTCATGGTTAAATTTAATGTTTTGAGGCAGAAATGTCTTCCTAACCCTTTGGTTATCAATAAAAGATTGATGAGACATGAAGATTATGACAAGAAAATGAGAGAAGTGACAAAAGAACATTCCAACAATTCCTCCATGAAAAGAATTCCTACAGGAAAAGTGCTCTATCAGACTTTTGAGAATCTCTTTTACCTCCAGCATGAGGTAAATCATCTCTTTATCAACAAGCCTACATTTGCAAAATATACAGAGGCTGATGAAATTTTCAAAATAATGGTAAAAATTAAATTACCATATGAAGAATCTTGGGAGAAACTGAATGATTTACTGTGAAAGTGAAAAGTAAAACAGGTGAACATAGCAGTCAAAGGTTAAAAGTAAAGCAGTAAGAGATTTTAAAGAGTATCATATGACAAGGCATAGTAAATATGTAGCCAGCGTAAAAGGCACTCAACATGAAGAAGACAGCCAGCATAGAGCAATAGCAAGAGAGAGAAAGCAGAAAAATATCAAAGAGCAAACAGCAAATCCAAATAAAAGAGGGACATCTAGCATTTAGTCTCCTAGGTGTCTTTATCTTCTTGCATGAAGATATTTATTTTTCCTTGAATAATTCCTAAATCAGTTTTAGGATATTTTGTATTGTTTTTTGTCTAAATACTTCATAATTCGAAGTATTGAGTGTGGATTTTTGAAGATTTCTATAGTTGTAAGTGATCTAAAACCTGAGGGTTTATTCTACCATTTTCAAGTCAATAGCAGGATTGAGTAATAAATGCATTGCATTACAGGATTCATGTGTTGAGCCACTTAAGTGAATTATATTTCTATTTTTCATGTTTTCCTTAAGTTTTCCATAATCTTGTATGTTTTCCAATTTAAATTTTATAACAGGAATATTATTGCAGAACTTGTTTAAGTACACTATGTTCTGAATTGTTATTCATTTTGATGTTTTCTTCTGATATCCTGATCTGAGAATCCTTAATTGCTCTCCCATCCTGATTGACCTCTGTCATTTCATTCATTATCCGATTTGAGGAATCCTTAACTGCTCCTTGATCCCAATTGAAACCACTTCACCATCCAGCCTAAAAGATATGAATTTACTCAAACTACCTTTCCCTGTGAACACTTCCTTTAGAACTTTATTCTACCCTGTTGCTTGATACATTGACGCCATAGCCCAATGGAAAATAGACCTGCACCTATCCATCTGAATCAGTAATTCCACCACCAAACCAAACCAAAATCAAAACCAATCAATCTTACATAACTAGCCTAAAATCAACTCAAAAACAACAAATTTAAATCATAAAGAGAGGGCCCTCTCTGAGCATTAGGAAGGCTAGATCCTGATCTCAAAATTAGGTTGATAGTTACCTCTAATATTTTTTTAAACAAAAATAATAACAACCCTAGGAATTATTGCATTGATAACATACTGGCGACCATATTAGGGAAATCAATCCTCAGTTTTAAAATAAACCTTAAAGCAAATACTTTTCCTTATCTTTTCACCTTAAATTTGTTTTAGGGTTGTTAGGAAATTTTTCATTGAAAATTAAAATTTTGGCTTCCAAAAGAACATACAATACCAGGGCTCATCCTGATCCACAACCTGTTATAATTGTTGATGATCCTAATAGAATTTTAAGAAAAACCAAAAAAATAGAAATTCTAGGAAGTACAAGTCAATTAATCAAAGCAAATTCACTCCCCAAATAATTATCAAGTATACAAGATATTGAATTCGATTTATCATTTGAACACTATTTTTTTATAACTAAATCTGAAAATTCAATCTATGATAGTGTAATAGATCATAATTTCATTCAATTTATTGAAACAAAGAAAGAAACTGTTTCACTTGATTCAAATCAACAAGCTCTAGAACCTTTTGATAAACTTGATGAAGCCTATTTTCAACATTCTATTGAATTAGCTGTTTTATCTGCTTATATCCCTAAGCCTTCTACCAGTCATTCAGAGTCTGTAAATTCATCTTTATTTAGTACCACGTCATCTATTATTTCCACTACACCTCATTCCAATGAATCATTCATCCCCAAGCTTCCTCTTCAACCTAGAGTTTTATTTCCATCTCCAAACACTTTAAGTTCATCTTCTAGCACTGCTGCTACATTTTCAAGTACTTCAACCTCATTTCCAAGTACATATTCTAGTGTCCCAAGCTCATCTACAAGTACTTCAACCTAATCACCAAGCACCACAAATTTACCTGCTAGCCAAGCTAGAATCTTAGCCATGGCAGTCAAATATGCCCCTTTGGTCTTACCAGCTTAATTACATGCCATGCCCTAGGATTACCAAAGTAAAACCTTTCAATTTGATGGTACTAGTCAATACACTGCACGAAAACATGTAAACAAAATGACTTATTATTGAATTACATGAAATTGATGAAGCTGATGTTCAAATAACATTGTTTGCCCAAACTTTAGCTGGAGATGTAAAAAATGGTTTAAAGCTTTACCTGCCAATCATATAGCTGATTTAGATGCTTTTCATCAATTATTTACTAATAGATGGGAAATAAAGAAAAACCCTTTACAAATTTGTCTGAATATGAAAACATTAAAAGAGTTCCTAATGAATCAATTCAGGACTATTGTACTAGGTTTAATAGTATTTGCAATGTTATTCCAGCAAACATCAAACCTCCACCAGATCTAGCTTTAATAAAATTTCCTGATGGTTTTGATACTAATATGTCATACCAATTGAGAGAAAGAAACCCTGAAACATTAGAAAAAATGCAAAGCAATGCAGTTAGTGTAGAAGCAAATTTGTTAGCTAAAAGAGCCAGGATGAGAAATGAAAGAAGAGTTACCATAAAAGGATGAACCATCCACATCAGACAATAAGATAGATAGTTTAGCAAAAAGTATGGAAAGAATAATGGATAGATTAGAAAATATGGAAAGAAAACCACAGTGGGATAATCAACAACAAGGTCCTCAAATCAGAAATCCCAATTTTAGGAAGAACCTCAACACTGGTAAATCAAGAGAAACAACACCTGATCAATTGATTAGACCGTCTTTCCAAGAAAACTATGAAAAGAGTTCCTAACAAAATGATGATGATCAAGACACCCATATTAACTTAATGGGAATAAATGATGATAATACTATTTTTCTTACACAATAATAATAGGAATTATACATGGTACAACAATTATGGTTAGAATCTGGAGAGTCTTTTGATTATAAACAAGGTTATGAATTTGCCATTAATGAAGTTCACAAGCAATATAACCTTAGAAGTAAAAGAATACAAAAGCTCCTACTAAGAAAACTGTCCAAACTCAGACCAAGAAAATAGTATAAGCTCTTGTGTCCAAGGTGTTACAAATCCTCCCTAGAGAAACTCAACAAAACTCTAGTTCAACTCAGAAAAATTCCAATTCAAATCTGAAAATTTCTAGTCCAAAAATTGCACCCAGTCCAAAAATTGTAGACATTACAGATATTGTTGCTAAAACAACAGCTGATCCTAAAACATCTACTAATAATCAAAAATCAGTTGCTGCCAAAGTTACAACTGCAACTCAAACTATTCCACAAAAGAAAATTCAGAATAAAATGGTAGAAATGCAGGCTGAAATACCAATTGCTGATAGAAAAGATAAGAACACTCAAACTACAATTGGTAGAGAGGAAATCATTCAGTTAGGCAAAACTCAAGTCCCATTTAACATCCAAAGTGAAATTGCCAAATTGAAGATACCAGTTCCTTTAATAGAGCTGGTGAAGAATGATTTATACAAAACCCAAATCACTGAAACACTGAACATAAGTGAAGGAGAAGATTCTGTTAATCTGAATGATGGTCGACCAGAATTACTATTTGGTCCTGAGGTAAATGGTAAACATCAAGAAGGTGGTGTTCCTCCTTTTTACATTAGCTTGAGTATTCATGATAATATTTTACACAATGTTATGCTAGATTCAGGAGCATCTCACAACTTAATGCCAAAAGCCATCATGGAAACTTTGAATCTAGATATTACCAGACCATATATAGATCTTTTCTCTTTTGATTCCAGTAAAGTTAAATGTCTTGGCTTGATAAAAGACTCATGTGTCACTCTTGTCCAATACCCAGCTAAGAGTATTGTCATGGATATTGTAGTTGTTGATATCCCTCCAAAGTATGGAATGTTATTATCTCGCTCATGGGGAGAAAAACTACAGGGATCACTACAGTTAGATATGTCTTATGCCACAATTTCAGTATTTGGTCAGCCCAAAAAGCTTTGCAAAGAAACTTTAATGAAATACATGGTCATTAGTGCAAAATAACCACAAAACTATCATATTTATTCTGTACACTCTGATATGGATTCTTTCATTTTATGTAATTCAAATAGTGGCACAGATAAAAACACAACATTAAAACAAAAACATAAAGAGTTGACAGTGACAATATATGTCATGAATCTATGTGGCACTTAGAATTTGATGGCTCAGTAAACATATTAGGAGCAGGAGCAGGAGTTTGGATTCATAACATGGAAAATAATCATTCTGAAGGTCATGCATTTAGGTTAAACTTTAAATGTACAAATAACATGGCAGAGTATGAAGCTTTAACTTTAGGACTACATATTGTGATAAAACTAGGAGGAAAAAGAGTTTCTATCATGGGAGACTCAGAATTAGTTATAAAACAAATTAAAGGGGAATATCTTGTGAACAATCCTAGACTAAGCCAATACAGAGAAACTGCTTTAGATCTTATTAAAGAAATGCTTGAAAGTTAATTTGTTGTTATTCCAAGGAAACAGAACATGCAGGCACACAGTTTGGCTACCTTTGCTAGCACCTGCGGTTTTCCTTTTCAGCCAAATAATCAATACACTACAGAGGTAAGACACAGGCCTTCTATACCAGACAACTTGAAATATTGGCAAATTTTTTCACAAGATTCTCAAATCTATAATTTTATGAATGCTGAGGGAGAATTCCAAAATTGTAACATAGATACTGATTGTACAATAGATTACACAATAAATAGTGAGTTAGATGTAAATGATTTAGATAAAACTCAACCCACTAAATTCACTAGAGTAGAAATAGATAAGTTAGAAACTATACAAATAGAAGAATAACAAATGATGAATTAGAAATTTTGAACCTTAAAGATAACTTTTTTCCTAAGGGATTAGCCCCATTAGAAGATATTCTTGACTCAAATGATGTAGCTAGAAAACCAAAAATTGAGCCACTAATATCAGACATAAAATAATGTAACATAGGAACAGAACAAAAACCTAAGCTCATAAAATTATCCAAAGCATTACCTCTAGAAGAAAATCTGAAATACATAAGTTTGTTTAAAGAATTTTAAGATGTTTTTGCTTGGAGTTATGAAGACCTCAAATCTTATGACACCAGCATAATACAACATAAAATACCCATCAAAGAAAATCAGAAACCATTTAAACAAAATCTTAGGAGGATTAATCTAGTTCTTATGCCTTTGATTGATAAAGAAGTAAAAAGGACAAAATCTTAAGAGGATTTCTAGTTCTAGGTGCTATGAAGCACAAATCATAACACCTATCAGATATTTTGATTGGGTCTCAAACTTAGTTCCCACTAGGAAGAAAACAGGGGAAATCAGGCTTTGTGTTGATTTTCGAAACTTAAAAAAAGTGTCACTAAAAGATAACTATCCTCTCCCCAAAATGGACCATATTTTACAGAGGGTGGTAGGATCATCCAGGATTTCATTGCTTGATGGATTCTCTGGATACAATCAAATCTTAGTTCAGCCTGAAGATCAAGCAAAGACAGCATTTACCACTCCATGGGGAACTTTCATGTATTTGAAAATGCCCTTTGGATTGATGAATGCAGGAGCTACATTCCAGAGAGATATGGACATAGATTTTGCCAAGGAGATTCATGACTTTCTAGTCGTTTATCTAGATGATATAATAGTATTCTCCAAAACAGACAATGAACATCTAAATCATTTGAGAAGAGTTTTTATTAAATGCAGAAAATTTGGTATTTCCTTGAATCCCAAAAAGACACTCTTTGGACTTGAAGAAGGTAAAATATTAGGGCACATAATTTCAAAAGAGGGAATTAGAATAGATCCAGCTATAATAGAAGCCATTTTAAACATAAGTCATCCTATAAACATTAAGGAATTACAGGCATTCTTAGGTAAAATTAATTTTCTTAGAAGATTGATTTCTAATTTAGCAGAACTAATCAAAGAATTGAATAACATGTTAAAGAAAGATTCAGCACTTAAATGGACAGTAGAGGCTAAACAATCTTTTGAATCAATCAAACAAGCCCTTACAAAAACACCAGTTCTAATAAGTCCTGATTTCAAAAAAATATTTTATAAATTTTTATTTTGCTTCAGAACACACCATTGCAGCAGTCTTGTTGCAAAAGAATGATCAAGGTTATGAACAACCCATTTCTTTTTTCAGCAAATCCTTAAGAGATGCAACACTAAAGTACAACATTATGGAAAAACAAGCACTTGCTTTAGTGAAGACTATTAAATATTTTAGAGTGTATATTTTATACTCACATATAATTCCATATGTTCCAAATTCACTAGTAAAAGAAATTCTGACTCAGCATGGGCTTGATGGAAAGAGAGGCAAATGGATTACCGCTATTTTGGAATATGACATTGAAATAAAGCCTACTAAATTGATTACAGGCCAAGGTTTAGCCAAACTCATGGCTGAATCGAATTGTCGAGCCTTGGTTATAAATTTCATTGTAGCAATAGATGATCAGGGAGAGATAGCGACTCCACATATCATTGAATCTTTTTTAGATTCACCTTGGTATGCAGATATCATATTCGTTTTACTTAACCTACAAGATCCTCTTGATTTGTCTAGAACTAATGGTAGATTCCTCAAATTAAAATAAATGAAATATTGTATCATAGATAATGCTTTGCTTAGGAAAGATCATGGTGGCATTTTATTAAACTGTTTATTGAAAGATGAAGCTGATAAAGTTATGCAAGAGTTTCATGCAGGTGACTGTGGAGGACACCTTTACTGGAAATCAACTACTGATAAAATCTTGAGGGCAGGTTTTTACTGACCCACTCTTTTTGCAGATGTTAGAAAGTATGTGACCTCCTGTCACAAATGCAAGATATTTGAAGGGAAGAAAAAAATATTACCTTTACCCCTCAAACCCATCTCTACAGAAATGCCATTTCAGCAATGGGGTCTAGACTTCATTGGTTAAATTCACCCACCCTCCTCAACCCAGCATATTTGGATTTTGATAACCATTGATTACTTTACCAAGTGGATAGAAGCCATCCCTTCTAGACAAGCCATTGATTATATCATTATCTCATTCCTTGAAAATAATATCCTTTCTAGATTTGGATGCTCATTACTGATAATGCAGCTGCTTTCAAATCCAAGAAAATGATTGAATTTTGTAACAAATACGACATTAATCTTGGCCATTCCACTGCCTATTACCCTCAAGGTAATGGACTTGCAGAATCCTCAAACAAAATCCTGGTTAATATCATCAAAAAATTGTTAGAAGACAACAAGAATACCTGGAACAAAGGGTTAGTCAATGCCTTATGGGCAGACAGACTAACTACAAAGAATTCCATTGGTACATCTCCCTATCAACTAGTATATGGGATGGATGTTGTTTTTCCATCCTCTTTAGGAGTATCAGTGATGAAGATGATTCAAGAACTGCACGTAGAACCAAATGATATCCAGAGAAGGATAAGTCAAACCATACATTTGCAGCAAATCAGGGAAGAATTCTATGTCAAATCACAAGTTATCCAAGGTGAAATCAAAAATATTTTGGACAAAAAAACAAAAGAAGATGATTTTTACATAGGTGATAAAGTTCTTAAATGGTATTCTAGAAGAGAAGATAAAGGGAAACATGGTAAACTTTATTTTCTTTGGAAAGGCCCATACATCATTTATGGTTACAGAGGTAATAATGAAATTTTCTTGAAGGAATTAGATGGATCAGAACTACCAGATGGACCATTCAATGGTAGAATGTTGAACCATTACTTTTCTCCAGATTAACCAATAATTCACTTTGTTTACTTTTCTCATTGTAAATACCATTGCAAAGCATAGATTGGATTGGATGTTTTTCTTGCAAAGTTGAAGCACGAAGAGAAGGCCCTAAGCTTTGAAAGACATAATATCATATGTATGAATAAAGCAGAGCTCAGAAAACAATTTCAAGGCAAGAACAGTCAAAGTTCCAAGGCCACTCATCTTAGAGTTCTTGACATTTCACCAGGAAATGCAATCCCCAAGTGGAGCCATTGTTAGGGTCCTATAATAATAGGATTCATAATTTTGAATTGACTATGTTTTAGTCTTGCAATATTGTACATACTTTGCTTTCTACAAATTTTTTTCCCATATTAAAAAATGTAAATAGGGTAAGTCCTAAAAGAAAAATCAAAGGACTGAAAGAAAAAGACCAAAAAAGAATATAAAGTATGAACCCCACCAAAAAGAGATAAAAATAGATCCTGAAAGTGCTGCAAATTCTAATGCCACTACTTTTACTTTACAAATAAGATTGTGTGCAGCTTGTCAAAAATTCCACAATCCATGATGATCAAACAACTTAATCTTGACTCATTCATGTTTTAAATTTCATGTTGATAGTTAGAGAATAAAGATCTAGCCAAACCAGTTAATCTTGACAGATCAGTAGTTAGGTAGAGAATGATAATGACCTCATTAGTTTAATCTGAGTCATTGGAAGTCATAAGGTTATAATTTGCTAGTTTTCTTATAAAAGAAAAATAAAAAGGGTCAGCAAGCTCAAATGCACCCAATAAATGAAGAAAAAATGTTAAGGTAAATGATGGGTAGGTAGAAGTACTTTCACAAATCATGGAAAGCAGACATTGGTCATTTCATATCACTAATATCCCTCAAAATCCCCTTCCCTTTGCTAAAAACCATAATGCCACTCTTCAAAAGGAATTTTCCCTTGTAAAAATATCCATTTCCCTTCATTTTAACTTTTTCCCTTACTTCACTTATTTTCCCTTACTAAAACCCCTTTTCCCTAGATTAAAATCCATTTTCATTTTAAAAAAAAGTGAAATCCTTTACTAACTCCCCCTTTCATTCAAAACACCCCAATACCCACTTATCCAAAGTTTTTGTTTAAATATATCGCGTCCCACTATGAAATCCCTTCCTGGTATCATTTTGTACATCCTGCATTTATTTTAACTTATTTACTTTATTATATTTGTCCTGTATCATATTCATTTAACCCCCATTATATATTAACTTCCGCTTGAACATATTTCCCAAACCCCTTTATATTAGTTTAACATCTGATTTATTTATTATATTAAATCCCCGCTAACTATATATCCTACCCCGCATATACATATTCCTCGGTCCCACTTACTATAACTCCGCTTATTATAAACCCATCCCTTTATATATTAAACCAATCACATAGAAGATTCCCGACCCCACCTATCAAATCCCCTGTATTCACCCAGCCGTCAGATCTTCATTCATCAGATCTTGTGACCAATAAAGACTTTCGCACCCCCGACTGCCCGACCTTTAACACCACTAGGGGGTTGCAAAATGAGAAGTTTCACAACCCCGCTCTCCTGCTACATGCAACGCCACAGTCTATCGCACTCTCCATTCCGAAACGGCCTTACATCTTTTCTCGATGCGAAAACCTCCAAGTTGTTTTTCCGCCCGTTATGAATACCACCCTCGTTTGAAAGTTAAAACCTTCGTGCCCATATGATTAACCATTGTTGGTTAAAAACATAAAACCGCCCTAAAAGCCTTTTCACCATTTTTGTTCAAATCTGCGGAGTAGAATCCTTGCCGACCTGTTTTCAAGCTAAAGCCAACCACTGTAGACCTATTTTAAAGCCAAATTCGACCAAAATTCAAGCCTTTCGCTACTAAAGCCTGTGCAGAAGCAGTATGAAGATTTATAAAGACCAGGAAAGCCCATGTTGCCTCCAGCACCTTCTCTGCAAACTGAAAACTCCATTTCCAGGTATTCCAAAGTGCCAAGGCATGTAATTAAGCTAAAGAAAGTAATAAATTGAATAAAATAAACAAATTTATGGCTTCAAAAGGAATTGTCATTGTTAATCCCGTACAACCTCCTATTGTTGATGTTGAACATACCCCCCTTGCAGACAAAGAGTTCAAAATCAGTGACCCTGTCACTGATTTCAACCTCCTTGAGCTCCACTGCTGGAGCCATGATAAATTCATGGACCAGGTTGATGATATCAACCTTTGGGAATCAAATTTTCCCAAATATATTTTTTCACAGACATTCCAATTTCCTGAAATCATCAGCCTCTGTCGGGCCACAGCAAGGAAATTTTGTTCACCATTGCTACAGAATCCATAAAACAAATGCTTCAAATTCAACCCAAGCCTGATGAAGCCCCTTTGTCAATTGAAATCCTCACTGAGTTATATCTAAAACTTGACTTTCCAAAGAGGTTTCAGATCTTCCAAACCTTTCTGCCTTCATCAGTTGAAACCCCAAAGAGAAACCCTCCCTATTCATCCTCAATTTTCTCAGAAAGAACAAGACAGATTGTCACAATGTTGTCTTGAATCCTAGGGTACTTTACAGATGAGTATGTAGATGCTTCAATCCTAGGTTTTCTGTCCATTTTCTGCCCAGGACAGCCTCCATATTTTACATTTAACTTTGCTCAGTAATTATCAGATGCCATCCATGAGCAATTAGTTAAATTACCTGAAGAAGGTGTGTTTAAGTATTCATCTGTTTTGTTTCATTTATTCCTATACTTCCAATCTGAAAGGTTTAAAGTTAGCCTTCAAACACTGGACTTCCTTAATCCACAATCAGTTGTCTTCTGGAATTCCTTAATCAAGAAAGATTCCACAAAGTTTACCTATAGCAACTTCATTGACTCATTTATTTATCCAATTGTCAATATGCTAAGCAGTAGCAGTGAACCACGCATCAGTGATGAGATAAATAAGGTTTTGTAGTTGTTTGAATATAGTAGAACAGGAGATTGGTATTTATACCAGAACCACACTGAGATTAGGGTGTATGGATGTCAACTCACTCCATATAAGTTGCCTAAATACCTCCCAATGAGGTTACTTGCACTTGAATATATCAGGCAGATCCTAAACTCAGATGAGGTTAATTTTCTGTCAGCAAAGAAGAAAACACAGTTTAAGATCAAAAACCAGATTGGTCCTTTCATTTGCAATAGTAGAGGTGCTGGTCAACAAGAAGAAAAATACTTACAGGAATTCAAGTTCAATGAGAGTTTCAAATGGCATTATGATCCTATAGGATTTATCAGGAAGTTAAGAATCAAATTTAAATTGACTCCTTTTGTTCATGAGTCTAAACTAGAGATTGAAAAGTACTCCAACCAGTCAAATTGGTTGGAGAATACTTTAAAAGAGGTGGAAAAACCAATTGATACTAGCTTTGTCCTGCAAACTCCATCCCTACAAGATAGGAACTCCAAGAGAGCAAGAGAAGAAGGATCATATTCAGCTCAAACCAATACAGAAACCAAATTCAAATTAATGTACAGGAAGAAGCCCAAGCTAAACCCTGTAAATGAACAAGTTGAGACTACTGAAATTATTGATACAGACACGGTGGTTAAAGAAAATGCACCTCCAACAGTTTCAGAGGAAACTCACCAGCCTTCAACATCTAATACTCAAATCATTCAAAAGAAGCATAGTGTTGAAGTGTGTACATCAAGTAAACCAGCAGATAAAGAACAGGATATCATGGAGAAGTACAAGGAAATCAAACTCAGGAATCATGCATTAAAAGCAGTCACTTATGCCCAATATTGGAAGCAGACACCTAGTGACCAGAACAGGTTGTTTTCTGCATTTGATTACAAGACCAGGAAGATGCAGATGACCTTCTTGCAGCCCACAGTACAACATCCAAAGTCATCAGCTGATTATAGGAAGACAACATTTGAAGTTCAAGCCAAAGATGTTCATCCCATAGACCAAATTGAATTTCATAAACAAGTTGGAGAAATGCTATATTCTACCATGACCAATAAATCTATGAGTGACCATAAACTTCAGAATTCTCTAGATAATGTCAAAGGTCAATTAAAACTAGAGAAGGCTTCCTCACAAGCCAAAGACAACATAATCAAATTGCTTAAAGAATTGGTCATAGAGGTAGGATATGATCCCAAGAATATCAAAGTTGCAAAAGATCTCATTAAGAAAAAGAATGCAGACATTGTTTCATTGAAAAAACAACTGAAATTCCCTCCTACTAAACATCCACAAGAAAAAGAAGTTTTAGAGAATGAAGGCCAAAAATATGAAATGATGAATCTCATCATTCAATTTACAGCTCAACTGAAAGATATGGAGAATGATATGGATAAGTTAGTGCAGGAGAAAAAGGCTAGCATGGAAGCAATCCCTGTCATTGCTATTCCTACAGTTACTACAGTAGTCCCTTCTACTTCACCAGCTCCAGTGGAAATAGCAGTTCCAGTGGCTATAGCAATTTCAACATCAGCAACTACATCAGCAGCAGATTCAACAACAGCGACAGCTCATCCTACTAATGAAGCAGGTAAATTGGTTAAAGCTATCCAGGATATGTCAATCCAAACAAATGAAATAAATAGACTTAAAGAACAAATAAAAAGTCTAGAAGATGAAAAGAAGCTAGTTCAAATCATGCATAAGAATGAAACATAGAAGTCAAACAGATTGACTGACAAAGTGCAGAAGTTAGAGAAAGAATTGACACTAAAAGAACCACTTTCCCAAGCAAAGCAACAACTATGGGCCAATATCATTAACTCTGTTAATGATATTTGGCCATCTATCCAAGTTATCTTTGAGCAGAAATATTTGATCAAGGTAGCAAGTGAAGTCGTTTAGAAAGTAAAAGAGGAACTTGGGAAAAATCCAGAAGAAGCCACTGAGATCATTAAGTTTCTTAATTCCAAGAACAAAAAAGAATTATAAGTAACACGATTGAAACAATCCTAGAACTAAGAAAGGTAATTTCCAAAAGAAACCTAATGACACAACTTGAAGATAAGTGTCAAAACATGGAGCTAGAATTAACCAGATTCATGGTTAATTTTGATGTTTTGAGGCAGAAAGATCTACCTAAACCTTTGCTTATCAATGACAAATTGATGAAACATGAATACTATGACAAGAAAATGAGAGAAGTGGCCAAAGAACAGTCCAACAATTCCTCCATGAAAGGAATTCCTATAGGAAAAGTGCTCTATCAGACTTTTGAGAATCTCTTTCACCTCCAGCATGAGGTAAATCATCTCTTTATCAACAAACCTACATTTGGAAAATATACAAAAGCTGATGAAATTTTCAGAAGAATGGTAAAAATTAAATTACCATATGAAGAATCTTGGGAGAAACTGAATGATTTGCTATGAAAGTGAAAAGTAAAGCAGGTGAACAAAGCAGTCAAATGTTAAAATTAAAGTAGTAAGAGAGTTTAAAGAGTATCAGATGACAAGTAACAGTGAAGATGCAACTAGCGTAAAAGACACTCAACATGAAGGCAGCCAGCGTAGAGCAACAGCAAAAGAGAGAAAGCAGCAAAATATCAAAGAGCAAACAGCGAATCCAAATAAAAGAGGGACAACTAGCATTTAGTCTCCTAGGTGTCTCTATCTTCTTGCATGAAGATATTTATTTTTTCTTGAATAATTCCTAAATCAGTTTTAGGATATTTTGTATTAGATTTTGTATAAATACTTCATAATTCGAAGTATTGAGTGTGGATTTCTGAACATTTCTATAGTTGTAATAGATCTAAAACCTGAGGGTTTATTGTACCATTTTCAAGTCAACAACAGGATTGAGCAATAAAGGCATTGCATTACAGGATTCATGTGTTTAGTCACTTCAGTGAAGTATATTTCTATTGTTCATGTTTTCCTTAAGTTTTCCATAAACTTGTATGTTTTCCAATTTAAATGTTATAACAGGAATATTATTGCAGAAATTGTTTAAGTACACTCTGTTCTGAACTGTTATTCATTTTGATGTTTTCTTCTGATATCCTGATCTGAGAATCCTTAATTTCACTCCCATCCCGATTGACCTCTATCATTTCCTTCATTATCCAGTTTGAGGAATCCTTAACTGCTTCTTGATCCCGAGTGAAACCACTTCACCATCCAACCTAAAAGATCTGAATTTACTCAACTACCTTGCCCTGTGAACACTTCCTCTAGAACTTGATTATGCCATGTTGCTTGATACATTGACTCCATATCCCAATGGAAAACAGAGCTGCACCTATCCATCTGAATCAGTAATTCCACCACCAAACCAAACCAAAATCAAAACCAATCAATCTTACATAACTAGCCTAAAATCAACTAAAAAACAACAAAGTTAAATCATAAAGAGAGAGCCCTCTCTAAACATTAGGAAGGCTAGATCCTGATCTCAAAAGTAGGTTGATAATTACCTCTAATATTTCTTTAAACAAAAATAATAACAACCCTATGAATTATTGGAGTGATAACAGGTCTCAACAGAGTTAAAACAAAGTCAAAAAGAACTATAAGATTGACAACTATACAAATAGGAATTGCCCTAAACTTGACATAATTACTCTTTGTTGATTATGTTTTGCTTTTGGATGATAGGACCAAGGCAGATGTAATTATGCTGAAGGACACCACCCTTGAAGAATTGAAATTCCTACCTTAAAAACTACCAGCAACTAAGGAGCTACAAGAATCAACACCATCTTTGATTTGAACCGAAATAGCCTTATTATCTCCGAGTATTTCCCTAATCACAATGACCAATAGATTCTCCTCATGAATTATTTCTCTCATTCTATCAATTAGTAAAATCCACAAAATGTATCTCTACATTTGAATCTTGGGAAAAAAAATATATAATTGTTATCATTTAAATTATCCATATCTCTTAAAGACCAAAAATCTATTTTTTTTGGATAATATTTATCTATAACTTCAAAAGAAACCCTATTATAAGCTGAAGGACCATTATGTCATCTTAAGTATTTTGCACACCAATCTCCCAAATGAACCCATCTAACAACTCACATCTCAATGTTGCATCTTTTATATGTGCTAATGCATCTACTAATATAATAAACATGGTGCCCTTAGGAAAATGTACCAATAAATTTAGAAGGGTCCTACCCTTCATATATGTTCAACCATCAGACATCACTGCGCAGACACCTCCCATGTATGTTTCAACTCTGCCATTCTAGAGTTGATGTCCTGGTTTTCTGCTTTAAGGATTGGCCCCCAAAACTCCTCATCAAGGTTATCGGAACCGAACCGGTCATATAGCTGGAAAATCTTGCGGACTAGGAACTGATCGGAACTAGACCAAAACCGGGAAAACAAAAAAAAAAAAAACGGTTTACTAAAAACACATAAATATTCATATTTTAAAGAAAAACAGATATATTCATGTGCATCCATATGAATAAAAAACCATCTATACACAAATATGCAAAATTTTCATTTATATAGGAAGTAATAGTGCATACAACCAAAATAGCACTTAGTGGAAAACATTGTTGAACCAAAAATGCTACAAACATCAAGAAACAAGCTCTAAAAGGCCTTTATAGTCCAAAATAACATCATAGATCATACTATTATACTACAACCTACAAAACTACAAGTTGCAACTACAACAAATCAATGATCAAATCATCAATCATCATCATGATCATCCTCCTTATTCTCATCTGAAGAATGAGTAGCATCCAAGTCTGCAATGGGATTATGGCTTGATTCCCATGGCCCTTGATTTACCCTCTAAAAGTTTGGATAAAATCAGGTCCAAAATCCTTTTAAATCAACTATGTAGCAGCCCCAACAAAATAAAAATTAAAAATTTCCACCAGTTGCAAAAACCACTGAATAAAACCCAAAGATCTTTGGCAAAAACAAATCTTTGAAGTAGCTCGAAAATCTGCCAACCCAACAACTCTTCACAACTCCAATCAACTCTTCAAATCTGCAAAAAATCTCCCTCAGAACAACCTTACAAAAAACTCTCTGAGATCCCCTACAACATCGAAACACAACACCCAGTATTTTAGAAAACAAGGAAACAGGGTTTTTAAAAATATAAATTATTTAATAAATCAAAAATAGTTTTTTGTTGCCCACAGCAATCTCCTTGTTGAAAATATAGCTCGATTAGGAACTTCTTGCACAGAAATAAATGTGAACATGCAGGAAGTTGTTCAAGACATTTCTATCGTCAACACCTTCAAAAAGTGATTACTAATTCTATCTTGTAACACCTGTAAAAAAATTAAATAGAAGTGAAATTTTTATGTTCTAAAGTCAACTAGTATTACGAATCTAAATGAAATGTTCTATAAGTTCTAGAATATTACTGACTTAAATTAGGATTTAATCTTATCCATACATATAATGATTTAGATAGACTAATGCCCTTAAAAAAATCAATTTATGTACCAATTATGCCCTTAAAAAATCAATCTAAAAGGTCGTGACTATTCTACTACATACAATTTATGTCAAGAGATGGATTATCTCACCATGTTGCGTGGAAATAACTCTATTATACAGTTAATTGACTATGATATTACAAACAAAAGTTTATTCAGAGGTGTGATGACTCTTGGCCCTCAGGGAGGTCTTGACAAGGGAATAAGAGCGAGGGCTCAACCTCTGCCATATGCTAAGAGTGCTCTAGCATATATTCCACCATTCCTATCTTTGATTAATAAACAAACAGGTTCAGATCCGATTTCAGGTTGCAGTACTGATCAGTTGCCAATTGGTATGAGAGATGAAATTTTGACAAGGACTTACGCTGTATAAAAACCTTTATTTGCAAAATTATGTTTCTAGAAAAGAAATATTTTGGATAATGACATAAGAGAGTTTAAGAATTCATACTCATCATGTGACAGAGGTGGGAAGACTACAAATGATGAATTTCAACTGCAAGAACATTCTTCTCAAAGAACTTTGAGTTCACAACTCACTGAGGTTCAACTTAGGAAAAAGGTTGAAATGGAAATCAAAGAAAATTAAAAATGCATTCCTTTAAAAATCTTCCATGCATTTTCATTATGTCTTTTAGAGAAGTCGATAAGTTTCCCCGATTTTTTTCTTAATTTTGCATGGCATACCATCCAGTGTGAGATATTTGAAGGAGGTAGCTTTTTGTGTAGATGACCTTAAAGCACCATTGTTCCATTCAACTATGGTTTCGCTTTGGATATTAGATTCTTTTGTCAAGAAAGATGTTGAAATTGATCTTCTGGGGAATCTACATACACATTTATGCAATTTTAAGCCTTTCTTGCTAAATCAAGGACAACTTACTGAAGGTAGTTTGAAATTTTGTGTTTGTTCTTAATCAAGTTTGAATGTATTTCAAGACTGCTACAGTCTATGGTCATGTGCGATTATGAATTATAACTATATATAATTTTGATCTTTCTAGGTTAGAGACTATACTATTTTCATTGGCGGATGCTACTATTGATGCGCCCAAGGCTCTTGAGTTCCTTGGTAGGATTCTCACAAAACTAGTTGTTGAAGGGATATTATTTATCCAAGATATAGCAAATGCAATCAAGGATGAAGGTACAAAGCTAAGAAGCTTATTAGAAAATGGTCATACAATAGAAGTTCTTGGAACTATTTTGGAAGATATTAAGAGACTGAAGGGGGATGTTGTATTATTTTCTTTGTACAAAAAATCAGGATTTCATTTAGAAAGCTTCATGCCCAAGAAATGAGGGGATTTTGAGGTATTTCTCAAGAAGAAAATTTCAAGGTAGTCTACTCACAATTTTAATGCATGATAAATTTTGTGGTTTATCTGTGATCTCTCATGTTGACAAGTGAATGGTTGGTTAGTTTTTAGCTCGTGCTCTGACTAAATAAGCATAAAAATCTTACCGTCAACTTTTTTCCTGTACACGTTTGTCTTTCCATCCTTTACATGAGTTTTGATGGAATAAAACAGTCTCTACCATTAGATAGTTAGTAAGACAGTATTGGCCTTAAAGGAGATTCTCGTAGAGATATACATGAAGTAAACAAAAGGTTCTGAAATATTACTGTAACACAACCTATTAGCTTTGCAACCTATCCTATTTTATATGCTCGAACAACCATGCCCTATGTCGGGCATTGTTAAGCTTTTTACTGACTGATAGGAACCTACTTTTGTCATCTATGGATTTTATTAACCTTTTTCTTGTAAGATAATGTGTTATTAACTTATTTATAAATTTATTTATATATATAAACATATATGGAATTCCCAATGTTGAGAAGTTATAGGGCTTAGTATTAATACAAAAATTCTCTTCTTGATAACTACTTGTGAGCTTGCTTATGTATTCTTCTTTAACTTAGTTACTCCATCATCAAGTCAGTTATCAAAGTACTTAGTCAAAATGTAGAGACAGAATTATTTACACTTGTAACTGAATATCATATAATGTAGTTAGGAAGGTAAATATATGATTTACCTTCCTCACTTTAAGATCAGACTATCTTCTTACAATCATTGTCTTGACATTATTAAATTCCTTCAATAAGTATATTTGCACAATATCCTTCTGCATCTATCTGCAATTCAGCTCCTGTAGTCTATACTCTGTACTTTCAGCAATCTTGTAATCATGTACCTTCTGCAATCTATACTTATGCTCCTTCTGTAATTTATACCTTTCAATCTGCATCGAACTTTTGTTCTTAGATCCGCACCATATAATTGTTATGATGCCTCGTACAGATAAGCACCTTCCAACTGTTATGATGCCTCGGACAGATCCACATTTTTTCTCATAGGGATCTGTAATAAGTTCTGCTTTCTATCCGCAATTTATTCATGTGGTAGACTTCGGTCTTGTACACCATTCTGTTTTATTCCAAAATGAACCGGAGTCTTGGTATATATATAATGAACTAATCTTACTTTTAGGCCGACCATCAACTATGATTTAGCCCGACTTATGTAGGCCGAAGTGGCTGTAGTTTCTTCAATAATTTAAGAGGTGTTTCCTCAGCAGTGTTGAGGAATTAACTTCACTACGTTATGGAGCTTGTCTTCAACATTGTATGATGGCTGATAGAGAGCTTCTTCACAAGGTCTTAGGAGCACATTTTTATTATCTTTGACATCTTCTTTATTTAAATACATAATTACATGAATACCAACCTAGTTACACTTTTCAACACCCAACTCATTCGTTCCAAACTTGTTTGATTGTGATCATGCAAAAGAAATTTTTTTAAGACCAAAGTAAATCGATCATATAGTCCCCTAAAGAAATTTTTATTTGTCTTAAGGATTGAAAAAGGGCCATATAGATCAATCTGTATGTTGTATATGGGTTGAATAGATTATCCATACGTGACAAGGTTGTGTCAGTCATGGCAAAAACAGAGTGGTTGAAATAAGGGTTAAACCCTACTGCCAATAGGAAAAGAAAACCGCATGAAGAAGGGGTGACCGACATTCTAGTTGGTAGAAAAGGATCTACCAATATCACCTTGAAGAAGCACGTAGTTTCGAGTGTAGTTTTCCAGGAGAGGTGGAAAGGTATGGTCGACATTCACTGGTGGAAGAACTGTGCCCTGCACCCAAGCCTGCACTCGACAAAAACAAAACCACAAGAAGCATAAGGTGGCAACTCACTAAGAAGGAAGTAACACGGGCTAGACTAGTTGACACCACTCAACCGTTGAGAAATCGCGAGGGAAAAACACACACAAATGACTGATAGAAGGGCAACTGTCAGCATAGTTTGTGGATGGAGGAGTGCAATGAGTGCTAGCTAGACCCATGTCAGCGCAGGTTTAGTAGCCACCACACGTGGTCGATTAGCCTAGTTGAAGCCGCAGTGAGGGCCATCAAGCACAATCCGACCGATAATTAGAGCAATTGTAGTTGACAAGTGGGGAAGCGCATAGATCGTAGCCATAGGTAAGCAAGTGGGTTGTCGGTTCGGGTGCAGCAGGAGCCTGCATCAAACTTCCTGCCACTACATCCAAAATAGTCTTGCCTTCAAAATGGTGCATGTTCTCAAATATAGTTGTTTAATAAGCATATGTCCTCACATGTCACATTTGGGAAAAGAGTTGTAGGGAATCTCCACAATTCCCTCACTCCCCATGTATTTCCTTGTACCAAATCACTACCATTCATGCATAGCCTTTACTAAATACCATATCTTTTCTCTCTTCATCATCTCATAATTGTAATGAACAATTGCCTTAAGATCTTGTTTATCAACGAACTTTTCCTCATGAGAAGGTGTCTTATTTTGAGGAGCAACTTTCTCAACAACGGACCATTTTGAGAGAATTTATAAAGAGGATGATAAAATAAATTTAAGAGAGATAGTTAAAGATGATTTCATATTTCCCCAGTTCTGTAGGTGAGGTGGGTAATGAGGCATTGATGGATCAAATATCAAAGGACGAATTACAATCAATTTTGCATTGTTTCCAAAAGTATAAGAACCCTCAGTCACTTCGCAGAACAATAGAATTCTTCTAGGGGTTCTATGAGTTCCTTCAAACAAACCAACTAAGAATTGTTGACAAATTAAAAATACACAAGTGGGATTTGGGAGCTTTCAATCCAACATTTCAGGCTTTAATTCCAAAAATTAGATAAGAATGAGATGATTTCAAACCCATATCACTATGTAATTTCATCTACAAAATCATTGCAAAAATTTTTGCATGTAGGGTCAAAATCCACTAAGCTAATTCCATGTCATTAGAACAATTATCTATCCTTCCTAAGAAACAAATCCATTACAGAATAGGAGTATCCCAAGAAGGAATTTATAACATCAAACTAAAAAATTACAAGCAATGTTAGTGAGTTTTTCTGTCCAAGGCATATGATAGAGAAAAATGGCTTTATTTAGGGCTACTCATCCATATAGGGTTCAATGTGCAATTGGTTAACTAGATAATGAACTATCTTTCCTCAATATCTTTGCAATTCTAACTAATGGCTCAACCTATTCTTCTATCATGCCTACAATAGACCATGGGTAGGTATGATTAATGGCTCCTCTATTATTTTTACTGTAGAGTAGTTGGTCTCAACAGAGTTAAAACAGAGTCAAAAAGAACTATAAGATTGACAACTATACAAATAGGAATTGCCCTAAACTTGACATATTTACTATTTGTTGATTATGTTTTGCTTTTGGATGATAGGACTGATGGCGAAAACTCAACTGCAAGTTTGCTCAATATTCGAGAACAAGTTCTGATATGCGACTTAAACATCTTCTTGGTTGTTGATGCCCATTGCCAAGAAGCAATCCATCCAAGATGAATCTTTGTTCTTGCAAGAGGCTTGTTTCTGAAGCATCTGTGTGAAGAATGGGTGTGTCGAACACAGTGCTTGCATGGGTGAAGATCAAAACAGTGATCTTTCATATGGCCAACTCGATCACAGTGTTGGCATTTTACAATCTGTTGTTGTTGTTGTGGAAGCGGAGCAGGATCTGGAACAGCTGCAAGTGAACTGTCATACAGGAATCCGGCACTCTGAAATATGATGGGCTTGGTGTAGTCCGGAATATGAAATGACACATCCTTGTCATATCCAAGACCAGTTTTGTGCTTGTTGTGGACAATATTTTCCCAAGGTCTGATGATGGGCTTGAGAAGTGCAGGCTAAGTTGTTGTATCTGCATGTAAATATGCTCTTGTACAAGGAATTGAATGTTAATCAACTGCAACTTTATCTTCTTGCTTCTGATGGGAGTCCTTCTCAATCTTCTGAACAGAAATAGGTTCAGAATGGTGACTCTTTTGCTGAAGTTCATCTTGTTGGAGCTAAGATTCCAACTGCAAAAACTCAATCTTCTCATGTGCATCTTGCAAACAACTTTGAATATTACAAAGAGCATTCTTGCTCATTTTTACCATATCATGAACACTGGAATGAATGAGGTTATTCAACAATTCTAATGCCTTATTTATTTTAGCCATTTTTCTCAACAACTTAGGCTAAAGAAATAAAGGGTGTCGGCTTCAACCGATAATGCACACGTTTACAATGTGATTCAACTTCCTTTCAAAAGAATACAAATGATGGATCCCCGTTGGGATTCGAAATGTCGACACTCATTCTCTAACAATGTGGATAATCCGGAAAACTCCTTAAAAAATGATCACCACATGAGTTTGAAAACCAAAAAAGAATACAAATGACTTCAAAGAAATTCCAACTATGGAAATCTCAAAGTATAAAATCTGCTCCTCAAATTATGGAGGACCTCAGGTATAGACTTGACTGTCTAACCGGCAAGCAACAATGACTTACATCAACAATTTTTCCAACAACTCAAATTTACACTTCAAGTCTTGATTGCAACTATGAATGAAGATGCAAATTCCACTCACTATACAATGTAAGTTCAATACAACATCTCTGCAAAATATTTGTATGAATGTGCAGCAAAAACACTTGTGCAATAATCCTTTAAAGCAGTTGATTTATTTTCCTTCAAAGAGTTGTTTTGCACCAATAACAACTCAACTCAACTCAACTCAACAAAAGGAGGAGGTATTCACAAGCTTGGATGCTTGACCTTGTTGTACTACAGAATGCAATAGAAATAAAGAGAAATTCCAAAAAATCAGAAGCTTTGTGTGCTCAAGCTATGAATGCCACTGTTGTTTTGAAAATGATGACCAATTTACAATATGTCTTCACATGTCAATCTCTTTGATAAAATCGTCCTTCTATATGTGCCACAAATCACAATGCAAATTTCACTTTTCTCCTCTATGTGTATTTACTCATATGCCATTTCCTCTTTCATGCTGTTCATTTCCTCTTCCTCTCTCTCTGTTGTTTACTTCCTTCTTCTTTTTTAATTAATTATTTGGGATTAATTTAAAAAAATGGAAGGAGGGATTGTAATAAAAATGGGAGGGGATTTTATTAACAAAAGGAATTAATTAAAAAAGGGATTAATTAAAATTAAGGGGGGTTAATTAAAAAATGATTAATTAAACTGGAGATTAATTTATAAAAATGGGGGTGGGGGGAGGTGGGGGCCTTTTAATGTAAAAACAAAAAATAAACAAAAAAACAAAAAACAAAAAATAAATAAATAAAAAATTGTTTTTGAATAAATCGAAATTTTTGGAGGGTTCGTAAGGGGGAGGGAGAGCATTGGGAGGGGTTAGGGAGAGTGGAGTAAGGTGCGAGGGGGAGAGTAACAGTGAGGAGGAAGGGGACAGGTTTGGGGAGAGGGGTATGAGGGCTAGCGGGGGGATTGGGGTTGTGTGTTGGGTGATCTTTGGGATGCGAGGGGGGGCCGAAAGGTCGGGGGAAAGGGGAGGCGGAAGTGTGGTGGGGAGGGCGGAGTAAGGGAGGGGACGGTGGTGAGTGCAGAGGGGCCGGCTGTGAGAGCCGAGAGGGACGACGTGAGGTAAAGGGGTCGGGTGGGAGAGGTAGCGAGGTGGCAGGGGTTGCGAGTGACGGTTGTGAGGGGGTGGGTTTGGTGGTTGGGGGGTGCACTGTGCGTAGAGGAGAGGGGGCCGAGCGAGGAAGGCCGAGCAGTGGTTGCAGGGCTCGAGGGGAGGGTCGTAGGCCGGGTGGGGGAGAGGTCGGAGTGTGTAGAGGGGGATAGGCTGCGGAGCGTTTGGGAATGGGGCACGGTGGAAGGGGTGAGCGATAAAAAGGGGGCAGGGGTTTTGGGGGGGCGTAAGTTGGGTAGGGGCATATGTTTGTGCAAGTTGCAGGGGGGGCCGAAAGGCCTATATATATATATATATATATATATATATATATATATATATATATTATTTTTTATTTTTTATATTTTTTTCCTGTGTTAAAACAGTAGAGAGTAGAGAAATGCAAGAAATTTCACAAACGTTGCAGGAAAAGAGAATATTTTTCCAGCAGCAGGAAATGCAGAAATGAGGGCAACAGCAGAATTTTCAAGAAATATAGCAGAATTTGCAAGAAACCTTCAGTAAAAGCTCACAAATTTTTAATAAAAATCCTAGAATTCTACTTTAAACAATATTTTTCAGCAGCTCTTCAATGCAGAAATTAATATGCAGAAATTGCAGAATAATGTGCAGCGAGAAAACCTGCAGAATGCACAGTGCTTCTCTTCTTCAAAACTAATGTTGCTCTTCTCAAAACGAAATTTCTGAATGCTGCAAAAATCTTGATGAATGCGGCAAAAAGACTGCTGCAGAAAAACTTTGAGTGCTGCAAAAATGCCAAGAATTTTTGCAGATATGCATAGGCCATAAAAAAAATGGCTCACTCAAGGTTGAGCTGGTTATGAACGTATCAGCTTTGATACCATGTTAAACACACACATGGTGTGAGAGAAAGATAAACACACACACAACAAGAAACTCAACACACAATGAAGGATAAGCGTGCAGCTCTATTTTTTCCACTATACATGATGTACATTTATAGTACAATGGTGTGACTCTTGGTTTCACATTCCAAGGTCACTTGGACTCCATTGTGACTTTTCGCATTCCACACCTACCCATAGAGGATTAGGTGTTCCAACAAGGACCAAGTCAGATGCAATTATGTTGAAGGACCCCACCCTTGAAGAACTGAAATTCCTACCTTAAAAACTACCAGCAACTGAGGAGCTACAAAAATCAACACCATCTTTGATTTGAACCGAAATAGCCTTATTATCTCAGAGTATTTCCCTAATCACAATGACCAGTAGATTCTCCTCATGGATTATTTCTCTCATTCTATCTATTAGTAAAATCCACAAAATGTATCTCTACATTTGAATCTTGGGAAAATATACATATATAATTGTTATCATTTAAATTATCCATATCTCTTGGAGCCCAAAAATCCATTTGCTTTGGATAATATTTATCTATAACCTCAAAATCAACCCTATTATAAGCTGAAGGACCATTATGTCCTCTTGAGTATTGACAAAGTATGATGGAATGAAATTGGGTGAAGACTAGATCCAAGTTTACCATGTCGGAACCTAGGTTCATTGAGATGGAGACCTTGGTTTGAAGATATCCATCATACAAACTAAGACCCCATATACTTATCATTTCCATCTCTCTTTCATCATCAAGATTAACATACTGAGGACCTATAACCCATGGAGGCCCATGGTAGTCATTGCAATGGAATTTATTAGAATACATGCCATTTCTTATTATGAGATCTACCACATCCGAAAATGGCATCATTCACATCATTTTGAAGAAGTCTACAAATTAGGTCAACATGATTTTTTTCACATTTACAACTTCCCTCACATTTGTTGGTCCCTGAAGCTTGATCACTTTCATAACAAAAATAGGCAAAGTCAAACAACACAAATGGTCCACTCTCTTTTCATTTGCTAATATTATAATGAAGTTTTATTAGAGACACTATTTGTTTGTTTGTTTTGGTGATAAGGGTTTGCTCTTGGTTTTATGTGATTTTCAATTTATCGTATGTAGCATGTTGAGAAAATGGGAAAGAATAATGTGTGACATTTATTTTGTAGAAATTGATGCTTAAGGAAAATTGGTTTGACATTTTTAATGTTGAGGTATATGTCGTCTAAAATATTTATAGTCTAATTTAGTTTATATTCTAGTGTTCATTGTCTTTCATGTCTTACACTGCATTGTATCTTCTTTTGTTTTCAGAAAATGAAATCAGTATTGATGGTAAGAAGCAGGAATTGAAAAAAAAGGAGATCAATAACATTGGAGCGACAAATGCAAAAAGAGAGAGGAGAACTGGTCTGGTGATACCCTTAGAGCCAATATCTCGCATAAGGCACACATATAAATACTGATGATAAAGTCTTCAGAGTTGGTGAATTCGCCTATAATTCCTTGACAACACAATGATAATGATTTGAAGTGATGAAACATCATTTCATGTGCAAATTGTATTCCAACTAATATTAATTTGGAAACTCATATTGTAATACTTTAACATTTCATATAATATAATTTATGTGGTTGAAATTATTTATAGTTGCACTTGATATTGTTTAGTATTGTAATTAACATATGAAACTTTGTGTTTTCATATTAGATGAACATGCACATTGTATGACAATTTTTAAATCCTACAAATTAATTTATGTTTATTAATAATGAACACAAAATCAAATTAAAACTACTAAATTAGTAGTCTATATTGATTAATGATGAACACAAATAAAATGAATATACAACCAAATTAGTCATTTATAATGATTATTAATGAAAGTAAATGAAATGAATATAAACTACTAAATTGATCGATTATATAATGAATATGAAACTACTA
This sequence comes from Pinus albicaulis, assembly GCA_034641835.2. Lineage (NCBI taxonomy): Eukaryota > Viridiplantae > Streptophyta > Pinopsida > Pinales > Pinaceae > Pinus > Pinus albicaulis. The sequence continues at coordinate 126,650,782 of CM076570.1, read as the reverse complement.
AAAAAAGATAAATGGCTATTGTAAATGATAAATTTGTGATTACAAATGACGACTAAACTTTGCATATATACGACTATTAGTAGTTAATTTATAGTATCTTATAACATGGCCAAAATTTAGTCATATTTCTTTTGTCATTAATTGGTTTCAAACAATAACCAAATTTTGCATATATATGACTATTAGTAGCTAATTTACAGTATCTTATAACACGACCAAAATTTTAGTCATATTTCTTTGATCATTAATTGGTTTCAAACAATGACCAAAATTTGCATATATGTGACTATTAGTAGCTAATTTACAGTATCTTATAACGCGACCAACATTTTGGTCGTATTTCTTTGGTCATTAATGGGTTTTCTCAGGTGATCATATGGTAATATATTTTGTTGTATATTTGGTCATTAATTGTGAAAATTAATGACCAAATCAATGATTAAATCAATGATTAAATCAATGACCAAATCAACGACTAAATTAATGACCAAATATACTACTAGACAACAAAATTGAGATAACCAATTAATGACTAAGCTAAAAACGACTAAAAGTTGGTCGCGTTATAAGATAATGTAAATTAGCCACTGTTGGTCACCGACCGAAAAATAGTCGTTTATAAGCAAATTTTAGTCCTTTTTTTAAGTAATTAATTAGCCATTTTGTACTAGTGAATGGAAATCATGAAATATGATGAAAAATCATAAAAGATCACAAAAAAAACATGAAACATAAAGAAAGATCACAAAAAATTGCGAAATATCACGAAATATCATGAAAGATCACGAAATAATAACGAAAACCGCAAAACATCTTAAATTATAACTAAATATCGTGAAATATAACAAAAAACCACAAAACATCCTAAAATATCACGAAAGATGACGAAACAATGTGAGATATGACGAAAAATCACAAAAGATCACGAAAGATCAAGAAAGATCGTAAAAAATTATGAAATATGACAAAAGCTTGCGAAAGATGATGAAACATTAATAAATTCAATGAAACATCTTAAAACATGATGAAATATCTTGAAAGATGACGAAATATCGCGAAAGATGATAAAAAATCACGAAATATCATGAAAGACCACGAAAGATCGTTAAAAATCATGAATTATCGCAAAAAAACATCCTAAAAGATGAAATATCTTGAAAAATGATGAAATGTCATGAAAGATAATGAAAAATCATGCAGGATCATGAAATACCATGAATGACTACGAAAGATCATGAAAGATCACAAAACGTCCTAAAAGATGATGAAATATGACGAAAGATGATGGAAAATTACAAAAGATGATGAAAAATCATAAAAGACAGCAACAAATCATGAAAGATGAAAAAACATCACCAAAAATTGTGAAATATCACAAAAAATCATGAAAGATGACGAAACAATAACAAAAATCGCAAAACATCCTAAAATATAATAAGCGACCACGAAATATAACAAAATAACGTAAAACATCCTAAAATATCACGAAATATGATGAAACAATGCGAAATGTGACGAAAAATGACAAAAGATCACGAAGGATTGAGAAAGATCGTAAAAATGATGAAAGATGGTGAAAGATTACGAAAAATGATGAAACATCAAGAAAACATCAAGAAAATCGGAAAAACACCCTAAAAGATGATGAAAGATCTTGAAATATGACAAAACATCGCAAAAGCTAATGAAAAATCAAGAAAGACCACGAAAGATCGCGAAAAACCATGAATTGTTGCAAAACATCCTAAAAGATGATGAAATATCTTGAAAACTGATGAAATGTCACGAAGGATAACAAAAAAATCACAAAGGATCATGAAATACGTGAAGGACCACGAAAGATCATGAAAGATCACAAAACATCTTGAAAGATGATAAAAAATGACGAAAGATGATGGAAAATCACAAAATATGATGAAAAATCATAAAATACCACAACAAATCATGAAATATGAAGAAAGATCACCAAAAATTGTGAAAGATCATGAAAGATGACGAAACAATAACAAAAACCGTAAAACATCCTAAAATATAACAAACAACCACGAAATATAACAAAATACTGCTAAACATCCTAAAATATCACGAAAGATGATGAAACATTGCAAAATATGACGAAAAATCACACAAGATCACGAAAGATCGAGAAAGATCGTAACAAATGATGAAAGATGACGAAAGATTGTGAAAGATTATGAAACATCAAGAAAGCCAGCGAACACATCCTAAAAGATTACAAAAGATCTTGAAAGGTGATGAAACATCGCGAAAATGATAAAAAATCACAAAATATCATGAAAGACCACGAAAGATCGCGCAAAATCACGAAATATCACAAAACATCCTAAAAATGTTGAAAGTTCTTGAAAATTGATGAAATGTCATGAAAAATAATGAAAAATCACGAATGGTCAGGAAATACCATGAAAGATCGCGAAAGATTATGAAATATTGCAAAACATTTTGAAAAATGATGAAAAATGATGGAAAAGCATGAAAGATGATGAAAAATCATAAAAGACCACAAAAAATCATGAAACATGAAGAAAGATCACTAAAAATTGCGAAAGATCACGTAATATGATGAAAGATGACGAAACAATAAAAAAAAAATCGCAAAACATCCTAAAATATAACAAATGACTACAAAATATAACAATAAACCGCAAAACATTCTAAAATATCACGAAAGATGACGAAAAATTACAAAAGATCACGAAAGATCAAGAAAGATCGTAAAAAATGATAAAAGATGACGAAAGATGATGAAACATCAAGAAAGTCAACGAAGCATCCTAAAATATGATGAAAGATCTTGAAAGATGATGAAAAATCATGAAAGATCATGAAGGACCACAAAAAATCGCAAAAAATCATAAAAGATCGCAAACCATCCTAAAAGATGATTAAAGATCTTGAAAAATGCTGAAATGTCACGAAAGATAACGAAAAATCACGAAATACCATGAAATGTTGTGAAAGATCATGAAAGATCACAAAATATCATGAAATATGATGAAAGATGAAAAGACCGCAAAAAATCATGAAAGATGAATAAAGACCACAAAAAAATTGCGAAAGATAGTGAAATATGACGAAACAATAACAAAAATTGTAAAACGTCCTAAAATATAACAAAAAATCATGAAATATAAGAAAGGACTACAAAACGTTCTAAAATATCACGAAAGATGACGAAACGATGCAAAATATGACTAAAAATCATAAAAGATCACGAAAGTTCGAGAAATATCGTAAAAAATGATGAAATATGATGAAAGATTGCGAAAGATGATGAAACATCAAGAGAGTCAGCGAAGCATCGTAAAAGATGACGAAATATCTTGAAAGATGAAGAAACATTGCGAAAATGATGAAAAATCACGAAAGATCATGAAAGACCACAAAAAATCGCAAAAAATCACGAAAGAGCACAAACATCCTAAAAGATAATGAAATATCTTGAAAAATGATGAAATGTCACGAAAGATAACGAAAAATCACGAAGGATCACGAAATACTGAGGAAAATCATGAAAGATTGCAAAACAATGTGAAAGATGATGAAATATGAAAAAAGATTATGGAAAATCACAAAACAAGATGAAAAATCATAAAAGACCACAAAAAATCGTGAAATAAAAGGAAATATCACAAAAAATTGTGAAAGATCACGAAATATCATGAAAAATAATAGAACAATAACAAAAACCGCAAAACATCCTAAAATATAGGAAAATACCATGAAATATAACAAAAGACCGCAGAGCATCCTAAAAATCACAAAAGATGACGAAAAAATGAGATATGACGAAAAATCACAAAAGGTCATGAAATATCGAGAAAGATTGTAAAAAATAATGAAATATGATGAAATATTGCAAAAGATGATGAAACATCAAGAATGTCAACGAAACATCCTAAAAGATGATGAATGATCTTGAAAGATGACGAAACATCGCGAAAGATGATGAAAAATCACAAAAAAATCATGCAAGACCATGAAAGATCGCAAAAAATCATGTAAGACCATGAAAGATCGCAAAAAATCATGAAAGATCGCAAAACACCTTAAAAGATGATGAAAGATCTTGAAAATTCATGAAATGTCGTGAAAGATAACGAAAAATCACGAAGGATTACGAAATACCACGAAAGATCGCGAAAGATCATGAAAAATCGCAAAACATCCTGAAAGATAATGAAATATGATGAAAGATGATGGAAAATCATGAAAGATGATAAAAATCATGAAAGACCGCAAAAAAATCATGAAAGGTGAAGAAAGATCACAAACAATTTCGAAAGATCATGAAATATGACAAAAAAATAACAAAAACCACAAAAAATCCTAAAAATATAACAACCGACCATGAAATAGAACAAAAGAACACAAAACATCCTAAAATATCATGAAAGATGATGAGACAATGCAAAATATGACGAAAAATAACAAAAGATCACGAAAAATCGAGAGATATCGTAAAAATGGTTAAAGACGAAAGATTGTGAAAGAAGATGAAGCATCAAGATAGTCAGTGAAACATCATAAAATATGATGAAAGATATTTAAAGATTTCAAAATATTGCAAAAGATGATGAAAAATCACGAAATATCATCAAAGACCACGAAAGATTGCGAAAAATCACGAAAGATCGCAAAACATCCTAAAAGATGATGAAAGATCTTAAAAAATGATGAAATGTCACAAAAGATAACGAAAAATCACTGAGGCTCACGAAACACCACAAGAACTCTTGAAAGATCATGAAAGGTCCCAAAACATCTTGAAATATGATGAAATATGAAAACACCGCAAAAACTCATGAAAGATGAAGAAAAATCACAAAAAATTGTGAAAGATCACAAAAGATCGTGAAAGACGATGAAACAATAAATAAATAAATAAAAAAACCGAAAATCATCCTAAGATAGCACAAAAAATGACGAAACAATGAAAAATATGACGAAAAATCACCAAAGATCACGAAAAATCGAGAAAGATCGTAAAAAATTATGAAAGATGATGAAACATCAAGAAATTCGGCAAAACATCCTAAAAGATGACGAAAGATCTTGAAAGATGACAAAACATCCCGAAAATGATGAAAAATCATGAAAGATCACAAAAAATCACAAACGATCACAAACATCCTAAAAGATTATGAAAGTTCTTGAAAATTGATAAAATGTCACTAAAGATAACGAAAAATCATGATGGATCATGAAATACCACAAATGATCGCGAAAGATCATGAAAGATCGCAAAACATCCTGAAAGATGATGAAATATTACGAAAGATGATGGAAAATCACAAAAAAAAAGATGAAAAATAATAAAAGACCACAAAAAATCACAAAAATTGCGAAAGATCATGAAATATCATGAAAAATGACTAAACAATAACAAATACCGAAAAACATCCTAAAATTTAACAAAAAACCACGAAATATAAAAAAAGGACCGCAAAACATCCTAAAATATCACGAAAGATGATGAAACATGCGAAATATGAAGAAAAATCAAAAAAGATCGCGAAAAATCGAGAACAATCGTAAAAAATTATGAAAGATGGCGAAAGATTATGAAACATCCAAAAAGTCAGCGAAATATCTTAAAAGATGATGAAATATCTTGAAATATGACGAAACATCGCGTAAGATTATGGAAAATCACGAAATATCATGAAAGACCACGAAAGATAGCGAAAAATGAAGAAAGATCGTAAAACATCCTAAAAGATTATGAAAGATCTTGAAAAATGATGAAATGTCAAGAAAGATCAAAAAATCACAAAGGATCTCAAAATACCACGAAAGATCGCGAAAGATCATGAAAGATCACAAAAAATCTTGAAAGATGATGAAATATGACGAAAGATGAAAAGACTGCTAAAAATCATGAAAGATGAACAAAGATATATATATATATATATATATATATATATATATATATATATTGCGAAACAATAATAAAAATCACAATAATATGACGAAAGATGATGAAATATGACGAAAAATTATGGCAAATCACGAAAAATTATGAAAATTTATAAAAGATCGCAAAAAATCATGATCGATGAAGAAATATCACAAAAAATTGCGAAAGATCATGAAAGATGATGAAACAATAATAAAACCACAAAACATCCTAAACTTTAACAAAAGACCGTGAAATATAACAAAAGAGTGCAAAACATCCTAAAATAACAGAAAATATGACGAAAGATCACAAAATATCATGAAATATCGAGAAAGATCGTAAAAAATGATGAAAGATGACGAAAGATTGCAAAAAATGATGAAACATCAAGAAATTCAGCGAAACATCCTAAAATATGATGAATGATCTCAAAATATGATGAAACATCGTGAAAAATAATGAAAAAACACGAAAGATCATGAAAGACCACGAATGATCGCAAAACATCCTGAAAGATGACCAAAGATCTTGAAAAGTGAAAAAATGTGACAAAAGATAACGAAAAATCACGAAATACCACGAAACATCGTGAAAGATCATGAAATATCGTAAAACATCTTGAAAGATGATGAAACATGACGGAAGATGATAGAAAATCTCAAAAGATGATGAAAAATCATAAAATACCGCAAAAAATCATTAAAGATAAAGAAAGATCACAAAAAATTGTGAAAGTTCACGAAAGTCCATGAAAGATGATGAAACAATAACAAAAACAACAAAACATCCTAAAATATAACAAACAGCGACGAAATATAACAAAAGACTACAAAACATCCTAAAATATTACAAAAGATGACGAAACAAAGTGAAATATGACGAAAAATCACAAAAGATCGCGAAAGATCGAGACAGATTGTGAAAAATGATGAAAGAGGACAAAAGATTGCGAAAGATGATGAAACGTTAAGAAATTCAGCGAAACATCTTAAAGATGATGAAAGATCTTGAAAGATGACGAAATATCATGAAAAATCGCAAAAGATCGCGAAAAATCACAAAAAAACTGCAAAACATCCTAAAAGATGATGAAAGATCTTGAAAAATGATGAATTGTCACGAAAGATACTGAAAAATCACTCCGGATCACAAAATACCACGAAATATCACGAAATATCACAAAATATCCTAAAATATGATGAAAGATGATGGAAAATCACGAAAAATGATGGAAAATCATAAAAGACCACAAAAAATCATGAAAGGTGAAGAAAGATCACCAAAAAAATTGAAATGTGATGAAAGACCATGAAAGCTGACAAAAAATAACAAAAGACATCCTAAAATATCACGAAAGATGACGAGAAAATGGGAAATATGACGAAAAATCACAAAAGATGGAGAAAGATCGTAAAAATGATGAAAGATGACGAAAGATTGCGAAAGATGATGAAACATCAAGAAAGTCAGTGAACCATCCTAAAAGATGATGAAAGATCTTGGGAGATGGCGAAACATCGCGAAAGATGATGAAAAATCACGAAAGATCGTGAAAGACCACGAAATATCACGAAAGATCGCAAAATATCCTAAAAGATGAATAAAGATCTTGAAAAATGATGAACTGTCACGAAAGATAACGAAAAATCACGAAGGATCATGAAATACCATGAAAGATCACAAAATATCATGAAAGATCACAAAACATCCTGAAAGATGAGAAAATATGACGAAATATGATGGAAAATCACAAAAGATGATGAAAAATCGTAGAACACCAAAAACAATGATGAAATATGAAGAAATATCACAAAAAAATGTGAAAGATCATGCAATATCATGAAAGATAATCAAACAATAACAAAAACCACAAAACACCTAAAATATAACAAACGACCACAAAATATTAAAAAAAAAACTGCAAAACAACCTAAAATATCACAAAAGAAGATGAAACAATGTGAAATATGACAAAAATATCAAAAGATCACGAAAGATCAAGAAAGATCGTAAAAAATGATGAAAGATGGCAAAAGATTGTGAAAGATGATGAAACAACAAGAAATTCATCGAAATATTCTAAAAGATGACAAACGATCCTGAAACATGACGAAACATTGCAAAAATGATGAAAAATCACAAAATATCATGAAAGACCATGAAGGATCGTTAAAAATCACGAAAGATTGCAAAACATCCTAAAAGATTATGAAAGACCTTGAAAAATGATGAAATGTCATGAAAGAAAACGAAAAATCACGAAGGATCACAAAATACCATGAAATGTAGCGAAAGATCATGAAAAATCGCAAAATGTCCTCAAAGATTATGAAATATGACAAAAAATGATGGAAAATCACGAAATATGATGAAAATCATTAAAGACCGCAAAAAATCATGAAAGATGAAGAAAGATCACAAAAGATCATGAAATATGACGAAAAAATAACACAAACCGCAAAACATCCTAAAATATCACGAAACATGACGAAAAAATGTGCAATATGACAAAAAATCACAAAAGATCATGAAAGATCGAGAAACATCATAAAAAATGATGAAAGATGACGAAAGATTGCGAAAGATGATGAAACATCAATAAAGTGAGCAAAACATCCTCAAAGATTATGAAATATCTTGAAAGATGACGAAACATCGTGAAAGATGACGAAACATCACGAAAGATCATGAAAGACCACGAAAGATAATGAAAAATCTATTGAAAAAGGTAGCTAGGCTAGGTTTTCATAATAGATTATACTTAGGTTTTCTTTTTATGTAAATTATAAAAGATTAACAAAGTCGTTACGTTTCACTTGGAAAAAACCATGTCGGCCCTCATCAAGTAAAATGAAATTCAACTACCTGTCGGCTTAAATGATAGGGACCAACAAGGATATATGGGTTCACGTGGGCAGCTTCAACAAAGATTAATTTGAATACATATTACGGAATAAACAATCATTGCCAGAAATCTCTTACGGAATTACTGTTATGAATCTAAGTTCAGAAACCGGAATTTATATGTATAAAAACTGATCGTATAATATCAAGACAGATTTCGAGATAGTGTGGATCGAGACAACGTGAACCGGGACAACTTGAATCGGGACAATGCGTACAGCATCGACCGGGACAGTGCGTATACATATCTAGACAGTGTGTGTGTGTGTGTGTGTGTGTGTGTGTGTGTGCTAGACAGCGTATAAAAAATTATATATGAAACAGTGTGGAACATACAGCAAAGTTCGAAAGACAATAACGCCAGCAGGTTTTTAAAAGAATTTTTAATCTAACATCGCCCTTCTGATTTTTACAACATGGTATCAAAGCTATGGTTACAAGAAAGGGATATCACTGATACATATCCACTTTAGTTTGGAGGTTACAATCTCGACTTGGATACATTGTAGCTTGTATATCATAGTGATTATGAATCATGTCACCTACATCACACGTGTTCTCTCTGTGCTCAATCCAGTGATATTACACTTCAGATGCATGGGTTAACAAGCTTAGATCTCAGTCAAGGAGAAACTATAGTTCGGAGAGTAACCACGGTTCGGATATATCACAGTGGCATTATCGACATGCCTGTTGCACACTGCAGTGAAGAAAATTAGCAGGACTCCAGTCATCAGTGCTAGTACAGTAATACAATAGTGATGCTATCATAATTCTGCATGTATGGATCGATGCTACCACAGCAAGAGCTTGCAGTACACCATGAAGTCTCACAAATCTCAGCAAAGATCTCGGTATATTCTAAAGTTGTTACAGTGACAAATTTTGGGTATACTATCATGTGATCCTCGACAGTAGATTACAAATCTAAGTACTAAAAATCAGATCAGTGAAGGGCACATATAACATTGATTCGGTGCTTCCTTCAAATAATTCTTATATATCGTTGAACTCACAATGACATGATCTCAACATACCAGTTGTAGTCACAGCTTTGAAAAAGAAAAAGAAAAAAAATACAGTCTTGATCTAGATGGCAGATGTAGAAAATTTCAGCTACATGAATGGATGTCGTGTGATCTCAATACCGTATAATCTAAAGCAGCGCAAGCAAGAATCTCATTGAAGAAGATCTTTCAAGGAAGCATCAAGGTGAAGATCTCCTCTTCACTTGCCAAGTAAGTATCTTTCATTTTCATAATCAATTTTAGTTAAATGACTTTGTTTTGCAAGGAGATATATAAGGTGGTTGTACTACCAAAGGTCCTTGCATGAAATAAAGAGGATAGTCATAGTCCTCATAGATAAGTGAAGTCATAGATAAGGGTTTCCTTTGAATTCATGGAAAGGAACTCTTAAGGTTCTCTCACACGAACAATATTGGAGACATAAAAGAAGCTGGAAGAAGAATTATGAATATTACAAGAAAATATGGTCCTTAAAGGACAATGTCAAATATAGGAGAAAAGAAAGTTCATGTCACCGGAAAGGATGCAAGGAGCTGATGAAAAGAACTCCATGAGAAGAGTGAGTAAGAGATCATTAAGCTTGGTCTCCCTCACAATAAGTCTCTTTATTGCTCCTAGATCCTGCATAAGATATATCTACAATAAATAATAGGATGTGGTATGACATCATGTAAGTATTAGAAACAAGAACTCATATGATCATAAGGGTAACAAAATTCATGGGATAAGTAAGTGACCTCATTCAACAACTTAGGGTTTCTATGAATGAAGACAAGTTGAGGGAAATAGTTTTTGCAAAACTCAAACATTTGAAGAAAAGGAAAAAATCATCTAGAGCAAGTCTCATCATGCATGAAAAGGGATATGATGAAATTCATGAACGATGATATGATGACATAAGAGCAGATCAAGGGATTGAAGATCTTTCAATCTAGGAAACTGCTGAAAGGAGCATAGATGACATGAAGGAAAAATGAGGTATGTATACTTGTATTTAATATTATATTGACATGTCGAATGGTTGCAGATAATATAAATCACTAGAAACATGATAAAGGAAAAAGGATCTCCTCCTCTGTAAGGATGCAAAAAAGCATAAAGTCACACTAGATGAAATCAACACAATATGTCCTCATATGGAGTATGAGGTGGCCAAATATAACGAAAGAACTCTGATTGGAAGTTTTTAAGAAAGATATGTGTGATGAAAGGAAGACATCACAAAGATATGCAACCATGGAGAAGCAATCAACATCCAAGAAGACCAAGAAGATTTGACTAGAAATATCTCTCGGAAAAATATGAAGTCTCTGATGGAAAAGATAGAGACCTTAATAATAAATACCCTGGGGAGATGTGTCAATCTGTATGAAGGATGATGATGCCTACAAGAAGATGTCATGGTGAAAGATCATCATCAAGGTAACTTTTGTTCTAAAAGGTTCATATGTATATGTTTATCTGGATAAATTTGTGCAGGGCTGCTAAACATAAGAAAGGATGTTGATCCTTGGGGATGATTCGAAGGAAAGCAGCATGGCATAACAAGTGGACCAGATAAGGAACTCTGATGGATCACTTTCTAATAACTGACTTGACTCGGGAGAAAAGTGATAAATGATCTATGCCCTATGGAGCTAAAAGTTAGAGATTCCTCAATATCGAAATCCATGACATCAAGAACAGGAATTCTTCATGAGCAACTGGGTGTCTCACCATTGCTGCTGGAGGTCCCTGATTAAGAGGGAGCCTGATGGTAAGTTTCTTACTTCGAAGAAACTTGGCAATTCCTAAGGATGAGCTTAGGTACATTCTTTGTATAAGAATGAGTACATTCCCTTGTGGAATAAGGTCCTCCCTGGGAGGGAGAGATAGACACATCATTCTGGTCTTGAGAAGACAGAATGGAGGATTGGGTAATCATTTGGCATTCGATACTCTTTGAGAATGTGATAGGGCATTCAAGATAAGAGTAGTCGGGACCGATATTATTTGAGGGCTAGCTACCCAAGAGAAGAATAGTCCAAGAAGGTCATACTTTGGAAACACTTTGGTGGAGTATGTACCTTGGAGAGACAATGACGAAGGTGTCTATAAGTCATGTGTCTCGCCAACATTGAAGCCCATTGTCTCATTGAAGAGATGGGGTTGTTAGTCAAAGCCTTGCACTAGTACAATGCTGGTCGATATGATGCTATACAGATGCGATTACCAATCCGACTCTTTTTATGAGATCTCTTCAGATTGAGAATGAGCAAGTACCATTATGAATACCTCCCTAGTTAAGAGGGAGTGTTGAAAAAGGTAACTAGGCTAGGTTTTCATAATAGATTATACTTAGGTTTTATTTTTATGTAAATTATAAAAGATTAAAAAAGTTATGTTTCACTTGGCAAAAACCATGTCGGCCCTCATCAAGTAAAATGAAATTCGACTACATGTTGGCTTAAATGATAGGGACCAACAAGTATATATGAGTTCACGTGGGCAGCTTCAACAGAGATTAATTTGAATACATATTACGGAATAAACAATCATTGTCGGAAGTCTCTTACGGAATTGTTGTTATGAATCTAAGTTCAGAAACCGAAATTTATATGTATAAAGACTGATCGTATAATATCAAGACAGATTTCGAGACAGCGTGGATTGAGACAACGTGAACCGGGACAGCTTGAATCAGGACAATGCGCACAGCGTCAACCGGGACAGTGCGTATACATATCTAGACACTGTGTGTGTGTGTGTGTATATATATACTAGACAGCGTAAATATATTTGCAAAGACAGCATATAAATAATTATATAAGAAACAGTGTGGAACATACAGCGAAGTTCGGAAGACAATAATGCCAGCGGGTTTTTAAAAGAACTTTTAATCTAACATCGCCCTACTGATTTTTACAACAAAATCAAGAAGGATCATGAAATACTACGAATGATCGCGAAAGATCGTGAAAGATCACAAAATATCCTGAAAGTTGATCAAATATGACGAAATATGAAGGAAAATCACGAAATATGATGGAAAATAACGAAAGATGATGAAAAATCATAAAAGACCACAAAAAAATCATGAAAGATGAAGAAACATCACAAAAAACCGTGAAAGATCACGAAAGATCATGAAATATGACAAAATAATAACAAAAACTGCAACACATCTTAAAATATTAAAAAAAAGGACCGCTAAATATAACAAAGGACCGCAAAACATCCTAAAATATCACGAAAAATGATGAAACAATGAAAAAGATGAAAAATCACAAAAGATCACAAAAAATGATGAAAGATGAAGAAATATTGCGAAAGATTATGAAACATCAAGAAAGTCAGTGAAACCTCCTAAAAGATGACGAAAGATCTTGAAAGATGATGAAACATCGCAAAAATGATGAAAAATCACGAAAGATCATAAAAGACCACGAAAGATCGAGAAAAATAACGAAAGATCGCAAAACATCCTAAAAATGATTAAAGATATTGAAAAATGATGAAATATCACAAAAGATAACGAAAAATGAAGAAAAACCTCAGAACATCCTAAAATATCACGAAATATAATGAAACAATGCAAAATATGACAAAAAATCACAAAAGATCACAAAAAATCAAGAAAGATCGTAAAAATTTATGAAATGTGAAGAAAGATTGCGAGAGATGATGAAACATCAAGAAACTTAATGAAATATCCTAAAATATAACGAAAGACTGCACAATATAACAAAAAACTGCAAAACATCCTAACATATCACGAAAGTTGATGAAAAAATGTGAAATATGACAAAATATCACAAAATATCATGAAAGATCGTGAAAGATCGTAACAAATGATGAAAGATGACGAAAGATTGCGAAAGATGATGAAACATCAAGAAAGTCGGTGAAACATCCTAAAAGATGAAAGATCATGAAAAATAACGAAACATTGTGAACATGAAAAATCACGAAAAATCACGAAAGACCACAAAAGACCGCGAAAAATCACGAAAGATCGCAAAACATCCTAAAAGATGATGAAAGATCTTGAAGAATGATGAAATGTCACGAAAGATAATGAAAAATCATGAAGGATAACAAAATAATGTGAAAAATCATGAAAGATCATGAAATATCGCAAAAGATCCTGAAAGATGATGAAATAGGACGAAAGATGAAAACACCGCAAGAAATCATGAAAGATGAAGAAAGATCACAAAAAATTGTAAAAGATCACGAAAGATCATGAAAGATGACGAAACAATAAAAGGCCACAAAACATCCTAAAATATAACAAAATACCGCGAAATATAACAAAATGCCACAAAACATCCTAAAATATCACGAAAGATGACGAAACAATGCGAAATATGACGAAAGATCGAGAAACATCGTAAAAAATGATGAAAGACGAAAAATTGTGAAAGATGATGAAACATCAAAAAAGTCAATGAAACATCCTAAAAGATGATAAAATATCTTTTAAGATGACGAAACATCACGAAAGATGATGAAAAATCTTGAAAGATCATGAAAGACAACGAAAGCCTCACAAAGAATGACGAAATATCGCAAAACATCCTAAAAGATGATGAAAGATTTTGAAAAATGATAAAATGTCACTAAAGATAACAAAAAATTACAAAGGATCACGAAATATCGCGAAAGAACACAAAACATCCTAAAAGATGATGAAATATGACGAAAGATGAAATGGCCGCAAAAAATCGTGAAAGATGAAGAAAGATCACAGAAAATTGCGAAAGATCACGAAAGATCGTAAAAGATGAAAAAACACTTAAAAAAATTGCAAAGCATCCTAAAATATAACAAAAGACCGTAAAACATCATTAAATGTCACAAAATATGACGAAACAATGCAAAATAAGACGAAAAATCACAAAAGATCATGAAAGATAAAGAAAGATCATAAAATTGATGAAAAATGACGAAAGATTGTGAAACATGATGAAACAACAAGAAATTCAATGAAACATCCTAAAAGATGACGAAATATCTTGAAAAATGACAAAATATCGCAAAAATGATGAAAAATCACGAAAGATCATGAAAGACCACGAACAATCACGAAATATCGCAAAACATCCTAAAAGATGATGAATGATCTTGAAAAATGATGAAATGTCACAAAAGATAACGAAAAAACACGAAAGATCACCAAATACCATGAAAAATCGTGAAATATCATGAAAGATCGCAAAACACCCTGAAAAATGATGACATGTGACCAAAGATGATGGAAAATCACAAAAGATGACAAAAAATCATATTAGACCACAAAAAATCATGAAATATGAAGAAAGATCACAAAAAATTGCACAAGATCACGAAAGATCATGAAATTTGATGAAACAATAACAAAAACCACAAAACATCTCAAAATTTAACAAAACCCGTGAAATATAACCCAAAATCGCAAAACATGCTAAAAGATATTGAAAGATCTTGAAAAATGATGAAATGTTACCAAAGATAACGAAAAATCACGAAGGATCACGAAATACCACGAAAGATCGTGAGAGATCATGAAATATCGCAAAACTTCCTGAAAGATGATGAAAAATAATAAAAGACCGCAAAAAATCATGAAAGAAGAAGAAATATCACAAAAAATTGTGAAATATCATGAAGGATCATGAAAGATTAGGAAAAATAACAAAAACCACAAAACATCCTAAAATATAACAAAAGACCATGAAATATGACGAAAAATCACAAAAGATCATGAAAGATGTCTAAGTTTTCCCCTTGGAGGGATTTTACCTAGCTTGGAGCCTATATCTTGTGTTTTATTGTTTTCTATGATCTTCATGTTTTATGGTAATTACTTAATGAAGAAAATAAAAACATAATAATAAAATGCTAACAGACTCACAAGTAATTATCATGAAATGGAAATCTAATAATAAGATGAAAAACCTCCTGAATTCCAACATGGTATCAGAGCTAAGGATTAAAGAATTGATGCTTGAAGATCACTCAATTGGGATAATATATCTTGTATTTTGACTCAAATTTATGGCTCCTAGATTTGAAGTATAGAGGTTAATTACACATAACCACATTATTGTGTATAGATCGCACAACTTTATAGGATTGCACTACTTTGTCATGGCATGCTTAGTAAAATCTGAGACCGACATATCTAATAAGGTTCGATCATATTTCTTCAAGGAGGATCGCTCAACTATATACGACATAGTTCGATATGCTTTGGCATGAGGATATTTTTATTCATCACATTGACTCAAAGTCATATTGCTTGATCTATTCATGGTGTGGAAGTTCTTACTATGGTATTGACTCTATGACAAATACAATGGCTTGTATTAGCTAGTTCTTGTGGCCCACATATAGATCGAATCTATACTTTGACATGTATCAACCTACTTGTTGTTGACTATTAAACAGAATAATGTCTCGCTTGTGTTGACCTATCTCTATGTCGTTTTACATATATAAGCATCAACATATATGTTCGCATACATGGCAATAACTTATAATGAACATACTTTGTGACATCGTTTTTAAAATGATTCGCTCTTGCACATAGTTCAAAGCCTGTAATGCAAAATGGATTGCATAATAGTAGGATCGCATAGAGGCCCAATGACATCACCTGTGAGTTAGTATTTTAAAAATTAAGATTGCAACTTATGACCAGCAGCTCGGATAATGACTCACATTTCTAATCTCAAGACTGGATCTCGCTATATATTTTAACTTGGGATCATATAGCACGTAACAATGACCTATAACTCATAGATAGTGGCTCAAAGTTATCGTATAAGTCAGGACATGTATTACGTATGGTTCGATAATGAAATAATTAACAGTGGTGTAAAAGTCGACTTACTCTGCTTGCTTTAATGTGACTAATACCAAGGTTTATGGCATTGCTTTCTACAAGAGCATCGTTATCTCAACTGATAGCATTTATGTATTGAATTAAATACAGTAAGACAATAACAATGACAAGGTCTTATGAGAGATACCGGCATATTTATGAAGTGTCATGTGGACGAAAGCTCAGAACAGTGGCTCACTTTCCTGTAGTTTCCATTCTCGGTGATTTAGACTGGGTTTTGAAAAATACATGGGCATTCTATTAGCCTCTAATCATTGAATGAACATCATGCTATCCCTCTCAATGGCTCGTTTATTTATATACCTGCAGTATCAAAATGTTCAATGGATCGTGGATCGCATGTTTATAGCAACAATAAGACAGAGTTGTATATGGCAATAAGACAATGACATATACAATGTATGATGGCAATATTGGCATAAAACTTTAATCACAGCCATAACGGTGATATAGAGACATATATTGGTGACCAGATGTGGTAAAGTTGTGACCTTCACAAGGAAGGAACCAAAATTATGATTTTGTGAACCATCGTTGTTGAAAGATGATTGGCCTTTGATAAATAAAGAAGGACCAAATCTTTCAAAGATGTGAAGTACATAATGCTTTCGAACTAAATGTAGTTAGAATGAAGCAACTTCCAGTGATCATGTAAGACAGAGTTACATGGTCTTTGTCTATGAGGTATGTATAATTGTTATATGCATGCCTACTTTTGATGGATAAAGGCTCTACGTGATGCATATTGGATCCTACGATGAAATGTATTAGGGTTTTGTAGCATGCTTTGTATGGCTAGAATCTAGGGTTTATAGACTCTACACTTTTTAAAGTTTTGGTATCTAGCTCTCGATATCTAGGGTTTGCAAGAAGAATATAGGGTATGTGGTAAAACCCTGACAAGGGTTAAAGTAAAAATGAAACCTAGGTCAAATCCATAGGATTAATGTTTCCGCTAAAAATGACAACCCTAATAAGGGTTGGATCAAGAAATATAGGATTTGTAACTAAAATCCTAGAAGTACACCCTGAGAAACCATGAAAACCCTAGATTGACATAATTAACATCATATTGTCTTTGTATATTTTGCTTGGTTGTACTCTTGTGAATTGCAAGTACATAATGAAAGCAAGATAGAAGGATGGGAGAACAAAGCAAAGCAACACTTATGCTTATTGATGACTCCTTGAAAATAATGAGCATGATGAAAATAGGGAATTGTAAGAACCCTAATGAACATGATGTTGAAGCTTCCAATTGAAGAGTTCATTCCAGAACTCATTGATGATTGAAAGATGAAGCAAGACCTTGTTGCAATATGAAGATAAAACATGCAAAGGAATGTTGATTTCAAGAGGAGTAAGTAGCAGTTTTAACCTGGCAACTTAGCTTTGTATGTTGATGACACATCACTGGTCAACCGCAACCATATTTTATTAATTAAAAGAAAAATTATCTATTGAATTTGGAATTACTAACTATGCTAAATTTCACTATTGTCTAGAGGATGTTATAATTTGGAAAATCCAATATTGATTATCTGCATAGGGTATGACTTGGCTCCCTGGTAAGTCCTATTGCAAAAGCATGTGAAGAGGTTGAAAGGAGAGTTCGCTTGACAATATTGATCAGCATCAAGTATAGTGTCTGGAAGAAAGAAAGGGAGTTAGCAATGACAACCCCTAGGAATATATTATAGCTTGGTAATCAAGTTTGATCCATGGGCACTTTGATTAAGATAATGTATGGAGAAAGATTCTTGTACAATATGGAGAAGGATCATGCAAAAATATTTTGATCTCAAAGAAGCAAATACCTTGATGAAAAGGGCCATCATGAGAAGGAAAAGATGATATTTAATGTTTTGATATTGGTTATCTGGTCAACGTATTCTTTTGCTACCTGGAAAAATATTGCAGGAATACATAGTGACAGTTGAGGCAAGTTCAACTCTATGTACTAAACTTGATCCAAAGAATATATGTATTGAGTGAATGATTATGGTTGTATGATCAAGATGTTTACATCATCTTGGGATTAAGAGGTAGCAGTATAGAAAGATAACATGATGTTCATACAACAACAAATATCACTTTCATGTTTAGAGGGAGTTATGACTAGCTTGAAGTGGCTCAATATAAAGCCTTCATTGATGATGACTAAAGGAAAGAGATGTGAAAAATTGATTGTTTAAACCATGTCACCACGTTGAAGAAAGAAGATGGCTTCACAAGCATCTTGGAAGGAAGAAAGCTCAAAGTGATGAGATACAAAGGAAAGATGGAGCCATGCAACTATCTCCATGAAGAATTCGTAGTTGATACATTTATGAAGAAAAGCTAAAAAGCTTGTGGTTATTTCTTCCTAAATTAAAGAGAAGTCGGGAATCTACTTTATATTTGAGAGGGAGTAAAGGAGTCTCCTTGAATAGGAGCAAAGATCTATTACATAATCAAGAGGGAATGTGGATATCCACTCTGGTTGAGAGTGAGATGGACATTATATTCTCTTCTTCATGTGTCATGCACTAGGCCAAGACTAACAGTCCTATGTCTAGTGAAGGTCATGGAAGGAGAATAGGGTCCAAAGGATTGGATGAGTATCTAAGATTGATGCTCCTTGAGGATAAAGAATCTAAGATAGGAAGTAAACTGACACTCTGAAGATTGGATAGGTATCCAAGATAAGAGTGGTCAAAGAGGACTGGAATTCTTTAAGGATGAGTAATCCAATATAAGAATAGTCCTAAAAGGACATACCTAGGGAGTTGTCTACCAACGAAACAGAATAGCCTAGACAGTAGTTTTTTGCCGGAATCTGGTAAAAAAAATTCAAAATATCAAGTAGTTGGAATGTTTGAATTGCATTTTTGATAGTGGAAATGGATTCAACACCATCAAAAACCCTTAAGGCACCCAAAATATTGAAGTTTAACTACTGTAATCCAAATTTTCAAAAATCTTTGATTGAATTTTTCATAATCTTACCGAAATTTTTGGGTTATTTTGTGGGGTTTTTAGTCTACAGCCATACCTAGTGAACATCTGAATGGGGTATGTACCTTGCAAGGGTAGTGTGGTATCTCACGTAAAGCCTCCCAGCATTATGCTTTTGTATAAGAAAGAGTTTTTCAAGTTAAGTCCTTACTATGTTGACAATGTTGGTCATGGTGTTGATGCTTAATGATGACTTATCAATCTAACTCTCCTTATGAAAATATTGCAGTTAGGGGGTATCCATGTACCAGGTGTACAAATATGAATACCTCCCTAGTTAGGAGGGAGTGTTGGAGAATGTAATTTCAGTCTTCATAATTTGTATCATTGTGTATTTTATGTAAAAAACAAAAGAAAATAAAAAACAAAAATTATTATTTCTAGACAAGCGTGTTCTTCAGGCTTCTAGGTTTTGAGTCAAAGGGTCAAAGTCATATATTGAACCTATTCTAAAATCAAAAAGAAAAAATAACTTTTTTATGTAATTTTGGGACAAAAACCCCTCTGGGTGCCAAGTCGGCCTACATGACAAGTCGACCCTACCCCAAAAGGCATGATTGTTCACACCCCCTTGGTCAAGTATAAATAGAAGGAAGTTTGAGCACATTTGGACACACATACTTCACATGTTTTTTTCTTTTGAAATATCACACAAAGGGACAGTGAAGAAGAGGAGGGCCGAAGTCTGGTTTGAGGAAGATCTCTCTTGATATCCGTCTTGTGGAAGTTCTGCCAAGTTGAAGATTTGTTGCTAGTCTATTGTTCATGAATTTGTTATGCAGAAAGGAAGGTTTGTCTTGGCATCTACAGGGGGAAGCTTTCTGTGGTAATGGGTGTATATCTCATTTGGTCTGATTCTATAAGAAGAGAATTTTCTGAGTTTTCCACTTGGAGGGGTTTTACCCTAGCTTGGAGCCTATATCTTGTGTTCTATTGTTTTATGTGATCTTCATGTTTTATGGTAATTACTTGATGAATAAAAGAAAAACATAATAATAAAATTCTAACAAACTCACTAGTAATTATCATGAAATGGAAATCTAACAATAAGATGAAAAACCTCTCGATTTCCAACATTTCCAACACCAATTTTGACTTGGTTTGACATGATATTTTACTAGGTTTGACCAAAAATGCTGACAATTAATGGTAATGTTAAATTCCTAAAGCAAACCCTGGCATTTCCTTTATCTTAAATCGATGAAGTTGGAACCACTCTCAAAACATCTTAAAACAATTAATGATAACGTTAAAAATTTTAAATTTTCACCATTACCATTAATTGTCTCAAATGTTTGAGAATGAAACTTTTTAACATCACCATTATTTTTCTCAAATGTTTGAGAGTGAAACTTTTACAATATCAATTAATTGTTTTAGGGTGTTTGAAAGTGGTTCCAGCCTCATCAAACTTTATATGGAGAAAGAAGAATTTCATATTCCATTCAAAATCCAACAAACTTAGCAGTTTGCAGGATTTCAGGATGGGCATGATTGCAGCATTTTCATTGGATTTTATTGTGTATGAGGATATGGGATTGTTATTTAATCAAGGGCACTAAACCATGTGTGTACCCCAATGTTGGTGGTGTTAATTGTTGCACTCCTCTCACAGCCTTAGCAAAAATGCACCCTTCACTCAAGCCAAATCATTGATTAAGCATGTTAAGCTTTTTCTAACATATTTTAAGGTTCAGATTGGGAGTTTTATCAAAATTAGATCGTGTTGACTGATGTCCGTCGAGAATTGAGGTAAAGGCAAAGAGTGATACTAATTATAAGGATCCTGATATAAGCAATGGTGGAACAGCTTGTCATTTATGTTCATCATTATAATGTTCTTGCTCATTTAGTCATGGTGCTTTATTTCAAAGGTTTACATGATGTGCTATTTATAAAATAGCACATTATATATATATATATAGGAAACCTGTATGAGTTTCCTAAACAGAAATGTGCTGGAAACATGATCCGTCAAAAATTTGGATATATATGTATATATATATATATACATATACATATATATATATATATTCCCAGTTTCCAAAATTTTAAGGTGTCACAATTATGTTCAGGAAACTTGGATCAGTTTTCCCCATTCAGGCAACTTAGCTTTGTATGTTGATGACACATCACTGGTCAACCGCAACCATATTTTATTAATTAAAAGCAAAATTATCTGTTGAATTTGGAATTACTGACTATGCTAAACTTCACTATTGTTTCAGCATTCAAATATTCAGAGGCAAAGCTAAAAATATGACTCAAGTAAGCAGTATCTAAAGTGTGCTAAAGAGGTTTTAAAAAGACAAGTGTTAAGTTTATGCAATAATTACTCATGGGGATACTCGTCAAAGCATGGATCCTCAAACAACCCAACAAATAGAGGTGGCAGCACAAGTGTCGTATCAGAATCCAGCAGGAAGTCTGATGCATGCAATGGGTCGCTCCATACTAATCGCACCTGTGGTGAGTACATCAAGCCAGTATATTGCAAATCTAGATCCTCAACATTGGCAGGCCAACGCAAATGCTATGATATCTGAAGGGACTGATAGATTCCAATATCAAGTTCGATGAGAATACTCAGGAAGGAGTCTCACAACTCTCACAGCACTATGATGTCAGTTGGACTGGTGATGTTAATAATAGGAAGTCTACGAATGCTTATTAATTTCTACTTGGCAGAGAAACAAACTCAGGAGGTAGCAAAAGGAGGTCAACTGTGGCTATGTCTAGCACGGAAGCAAAGCACATAGCTGAAGCAAGGGCAAATAAATAACTAGTGTCACTGTAAAGATTTCTTGCAGATATTGTACAAGGAAAAATTGACTCGATGTTCCTACAATGTGACAATTAGAGTTGTGTGGCACTCACGAAAAGACTGAAGTTTAATCAAAGAACAAAGTGAATGAACATCAATTTCTGAGAAAAAAATGTTACAAGGAAGGTCATAGCACAAAAGTTAATGTTTGTTATTTTCACAAGGACACTTTGTTCACTGTAAAAAATGTCCGTCTTCTGGGGGCAAATCAAGTGTAAAAATTAAATATTAAATGGTAGAGACAGACTATTTGGGAGCGCCAAGTGCATAACCCACATCTGCATGGGTATTGATATAAGAGCCCAAGTGTCCACTTGAGTGCCAACATACACAAATATCTAGCATAGTTAGCCTAGTTTATTTTTCTAACATTCCATACATGTATCAAAGCATGGTTATTAGCAGATCCTGATAGCTCTACAATCTGTAATCACAGCTGGAAAGAAGCAATTAGTTTGGGACTCCAGGAGACGAAAGCAGAACTCTGGTCTCAATTTTTCTCAATTTTTACATAGCTTACAACAAATTTCAATAAGGGAAGAGGAAAATTAAACAGTATAGTCCAAAAATAGTGCTTTTAAGAGATTTACTGTTGAGTCAGGATACAAGGCTAGTTCTGTGGTAAAGGAACATGGGGATCAGAGATTGTGGTCAAAGACTATATGGAAGATAAAAGCCCCTCCGAAAACAAGATTGTTTCTCCGGTGAGCCCTAAATAACAAAATCTTGACATCGGACAACTGCAAGAAAAGAGCTTGGCCTGAACCAGGTAGATGTTCTCTATGCAAAAATGATAATGAATCTGTAACTTACCTTCTGATATATTGTTCTTTCACTAAAAAGATTCAGAAGAAACTTTGAAAGTTGACAGGTGGGTAAGGTAAGCGGGAAGCAAGTGATGTAGAAAAATTTTTGCATTACTGGTTTAAAGAAAAAATCAATGAAAGACCATATAAGGCCTTGCCATGTATTAGATTGTGGGCTCTCTGGCTGACGAGGAACAAGAAGAATTTTCAAAATAAGAACATTCTACCTATTCAGGTAACTTTCAAATCAGATATGTTTTTGAAGACGTATGGAAATGAGGGAAGGTAAAACCTACAAGGATGGTTGTAAGTCCAGATATTGATAACTCTAATGCATGAGGCTTTTTTATTGTCCCAGTCAAGGAGCCGTTGGGTTAGGTGGGGCAGGAGGAGTTCCTTTTCTGAGAGAAGATCATTTAATCAGTTTTAAAGACAGATTTGGGTGAGGGAACAAATAACTATGAAGAACTAAATGATCTCTGAATGTTGATCTGACTTGCAGTTGAAAAAGAGTGGCTAAGGTTTTTAAACTCTGGGTGACTCTAAGCTAGTTATAGATTAGATCAACAGTATAAGGCACTTGCAAAATATACCCTCTATGCAATAATGGAATTGAATAAAGGATTTGAAAGGAACCTCCCCTAAAATTTATTTCCATCATATTGATAGAAAATTAAATATGAAAACAGATGAACTTTCTAAACAAGTTCTTTCTCTCCATACGAGTATTTTCTGGTCAGAGCAAAAGGTAGGGGAAAATTTTCCAGCCATCACAAGATCCATCTAGGGCTCCGTAGTCTGATCATTATGAGAACAGTTTCAGAATAGGCCAAGAAATTAATGTGTTTATCTGATGGTTACGTTTATGTTTTTGATGCAGAGCCTCAATGGCATCTCTCTCTTTTGATAGTTGTAATAACAAGTCTGATAAGAGAAAAGTTGGGCAGCTCTTTTTGCCTTATTATGCTCATAAAGAGAAATACCAGAGTGCTCCAAAGCACATATCTATGTATATTTGGCATTTATGCTTAAAACAGTACATATCATCTCATTTCCTTGGAAAAATATTGAATCCTACTTATGAGTAAACCTCGACTCTTTTATATCATTTGTTCTTCGTTCTCAGCATTTTTACTGTGTTTAACATGACATCCTATATTTATTACATATATCACAGCAAACCAAATGTATTTGGTCATGTAAAAAAACGAGGGCAATTAAGTTTCATTCAAGATATTAGTAAGACACTGACACTACTGAGAGTGGTACTAAATTAGCTAATCAGGAAAACCATCTAACCTTAAACATTTGTGTCAAGTACACTAAAAGAACTGGAAAAAATATGTGCATCTAAAGACCTGGCTTTCACTTGAACTCCAACCAATGGCCTGTCTTCCAGCAAAAATGATTCCCCATTGCAAATATGCAAATAAACTAATTATTTAATGCTTTGCATTGAAGAAAGCAAAGTATAGCCATTCAAAGTATATCTTTCAAATACATTGATATGATTCGTACTTGGATACAATCTACCAAGTATATGTCTTTCCTTCGAAATATAGTTTCTTTAAATTGTATCCAAGTACGAATCATATCAATGTATTTGAAAGATGAAAGGAAACAGTATCCTACTATCACTGCAATCCAAGAAACATTCTGATGCCCTTCAGTTTATTCCATGGTAAGATCTCCTGCACAAGACGCATTGAATTCAGTCATCAATACAGTGGGTAATGCATGTACTCTGAGAGTTGAGAGGCACCCACAAAAGGAATCATTAAAAACAAGTGATCAGTAACAAAAACATCTTACCAACAAAAAAAATATAAGGCCCATCTCTACGATTCTTTGTAAAGATGCAGCTGTAATGTTCAATGGTGTTCCCCTTGGACAGTTAATCCATTAAGTATAATTGTCATTAAAACTGATGTAGACAACAAAATATAGGGGTTTGAACATGTTTGGAAAAAATACTAGCACACTTTACAAAAGGGACAGACTAGAAATTTCAAGAAGATAATGGCATTTGCACCTAAAAGATAACATACAGTGCTGGATGCAACTAAAGATCAGCTGGAAGGCATTTGTGAGAAATAGAACTGGTGTACATCAGCATGGGACTGGAACAGGGACATGTTAGTTTCTATGAGGAAGGGTGAAGAATGCTATTGGTAGGCAGCCAGGTGAACTTCTGGAGATTTTCAATCAACTAGAGTTTGCAGAGGTGCCTCTTAAAACGGATTGTGTTTAACTGGCTGAATGTACAGTTTGTGATTAACAGAAAGATATAAAGTTGCTTTAAATTCCTTACTACAAAGTCAATTCGTTATTGTTTCAAATTTCAATATAATATCATCACCACTGGTGATGTATATAAAAATGAAAATATATATCCAACCACGGATGTGGAATAAATAAAATGCTTCAAAAAAATAAAAATATATACTTTCCCTTCTTGAATGTGCGTTGCCTGCCGGGACTGGATCTAAAGACCCCATGCTCCAATGTTTTCCATTCATTTTTTTACTACCCAACGTAGCTCTTGCAAATATCATTCAACTTTCATGCAACCTTACTCTTCATTTACAGCAGAATGGCTTTCAAAACTGAGCGTGCACCACTACTGCATATCAGAAAATGCATCACATATTACTTCATGAACTTATCCAATAAGTGAAACGTGCTTGGATGTAGACCACTTGGAACTGGACTTCCTGATCCATAAGTTTGGTGCAATCTTTGGCTGACTGCTGCTCCATGACAGCTGCTTCTTGGTAAGTATATTCTTCTCAAAAGTAGATCCTCCTTGCAGCACCTACTTGCTAACAATAGCCTCAACACTCTCAGAATTTGTATCTGCAACAACTTTGTAAAACTTATCCATGTCTTTCCCAACACATTTATCAAGGTATGTTAGAATTCTTCAACAGATTGAAAACAGATACTATCAACAAACAGGTTGTGGGGCTGCTGTTGATGATTCCAAAAAGATGCTCCGGAATATTACTATGAGCAAAGACTGAAGAAAAGTTCTTCATACACTTTATGCTCAAGAGGCCACCAACAATTCCAGTAGCCCACATGTGGTTGCATTTCCAGATCTTGAAGGTTGAGATGTCACTCACAATCCATTGGCTTCCAATTTGGCCAAAAACGTTAATTTTGATCCTGATCTCTTCACTCTGAACACACTCTGTCTCTATGTCAATAATCAGACTAGCATATTCGCACACACCTATGCAGAAAGCACTTTCAATTACAATGGGTGTTTCATCACCAATGCAGAAAAAACACAAGGATAGCAATCCCTCAGAAGTTTCCTGAAGATTCATGATAGCTTCCAGAGTAAGATGTTGCCAAATTCCTGTCTTTTAGTTCTGATTGATCAAGTTCAGCAGTGTACAGCTCCATAGCTTTATGCAATGATATAGAAGGCATTTGACGCAAAGGAATGTGGAATGGTATGTCTTGTCAACTAATATTATAACTGATCAGAGGCCATTCTTCTAATCTAACTACACCCGAGCTTTCTATTTCTACATCTGACCATAGCTCACCTAGATCTTCATTACTAGCTTACCCTAGATCTTTATCTAACTAACACTGTTGGGCATTGTAATATCCTTCTTAGACAGCTTACCCTTAGGGTGTAATTCTGAGTTTGGGTTTCAAATAAACACAAGACAGAATTGTATCTCATAACAATGTTGCAGCATTTATCAGTCTATTTATTGAATGCACAATATTATAATATTAAATAAAGTACTCAAACAACAATTGTTCCTCAAGCATCCATTGTAGATTAGGGCCAAACTGACCAGCCACTAGCAATCTTACTATACAGCACAAGATCCACAGTTCCCAATAGGGATAACAACACAAACTTAATTCTCAGTTTAAAGACTGAAACTGTTCACCGTTATTCAACAGTTGGTCACACAAATTGTCCTGACCTTAGCCACAAAGGTTTGCTGATTTGCTGCAGCCCTTCCGCATACTGCTTAGACCCTGCTCCAACTGTAATCTCCTTCGCTGTCTTAGCTTCCAGCCCGCCACAGCCCCTTTTTATACCCTATTGGTGGCCCTTTGCTGTCCTGAACTCGGCCTGCTATTAGAATCCAGCCTTCTGCTGCCTCAGATAATCAAATCTCACCCTTTGCTGCCTTGGGAAGATATTTACCAGCCTTGGGCTGCCTCAGTGAGGTTGATAGGCTGTAACCATTCTCCATAACATAGGGAGAGCTCTATAATCCCTCGGGGGGTAGCTCAACTGGCAATGGCTGTGTAAATGAAGTATTATGTGCAAGGAGGTCAGTGGTTCAAATCACCCTGATTCACCTGTGCTTGCAAAAGGGGCATACATACGCGCCCGAAGGCTATAGTGGTAGCGGTTAAAATTGACCTCGTGTCACGCGAGTACGAGACTAGCCTAGTTGCCAATTCTCTAGATACAAAAAAAAAAAAAAAAAACATAGGAAGATCCCTATAATGTAGGTATCCTCTTGTGCCAGATCTCACTCTAGCTATCACTCTCATGTATGAGAGCCTTCACCAATTGTCCTCTCAACAAATAGAGATTTTTTTCCCTTCTCCCAATTACTCGCTTCTTGCAGGATCAGTTCCTTCCGGCACAACAACCACTTCACCTCCCGTGAAGCTGACTTCTAGTCATCTATCTTCTATGGACGAAACTGAAAGGAGATCCTTCTCCAACCCCGATACAAACAACACTTCATTCACCTCCATGATACCACCTAAGTGAGAAGCAAAGTACAAACATAGCCATCAAGCCTCCCTATCCAAATAAGTTTGTTGCAATTTGTAGTATGACCATTAAGAGACGGTGACATAGCAAATATTAGATAATCATCGCATCATGGAATCTGAGGACTAAGTTATGAATTCTATGTCATGTGACTTAATGTTTAATAAGTAAATTGTCACTTTGTAGTTACGTAAGTAGTTTCCCTTTCCTAAATCTCTCACCTTGACAGTCATGTTTATGTTATGAATTACATTTACATTGAGAAGAAATATTAAATTTGAGCAAACTGGATTGACAAGAAAGGGATAGAATGAGCTAAAGCTTCAGGTCAAGGAGTCATATTCATGAAAATAAACTTGAAAAAGGTTTTGGTATGATAAAATGATATTCCATTGTTACCATGCTTAGAGTTATAGCTATTAGCTTTAGGCCAAAATTTATCAAAGCAACACCCACCCTACTTCTTGATGCCTCAACCAAAATAATTTTGAAATAAATTGCCCTAGAGGCATTTGGTATTTACAGATGATTCCACCATGGGTCTTATTTGAGGGATTTCACTTATGCCATAGTGCCATTTGCTCTTCTATACAGATATACAACACATGGTGTGAGAGTTGAACGCTAATAGAGAAGATGACAAAGAGGGATTCCAAGAGAAATTCTTCAAAGTATACAATCTCCTATAGATTATGTTGTTGATTTATTTAACCATGTTGTTTGCCCAAAAATTACAGAGTCTTGGTCCCAGCATGTTGTCCACCCAATACACAAATCAGAAACCAAGATTGAAACAAATAATTACAAGATGATCATGGTGTGTCACACATTCTTTGATTAAACATCAGTCTTTTCATGAGTGCCACACAACTCTAATTGTCACATTAGTTGCATTGTAATCCGACGATCACGATATGTTCTAGACATGGAGTGATCCAACAACTCAACTCATATTCTCCTTGATACTGACGACTATTGATCCATGGCTTAACACACGGTTGATCGAAGATCTTTATTTAAAAAGCATAGAGGATCATTGTTGATGATCGATTGTGAGAAACTCTCTTATGTACATATTTTCTTTTGCATTAATAAAATTGCTTCAAGTGGCCACATTGGCTGGGGTTGTGGAGTGTTTCCCTCTTAGAGGGTTTAAACTAGTGTTGAAAATATCGGTATCTGCAAAATATCGACAAGGATCCTGAAAACATATTTTCGGCAATATCAGCAAAAAAATCGGCAAACATAAAAAAATGCATAATATATTCTTTTTTTCAGATTTTTAAACATATAAAGCAATAACAACATGAAATAAACACATTGGCACATAAATATGAAGAAAGCACTAATATATACGATGTAGTGGATGTAAATAAAAATGATACACCAAAGGCGATACCAAACCCTGTTGATCCCTGATAATTGTCCAATCAAGGACTCAAATGTGGAAAACCAATACAAAATAACATCACATATATAAAATTATCTCATCATCATGAGTTATATGTAGCAAAACAAATAAAACTAGCAGCTAGTTATTTGAGATCAATACCCTCTCCCCCTTTTACGGGAAAACATAATGGGTTGTTTTTCAGGCCTGCCCCTAGCAGCAGAAGGCCCTGACCCTGCACCTAATGTCAAATAATGACTGTTGGGTATGGAGTTGTGCTCTCCTATATCTATAGCATATGGTTATGACGCTGACGTTGACGCTCCCACTATCTCCTCCTCTTCCTCCTGCTCCTCGTTATGCTCCTCCCTCGAGTCCTCCTCCTCTTGTTGCCCTTGTTCTAATGGTTCTTCTAACTATGTAGGTGACTCCTCCAAGATGGGTACCTCAGACTCCACCCTCCACTGAGACAATACATCAATATTGTCTAAGTAAATGGCATCTGGATCAATTGGTTTTTCTATTTGCTTCACTTGAAGTCGGAGATTGTAATGCACATACACTAAATCATTGAGGCGTGAGAACTCCAACCTATTAAGAGTGTCAAAAAAACTAATGACTCTTGACTCTTGACACTTGAGGGTCCTAAATTAAAATTTCAATAACTGGAATTTCTCAACTAAAGGTTGAAGCTCAAAGTTATACCTGTTGCACTTTTTTGAGTGTATTTTCTAAATACACTCCAATTGCACTCACACACTGAAGAGCTACATGTTTGACTTAGGATTCTTATGACCAATTTCTGCAAATTTGATGCCCTTGCACCATAGCTTCACCACCAAATATCTACAACAAAATAAAGAAATAAAAAACTTAAAACATAATTAAACTTTCAAATCAAACATAATTGGATTTTAAAAATCTAGAATTATAAATAAGTAAATTCTAAAATGAAAATTCTAATGAGTCGTGACTTGTCACTTACGTGGCATGAAGAGGGTCCTTACCCTAATAGCATCATCAAAGCCAAATGGGCCAACACAATCCCGATAAAACTGTATCTCGCGATTGATTTTGCTACGAAGCCCAGGATCAGGTACCATCCTATGAATACAGGAATGGAGCCCTTCCATCACCTCGCCATCAAAATCAAAGCCACATTTGTATGAAAATGCGGGGTTGAGAAAGAGTGCTACTGCATGAATGGGTCAATGAAGCATCCATGTCCACCGACTATCAATCGCATCCCATAACATCATCTATCTATTAAGCCCATCAGAACCCTTGTCTACATAATAAGCATGAATGGCCTCCTTGGTCGTATCCATGGCCTCATACAAATAAGCCATTGCAAGCTTCTCCCCATTTACAAATCTCAAATTTTTTACTATAGGTTCACTAACTGAGCACACTTCTTCTACTCCCTGCCAAAATGTGTCAGTATACACCATTTTTGCAATGGCTCTCCCATCATGTCTCCTGTTGTATCTACAATCACGCCACTCACCAGAAACAAACATTTGCTTCAACTCAAACTGGCATTGAAACAAAGACTAAAGAGTAATAAAGTTGGTGGCAAAACATGTGATTGCAGGACGCCACATCTCCTTGTTTCTAGTGTATCTCCTCATGAGGCTAAGAACAAATGCATGGTTATATATATACTTGGGGATGCTCTTAGCCATATCAGTCACCTCCTTGATGAAGGAGAGTCCCCCCATATCCTCAAGCAACAAATCGATACAATGTGTTGCACATGGAGTCCAAAACAATGTGTGGTGCCTCTCCATAAGCATCATGTCAGCGGACACATAATTAGTTGCATTCTCTGTTATGACTTGCACCGCATTTTGCACACCAATCTCCCAAATGAACCCATCTAACAACTCACATATCAATGTTGCATCTTTTATATGTGCTAATGCATCTACTGATTTAATAAACATGGTGCCCTTAGGAAAATGTACTAAGAAATTTATAAGGGTCCTACCCTTCATATCTGTCCAACCATCAGACATCACTGCGCAGACACCTCCCATGTTTGTTTCAACTCCGCCAATCTAGAGTTGATGTCCTAGTTTTCTGCTTTAAGGATTGGCCCCCACAACTCCTCATCAAGGTTATCGGAACCGAATCGGTCATCTAACTGGAAAATCTTGTGGACCAGGAATCAATCGAAACTGGACCGGAACCGAAAAATACCGATTTAACAAAAACACATAAAATATTCATATTTTAAAGAAAAAACAGATATATTCATGTGCATCCATATGAATAAAAAACCATCTATACACAAATATGCAAAATTTTTCATTTATATAGCAAGTAATAGTGCATACAACCAAAATAGCACTTGGTGGAAAACATTGTTGAACCAAAAATGTTCAACAATGTTTGGCCTAAAAGGCCTTTATAGTCCAAAATAACATCAAAGATCATACTATTATACTACAACCTACAATATTACAAGCTGCAACTACAACAAATCAATGATCAAATCATTAATCATCATCAGAATCATCATCATGATCATCCTCCTTATCCTCATCTGAAGAATGAGTAGCATCCAAGTCTACAATGGGATTATGGCTTGATTTCCATGGCCCTTGATTTACCCTCTAAAATTTTGGAGAAAATCAACTCCAAAATCCTTTGAAATCAACTATGTAGCAGCCTCAACAAAATAAAAATAAAAAATTTCCAACAGTTGCAAAAACCACTGAAGAAAACCCAAAGATCTTTGGGAAATAAAAATCTTTGAAGTAGCTCGAAAATCTGCCAACCCAACAACTCCAATCATCTCTTCAAATCTGCAAAAAATCTCCCTCAGAACAACCCTACAAAAAACTCTCTGAATTCTCCTCACCGAACTCAGCTCAAGGATTGCAAGAGACTCGAATAAACAGTGTGAGTGAAATAGAGAGGGTGGGAGTATTTAAGTAGCTTTACAGGGCCTAGGCTTGTGAACCGGTGGAACCAGTCTCTAAACTGGTCCAAACCAGACCGGTACTAAATCGGTCGGTTCGGTGCCGAAACTGGCCGATTCAGTGCCAAAACTTGGCCGGTTCGGTACCGAACCGGTCATTTCCGGTTCAAAGGGTCGGTTCGGTACCAAACCAATCATTTCCGATTCAAAGGGCCGGTCGGACCGGTTTTGCCTCCAAACTGGTTGGACCGGCCGGTTTTCCAGCACCAAACCGGTCATTTCCTGTTCAAAGGGCCGGTTCGGACCGGTTTTGCCTCCAAACTAGTCGGACCGGCCGGTTTTCTGGAACCGGTTCAATTCCGATAACGTTGCTCCTCATATGTGACACTTTTGTACCCTAGGCCACAATAACAATAGCATCACACATTGGCTGCCACAATGGATTAGTTTTGGTGATATTGAGAGGTAAGTCCCTCTAGAAAAGAAACCTCCCCATAACTCTATCTGCTTCTTGCTTCTCCTTTTTTTAACAATTGATTTTATGGAAGGTTGTGCTCCATGTCTAGATCATGGAACAAAAAGGATGGCCTCCCACTCCCAGTAACATTAGCACTAGCATGTGACACTATGGAGCCCCTCCCACTCCCCGCAACCTCAAAATCGAAAGAAGATATCCCAAAAGATTTACCTGCAAGTTCAACCTTGTTTCTTTTTTCCTCTTCTTTCTTTTTGTCTTTTTCCTCGATTGCTTGAAGAGTTTTTTGTATAAGCTATGCACTAGATTCTGAACAAAGCCCAACTTCATGTTCAGGGAGTCTAGCCAGATGGTCTTTCAATCGCGTAACCCATCTTGTCATCTTGTCCCCACACAATTTGCATGTTAGATATGCCCTATTTGTCCCACCATCGGGTTCCCGATACTCCCAAAATAGGTCCAAGGGCTTTGGCATATTTGTAGTGGATTAATTCAAACCTAGGGCACCAAAAAAACAAAAAAATGGCATTAAACACCCATACACAAAAAATAACAACCAATCTCATTTTAAGAAACATTTTTTTACTACATTACTTGCAATGAAAAATGGCAATAAGAGGGTGCATAAGAAAGTTAAAAAAGAGAAATGATGCTTGTTGTCCAAATATGGAGAAAACCCTTGCATTGGCTCATGAAAATCATAGCAAATGGAAAAAAAACAAAGAAGCAAAATGTTGGCAGGCAAAGAGGCAAGCAAGCATAACCCTAAATCTATGAAAATAATCTTTAACATGGGGTTTTTAAGAACATACATGTTAATGGAAGAAATGAAGTTTGCCTCATTGTTCTTGAATATTTGATCCACAAAAAAGAAATTGTTGTCGATGATAATGGTTGTTTGATCCTCAATCCCTCCTTGAAAACCACCACAAAGCTCTTCCCCTTCCTTCTCCAAGACTAAGAAAGCAAAATGAGCAAATAAAAGTCAAAAATTTGCTTTTGTAGCCGAGGCCCAGCTTGTCTGACGATATTTTAGGTCATCGCATGATATTTTGCCGAGATATCATCGATATTTTGAAAATATCGCAATATTTACTCGGCGATATATCATTTTGCCAAAAATATCGTGATATTTCCAAATATCGATGATATTATCAACACTGGTTTAAACCATGTAAAAGCATTTGTGTTGTGATCTTTAATCAAGTTGTGAGTGGTTATTGAAGGCGTTCATCCTGTATGGAATACCCTCTTTTCCCAAACATGGTATCAGAGCTCGTTTGAAGAGTTACTCCTGTTGTTGATCGAGATCTTGAATACATGTTGCTGCATTTCCAAGATCTGTTATTTCCGTACGTTTTTGTTTCATTTGAAAAGGTGTATGTTTCCCTAAGATACAACTTTTTTGGTCAAATCCAGAGGTAGAAAATTCAAATACACCCTTTTTCAAATCCTTTTTTTTACTTAGTTCACATTTCAATTTTCTATTTCTATTCCCAATTTGCTACTTTTTTTATCTACTTAATACTATTTTCCCTGCTCTCTGAGCGATCTTGGAAAACCATAAACAAATCGAAAATTTGTTTTCATTTCTATGTATGCCTTTTGCCGAGAGCTCTATGCAATCTCGTCAAATCAAAATTAAGAGAAAACTTGCATTTTCCGAATAAGCTAACCAATGTCCAACCCCATTACTGATGAATTTTGGAATTCTTATTTCACGTTGTTTGTTTTTGGATAAATATGTTTGTTTACAAGCACACAGTTTGAGGAAAAGCCCCAATAAAAACAATAACCCCATCCTCCTTCATTAGTATTGTTATGTGTTTTTGCACTGGCTCACTTGGTTGAAAGTTACTTTATTTAGTAAGAGCTCTTGAGTTCAAGTCCCTTTCTTAAGTTAATTTTTGAAAAAGTCATGTGAACTTAAATTATTTCATAACTTTAATATGATGTGTATTTCACTCGTATCATAAAAGTGAATCACTATAAAATAACTTTAACATTCTTTTCTTTTTTTTTGCATGCAACTCTTATCTATAAAGTAACTTCCCTCTAAAAGTGATTCCCACTAGTTTTATAAAAATGGGTCACTTCATAAAGTAAATTATTTGTAAAAGTGAGCTTATAGGAAAAGCTAGTGAAAGAAAATAGTTTTTTTATTTCACAACAACGTCCATCACCATGTGGACCAACTTCTACCTTCCACAAGGCTATTTGTTACTATTATTGCTTTCTTTTAAAAAGTGCATAACTTTCGCATCTAAAGTTTGTTTTCAGTGTAATTTTATTTAAACAACCTTTTTTTTATAGTTTTCCATCTAGACAATCAGTTTCAACTTTTGAATCCATATTATCTACATATTTTAATATGGCCATTCCAAGTGAACTTTTGCTTACCGGTACCAACTACTTGTCATGGAAATCCCACTTGGAGGATGTAACGAGAAGTATTGATTGTAAGGATTGTACTAAATCACCTTAGGAGAAGAAAAAGTATCTGCCGATGTTGATAAGAAATCCAAATATGGAATAATAAGAATGAAAAAACACATGGATTAATCAAAATGTCCTAAGAAGCAACATCCTAACAACAATAAGCAAAACAAGAGTTCCAAACCCTCTCAAGCAACTTCTACTCCCAATGGTGGCAAAGGACCTAAATCAAAAAGTAAAAATACTAACAAACATTGCAATTATTGTGGGAAAGATGGTCATCTAGAGTCTAAATGTTTTTAAAAGATGGAGACGTTGGAAACAGAAATGAAGAAGCACAACATCAATCTTGATTCTTCCTCTTTCGACTCTTCTTCTCATGAACATGCACTTCCAGCTTCTGATTTCTCTTCTTATGCAAACTCTACTTCTTTTAATGAGTGGCTTATTGATTCTGGAGCATCTTATCATATGGCTAAGAATAATGCCATCTTTTCACTACTTTTAATGATTGTAACACCAAACAAATATTTGTTGGTGATGATAAATCCCTTAGCGTTGTAGGGTTTGGAACAATTGAAGTAGATAATGGTCATTTCAATGATGTATTATGCGTTCCAAGTCTTTCCTACAACCTTCTATCAGTATATCAGGTCGCTCATTCACGTAAGGTAAATAGAGTTTTCACCTCACCAAGGTATAATTAAGGATTTAAAAGATCATAATCATGTCCTTGCCACTAGGAACAGACAATGATATTACCATGTCGTACAAGTTTGACAACTTTGGGTCATCACCTTTTCCCTCATTTTTTATTGCTCACGACAATGACTTGAGCAAACTTTGGCATACGCAATTTGGTTATCTAAACTATTGCTTATTGCAGCAACCATGTAATAAAAATATGGTGATTAGTCTTCCTCTTGTTTCTTGTAGAGATGGTGTTTGTGCCAGTTGATTTCTCAAAAGACATCATCAAGATAGTTTTGGCAAATGTGCTTGTTGGCACGCCTCAAGCCATTTGCAGCTTGTTCAATGATTTTTGTCATCCACTTTCTTCTCCTTCTTTCTCTAGGTACAAGTACTTCTTAACTTTCACTGATGACTTCTCCAAACGCACTTGGCTTTACTTCTTAAAACTTAAAAGTGAAGTTTTTGATTGCTTGCCTACAAGGCCCTTGTCGAAAAAATAATTTGGACATCAAATACAAAGGTTAAGAGAACAGATAATGGAGTTGAACATGTCAACAACAAATTCACAACTTACTACATCATACTAGGCATTCAAATGCAATATATTGTTCCATATACACCACAACACAATGGTGTTGCTAAAAGAAAGAATCATACATTAAAGGAAATGGCTAATTGTATGATTCATTCCAAGGGATTAAGTCTTCATTATTGAACGAAAACAATCGATTATGCAAATTACATAGTAAATGGCTAATTGTATGATTCATTCTAAGGGATTAAGTCTTCATGATTGAATGAAAACAATCGAATATGCAAATTACATAGTAAATCACACTCCCACAAAGGCTTAAAAAATATCATTGAAAGAAGCATGGACTAAGATTAAGCCAAATGTTAGCCACTTCCATGTATTTGGTAGTGTAGCATGTACTCACATTTCTGATGAGAAAATGAAAGCTTTACAGCCCAAAAGTGAGAATTGTATTTTTGTTGGATATTCTGAAGATGTAAAAGACTATAAGACAAGATAAGACAATTTTACTAATGTCTAACGAATGACCACAAAATTAGGTCAATGGGACTAGAGGATACATCTAGTGAGAATACAATGTGGGAGTGCAAATGCCGCTCCTAGAAAAGTTAAATCTAATACAAAAAGACATATATGTATGCAACATGAAGTAATGAAAAATACAAACAATAGGACATCCTCATGAGCATGAACATGTTTAAAACTGTGTCAGTGGCCCGATGAAGAGCCCATATGGAGAGAGGGTTGAATATGAGGTACATGATGTCAACAATGCCCAAGTTTGCTAACCGACAACAAGGAGGACGACAGGGGTGTTGGCTCATTGTTCAATTCTTCCGGAGCTATCTGGGAATCTAGCTACACAACACTGGGGGAAGGTGTTGAGATTCAACAAGATGATGAGCTTAGTGAAAATCAGTCACCTTCACTAAGTGGGCCCACAGGCTATTTTTAGGTGTAAGTCTATTTTTAGACATGGTGATCATATTTCAGAAGTTGCAGGATGCTATTTGTGGATGGTTGGTCAAGTTGGAAAATAGATGAAATTCTATTTTTAGAATATTGGGCGAAGTCTATTTATAGATCGTCGATCTAAAAATAGATGCATGTCAATTATTATTAGCCCATAATAATAATCTGACAATAAACATCAACTTATTCTCTTGGAGCACTTTATTTCAGTGTACAGATTTGGCAAATCAGTGGGCTGAAGGAATTACGCAATTCCTAGGGTTGACTGGTGGTTCATGCATGGAGGACTCAGTTAGAACTGAAGTGGCAAAGTTATGATAGAGTTGGAAAAGTAGTTCATGGAGTTGTTATTCAGTTTAACTCAGTTATTAGAGTTAAACTCAGTTGAGCTAGTTGTATCTAGTCTAACTGAATGATGCACTAGTGAGAGTGGAGTGAATTAATTAGTTAATTAATTCACAAATAATAACTCACTAATCAACTGAACAAATACAGCAGTTAACTACAGTGCATGTCAGTTCCAGTGGAGAGGTAGGTGAAAGGGTGAGATGGACTATCCATTGTCACTATAGTGATGCATTGATTGCATCACACACACATTGGAGTTGCCAATGAGGATTGCACAGTCAAGGCAAGGCCAATTCGAATTCATTCAGGGATCTTCTTCAGCAGGGATTGCGCAGTGGAGGCAGGCTATCAGGTGGCAAGAAATCAGTGCATGGATTTGCAGATTTCTTCTTGTTAGTGTGTGACGATTGATTGTACTGAGAGCTTGATGTACTAAGCTTTGTATGAGATTGTTACATGATCTCCATGATACATAATATATGATAGTTGGGGTTTTTAGCTTCAGGCTTTCCTGTTAAACAACTGTGTTATGTGCAATTGTTTTTATTGCTTCATGTGTTTGCAATTGATTTTCTGCAAAAGATTAACAGTGGAAGGACTATGTATTTAGCAAGAAGATAAATATTGTTACATCAGGAGAATCTAGATATATAATGCATATGTTATATAATTTCTACAGAAGGAAGGAATGAGGATTACACCTAACATCTAAGGTTGAAGGAAAAAAGCTCTAGATAAGTCTTTGGCTACTCCACTGCGGTTGGGAAGGAATCTATTGGGGGGGTCTTGAGAATTAGGTAGGGCTTAGTTTAATTCAAACTCTCTTCTTGATAATTACTTGTGAGCTTACTTCTCTTACTTATGTCTTCTCTTTCTTAGCTTATTAGATCTTTCATCAAGTCAATTATCAAAACAAAAGAGACACAAATTTAGGCTCCTCAAGCCAAGGCCAAAACCTCTCCCTCTTGGAGAGGAAAACCCGCAAATAATTCTTCTTATAGACCTTCAATTGACAAGTACCATGACCATGACTCAAACCCTTGACCCTTGTATGCCTCCAAGACCTTGTCACTGCTCTTTACTTGGCTCCTTAAACTGATCCTTCTTTTCTACATCGTTCAACATCATTCTGCATTGTTCTGCACTAGCCTTAGAGAGCTCGGTGTCTAGTCCTCGGTTTCTCCTTTGTTTCTTGACTTTACCTTAGCTCCACCTTAGTTCCTTCTCGGCTTTTGGTATTGTCACTATTTCTTGATCTCCTCAGCATGCTTTCTTCTAACCTCCTTTTATTCACTGCTCTGCACTTGCCACCTAAAGAAACTCGGTCTTTATTGAGCAACCCTTAACCCAGTTATCTCGGCATCCAACAATCTTCTTCCTTCGCTTTCTAAGAGACTCCTCTCTACGGCTTCCTTCTGCACCCTTTATACTTAATAACAATCTTGCACCGAACAGCACCAAGTCTTGAAACAGTGCTTGGACTTCTTTGTGATTGTAGAAATAGTTTTAGAGACTTAAATCTGAAATTACAGTGAACCCTTACGCACTTCTTCAATTATGTTCTTCATTGTATTACCCTTTCTTTCGTATCTGTGATGCGCACTTGAAGTTGCATACTTATCCGAAAATTACAGTCATTGTTCTGCGCAGTCCAGTAGGCTATTTATAGTGGTCAGGCCCTGTAATAAGCCGACCTAACCATGAATAGATGTGACGGTTCATGATCAGACTTTCCTTGTTGTTTATAGGCCGACTTAGAGAGGTATTGCAACTGAGTATAACATTGATTCGATCAGGGGTGTTAGCACCATTCTTGAGCCATGATTACAAGTTGGTTTGACAAGGTCTTGAGGCATACATCACTGACTTTACATGTGTGACACTTCATATACATGACTCTAATTAATACATTTATGACAAGATGACAAATCCCTAAAAGACGTCAAGAAGAAGTCTTTGACCTATAATAAAATTCCTTGCTCATGAAACCCATGAAACAAGCTTAACAAAAATACATTTTATTATCTTTATCTTCTTCATTACATAAATACATAATTACATAGTCAATATGAAGACCAAACCTAGTTACACTCCCTCTTAACTAGGGAGATATTCATAATGGTACATGGTTACTTTCAATCTGAAGAATCTCATAAGAAGAATTGGATTGGTAATCGCATTTGTATAGTATCATATCAACCAGCATTGTCCTAGTGCAAGGCCTTGACTAAAAGCCCCAACTCTCAATGAGACAATGGGCTACAATGTTGGCAAGACACATGACTTATAAACACCATTGTCATTGTCTCACCAAGGTACATACTCCACCCGGGTGTTCTTCTATTGGGTAGCTAGCCCTCGAAGAATAACGGTCCACGACTACTCTTATCTCGAATGCCCTATCTCATTCTCAAAGGGTGTCAGATGCATTACCCAATCCTCCATTCTATCTTCCCAGTTGAAGACCAAAATGATGTGTTTATCTCTCCCTCTCAGCTAGGGAGGACCTATTCCACAAGGGAATGTACTCATTCCTGTACAAGGAATGTACCTAAGCACATTCTTAGGAATTACCCTGTTTCTTCCAAGTAAGAAACTTACCACCAGGCTCCCTCTTAACCAAGGACTTGTAATGGTGAGACACTCAGCTGCTCATGAAGAATTCTCCCCCTCGATTTCATGGATTTCGATCTTGAGGAATCTTCAACTTTAGCTTGATAGGGCACAGATCATCCATCACTTTCATCCATGAGTCATGTCATCTACCAGAAAGTGATTCATCATTTTTTCTCATCTGGTCCACCTTTATGCCATGTTGCTTTCCTTATAACCATCTCCCAAGGATCTTACATCCTTCCACATGGTTGGCTGCCCTGCATAAACTTATCCAGATAAACATATACATAAGAACTTTTAAATCAACAATTACCTCAGTGATGATCTTTCACCCTGACATCTTCCTGTAGGCATCGGCATCCTTGATTCAGATTGACACATCTCCTAAGATATGTATTATCAAGGGTCTTCTTCTTTACTAGACTTCTATTTGAGTCTACATATCTTCCCAGGAGATCTCTTAGTCACATCTTCTTGGCTTTCGGATGATAACCGCCTCTTGACGTCGCTGCACTTCGTGATCTCTTCCTTTCTTTCTCCACATGGTTTCATTTATTCCCTGGAACTTCCAGCATACAGTTCCTTGTTTTTATACAACCACCTCATATTCCATATGAAGGTATATTTGATTGCATCTGTTAATGACAACCTATGTGCCGGAAGAGATCCTCCTTTCCTTGATCATACTTCTAAAAATAGAAGTCCATCACCTGCAACCATATGACATGACTTCACAACATCCAATGTTAGCATATATGTACCTTATATTATCCATTTAAGTCATCTTGTAGCAATTTCCTTGGAATAAAGAACTTCATTCCCTTGACCTGCTTCATCAATATGTCATCATATCCTAATCCCAAAATTCTACAAGATAGAATTCCTAATGAAACCTTTTTGCTTTCTTTCTAACCAGTGAATCCAAGGAGGACTCCATTAGAAAGTGCCAGCACCTATTTCATAGATGACCCTTGATCCAGATGACAATCTTCCATCAATGTTGTTATCAGTGAGGTTCCTAGGAGCCACTTCTTCTAAGACAAGTGCTCCTTCCATGCTTCTATCATGATGCTATTAATATACAATGCTTCCTATCATACTATTTTACAACCAACAGAAATCACTTAAAGAGGAAAATGATCTCAATCATAATAGAGATCTTTCGCTTCTTCTTTATTAGATTTATTTGCAACAGGTTCTTCCCTTTCATCTGTGACGGGGGCTTCTTCCTTTTTCCTCTTGTCCTTCCCAGATTTAGGACAATCCCTTTTATAATGCCCAAGTTCATTACATCCAAAGCATCGTACTTTGTCCATTTTTCTTCTTTTATTCTGAGAACCAAATTTACCGAATCTTCCTTTCTTCCTGGACATGGCTGCAAAGGCTTGATTCCCTTCACTTGATCATGTATTAGCTTTGGCTTTCAATCTTGTTTCCTCTATTTGACATAGAGACCATAGATCTTGGAATGGTGTTGCTTCTTTCTTCCCATATAAGCTAGAAGTGAAGTTTCCTCATTCTTTCGGTAGAGCATTCAGTACAACTGTAGTCATTTCACTATCAGACATTACTTCTCTCAATTCCTATAGCTGGTCTCATATTTCAGAAATCCTCATAAAATATGAAGTGACTCCTTCCTGTCTTGACAATTTCATCTTGTATAGCCCTTGTCTCAAAGAGATTACTTCTCCTGCAGTACTCACGAAGAATAGCTCCACCAATTTCTCATATATTTCTTTTGCAGTTTCTAGTTTTGATACATAGGGTATGAGTAAGTCCTCAATGGATTCTATGAGAATCCTCTGGGCTCTGATTTCTCCTTTCATGTAGTTGACATGAGTTGGAGCATCTTCTTTTGAGGGTTGAGTTGTAGATCCTTTGATGTAGCCCATAACTTCATCTTCAATTAGATTCAAATCTGTCCTCTTCTTCCATGCACTAAAGTTTGATGACCCAACCAATTTGTTGCTCTCTTTGCAATAAGTCATTTTGACAGATTCAAAAGAGGTCATAGAAATACTTACTAGAGTAGAGTGACTTGCTCCTATCAGCGTCCTTGAAGATGATGATGAAGATGATGACAGGAATTCCTTCTTAGATTGAATTCTTCAAAGCAGGTGATCTTGGATCAAAGATGTCTTAGATGATTACTTCATAATGATGATGTCTTCAAAGATGTTGAATAGTGTTGGAGGGAGCTTGATGATGTGCCTTCCAACAAAGTCTTCAATGTCAAGAATCTTTGATGGCAAAGATTATCTCCTTGGATAGTGGATCCTTTGAATGAGGTTGAAGGTCTTCTTGAGATGGCCTAAGAATCTTCCTTGCAAACTGATTTGACTTTTCAGTGAAGACCTTGACTTTGATTTTGATGCTTTCTAGGGTAATTGATTCTTGCTTTTTGAACCTTGAGTGTCTCTTTGACAAGTAGCCCTTTGACTTCAACACCTTAGCTCTGAAACCATGTTGAGAATTAGGTAGGGCTTAGTTTAATTCAAATTCTCTTCTTGATAACTACTTATGAGCTTACTTTTCTTGCTTATGTCTTCTCTATATTAAGCTTATTAGATCTTTCATCCTATCAATTATCAAAATAAAAGAGACAAAATTTAGGCTCCTCGAGCCAGGGCCAAAACCTCTCCCTCTTGGAGAGGAAAACCCACAAGTAATTCTTCTTATAGATCTTCAATTGACAAGTACCATGACCATGACTCGGACCCTTGACCCTTGTCTGCCTCCAAGATCTTGTCACTGCTCTTTACTTGGCTCCTTAAACTGATCCTTCTTTTCTACATCATTCTGCATTGTTTTGCACCAGCCTTAGAGAGCTCAGTCTCTAGTCCTCAGTTTCCCCTTTGTTTCTTGATTTTATCTTAGCTCCACCTTAGTTCCTTCTCGACTTCTGGTATTGTCACTATTTCTTGATCTCCTCAGCCTGCTTTCTTCTAACCTCTTTTTATTCATTGTTTTGCACTTGCCACCT
Source organism: Pinus albicaulis (assembly GCA_034641835.2). Lineage (NCBI taxonomy): Eukaryota > Viridiplantae > Streptophyta > Pinopsida > Pinales > Pinaceae > Pinus > Pinus albicaulis. The sequence continues at coordinate 126,607,293 of CM076570.1, read as the reverse complement.
AGAGAAACTCGGTCTCTATTCAGTAACCCTTAACCCAGTTATCTCGGCATCCAACAATCTTCTTCCTTCGCTTTCTAAGAGACTCCTCTCAACGACTTCCTTTTGCACCCTTTTATACTTAATAACAATCTTGCACCGAATAGCACCAAGTCTTGAAACAGTCCTCGGACTTCTTTGTGAGTGCAGAAATAGTGTTACAGACTTAAATCCGAAATTACAATGAACCCTTGCGCGCTTCTTCTGTTATGTTCTTCATTGTAATACCCTTTCTTTCGCATCTATGATCCGCACTTGAAGTTGCAGATTTATCCGAAAATTACAGTCATTGTTCTGCGCAATCTAGTGGGCTATTTATAGTGGTCAGGCCCTGTAATAAGCCGACTTGACCATGAATAGACGTGACGATCCACGAGCTGACTTTCCTTGTTGTTATAGGTCGACTTGTAGAGGTATTGCAACTAAGTATAACATTAATTTGGTTAGGGGTGTTAGCACCATTCTTGAACCATGATTACAAGCTGGTTTGACAAGGTCTTGAGGCATACATAACTGACTTTACATGTGTGACATTTCATATACATGACTCTAATTAATACATTTATGACAAGATGACAAATCTCTAAAAGAATCAAGAAGTCGTCTTTGACCTATAATAAAATTCCTTGCTCATGAAACCCATGAAGCAAGCTTAACAAAAATACATTTTATTATCTTTGTCTTCTTCATTACATAAATACATAATTACATAGTGAATATGAAGACTGAACCTAGTTACACTTTCCAAAAGGGGGCACCTTGTGCTAGATCCGCCTATAACTAATCCCTCTGGTGCTCTGGACATACCTAGACTGATGTGTTATTCAGCACCTTTGAACCGGTCCCGAGGGTACAGGTCGACCTCCTCTAGTGTGAGGTTGCAGGGAGCCCTAGTGTCTCACCACTCCATTATCTAAAGGATGTTAGAACTCAACTCACCACTTCTTGCCTCGATCAGTCGGATCAACCTGGAAATATGATGTGATCGTCCAAGCCATCCCCATCGATGTGGCGTATGTAGGGCAAAGATCTGTGTCTGAATATATCCTTGATGAAGAGGGTTAAGCATCTCTGATTTGGATATCAGAAGAAGGTAGAGAGGGACCCCCTTGAATCTCTATAGAGGCAATGGAAGCATCCTTTGATCTCATAATGTAGAGGGCACCTAAAAATGAGGTGTTTCTCTATCTCTGGCTCTTGTAGGTCACACATCTGACAGATCTTATCATATCGTGGTATGCGGTGGTCAGTCTCCACTCGGAGTCGATGAGAACCAACTCGGAGTTGTCCTAAGGGGATCCTAAGTAGGTGCATCCAATGTCTATGTGTATATGGGGGGCAAACGATGATACCATCCTGCAACTCCAAGTAGTGCTCAAGGTAGAAGGACATCTTCGGACCCTAGCTCGTCAGGGGTAAAATCCAAGTGACTCGAATGTACAATCTGTGGATATCCTCTCTGATGGACTGATTCAGTATCTGTCTAGGTAGTAAAAAATGGCTTGAAGTATCAAGGGGGAATATGAAAGGGGGGAGTTGCTCTAGAGAGATGGTTAGTGATTAGAGAAGTCGAGATACATCTGAGAACCAACCACGTGTTCAGCCTCTGGGAGTTGGAGTGAGGGCCTCCGAGGAGCAAAGTGCAAGGTAGGGATACTGGTCTCTCCTGCCAACTAAATCTTCAAAAGATTTGACTTTGTGAAGGAAGGAAACCAAGCGAAATATGACCTCGAGGCAAAAGGGGTGGACACAACTCTGCCTGAATAATGAGATGTCGGATTGCACGCTTGCATCGGATGATACGTTTGAGGAGTAAGGTATGGACTCTCTCCATCTAGGCCCAATTTGTCTATACCAAGCTCGGGCCCCAAATCTCAGATCCATAGAGGATTGTGGGTCTAATAATCGCCTCCATGAGGTAGAGTTTGGACAAGATATCCTGAAACTGACTCTAGAAACATTGTCTCGCTATGAGGGCCAAAGAACCATACCCTTTACTAAGTCGAGGTTGGAGGGCCCGTCGCATACCAAAACATGGTCCTGTGAACTGCACTCCCAAGGGTGAAAATTTCTGAATGTTACACTTATGCAGAAATGTACTATTAGATTTGGTTATGCTCCTCCTACTTAATTAAGTTATTAAGCTGAAAATTCAAATTAATATCGAAGCAAAACACATAACAAACTTTCACCAATTCAGATCTAGAAAACATACATGCACACATAGACAAGTGACACAGTGATTTTCTGGATAAATAGTCCCCGGAAAAACCCAATGCGGGAAAACCGGTCTGCTGGTTTCTGGAGGGTTTTATTATTAAAAGTTTTCTGAATACAGCGAATCTAGGTTCCAGATTTGGAAAACCCGACAGAGATAAAATAGATTTGCAACTCACTGGCTGTTCTGAAGCCAAAATAATGATTGATCCACACCCTCAAATGAGATTTACAGAACTTGGCCAAAATTAGGCCCTAGAAACCCTAGCACTACCCCTGAAGCCCCTTCGTCAGCCTCTGAAGCCCCTGCGTCCCTCAGCGCTGGCTTGAAAAGGGCTGCGTTACCCTAGACTGGGTGACGCAGTCCTTACGCTGCCCCTTAGGGTCTCTGCATAACCCCTGAGGGTTTCCAATTGAATTACGTTGCCCTAGGAGGGACTGCGCAGCACCTGCGTAGCTGAAGCTACCCCTACGCTGCGCAGCTGCTGCCCTTTGTGCCTCTGCATCTCCTGCTTCTTTGCGTTGCCTCTCTAAGCTTATCTCTGTCTCTTGTTGATTCTAGACACTGGGATCAAATCATCCCCTTTGTCTAAACTCCCCTCTCTGTAGTTGAAACACTTCTAAGAATTCTTAGCAAACCCGCCCTAGAATCTCAGCTTAGCTTCAGTGCTCTGCCTTTGTGTGTCTTTACAAATAACCCCAAGCCTTCCCTTTATACTTTTCTCGTTGGGAAACCAATGGCCATAATCAAATCTTGAATCAATGGCTAAGAATAAAAGAAAGCTTGATCTGTGTGACTTAAGACAATTTCATCACATGTTTAATTTAATTCACTTTAATTATTTCATTTTCCTAAGTTTAGACTTAGGAAATACATTAAAATAATTAATTAATTAAATATCTCCCAAACCAGATGAAATTTCTCAAATCCCTTTTTGGGTCTTGTAGATCAAGTGTACTCTAGTCCCTCCACAAAATTTGAGAGCTAGAGCACAATTGATGCTACCCCAAATACCCAAAATCTCAACACTCCCTCTTAGCATCAGGAGTGTGCTCTAGCAATACATCACACCATGCATTACAAGATTTTGGGCACTGGTTCTGTGTTGTTGATGCTTGGCCTACTACCACTCAACTCTGCACTGTTGTTGCCATTCTGTATTACTGCTCATGACGCTGCCACTGCCACTGCAACATCTGTACTGCAGCTCCCTCTCAATTTGCTGCATCTATGCTGCTCATAGCACTGCCACTGCTAATCTGCTGCACTGCAACTTCAGTTGTTGAGAGAAACAAATGAATCTCCTACCCAATCTTTGACAGACAAGTCAGTTGGGCTGCATCCTCATCACTGAAGCTCCACAGGCTGTTGATCTGTGCTGACATCTGATGGATGATGCACAACAACAGCTCTGCACTGCATAAGCAAACTCCCTCTGCACTGCTGAAGTCACATCAACCCCTTGTGTTGAAATCCCTCACATTGTTGTTGTCTTTTCTTGTCCTCCTGAAGCCTCCACACTGTTGTAACTCTGCTCTGCGCTGCTGAAGTCACATCAGCCCCTACGCTACTGCTGCTGCATCTGCACTGCGCTGCTCCTTCCACCCTTCAAATCTGCCTCTGCTTCATCCGTGAACTATGCACCCACTGCTCCACTTGTCCCGTTACTGTCTTAAGGCTCCCGTAGCTCGGATGTGATCCAAGAGATGAGTTGCTCAAGGATCCCGCCACTCATTCTGTAGCTCCTCTACAGATCCATGTCTCCCCACTTTCGTGGTTCATGAGCGCTCATGGCTGCATCATCTTCCGACCCATCATCCGTCACAACAGCCTTCGAAGAAGAAGCTTTCTTGTCATTTTTCTTCTGAGGACAATTGTTGGCAAAGTGTCCTAATTCACCACACTGGAAGCACTTGATCTTTGACAGATCCTTCTTCTTCTTTCCCTGTTGCCTCTTTGATGCCAAGGCTACATCTTCTTCATCTTTCTTCTTCACTTTGCTCAATCCAAAGCTGTACTGCTTCTTGGTGATTCTGCGGAGTTCTTCTTGACACAAAATTGCCCATAAGTTGTCCCAATCTGGGAGGTCCGCTCTGCCCAAGATACTTTGGACAAAGGTTTCCCACTCATCTGCAACTGCATTGAGAGCAGTCCTGACCATCACATCATCTTCCACTTTAGCACCCGTTGCAGTTAACTGATCTTTGATCGACTACAATCTGAAGAGGAAATGTTCCATGTCTTCTCCCTTGGTCATCATGAATGACCGCATCTGAGTCTCCAACAGCATCTTCCTTTGGACAGACTTTCCCTCATATAAGGAAGTTAAGGCCATCCACATCTCATTAGTTGTCTTCTTTTCAGCTATGTGTGGGACAATATGGTCCTTAATTCCATCCATGATCAGCTGCTTGGCATGCCCAACAGCTTCATTATGCTTCCTTAGGAGATCTGCATCAGTCGGTGTGGCCAGACTTTGTTCTGCATGGTCTCTTATAGATGATATGCCTCTAGGACTATCAGGATCCTAGCCTTCCAAACTGAGGAGTTGGAAAGGCCATCCAATCAGTCCTGATCACGTAGTCCATGAGGAGCCATCTGCTCAAAAATGTGTCGGAGCTTCCTTTCTCTTTGCTAGAGAACTGGATCTAAGGCCCTTGGTGAAACAGACACCTTCTGCTCTCTCTGACAACTAATTTCCCTTCTTGGAAATCTGCCAAATCAACAATGATTCAGCTCTCTTTGATCCTCTGATCAATCTGCAAGTTTCTTTGGCTAGAAACTCTCTGAGAAGTTGATCTCCTCCCGCTCTTTGTCACTAGTGCTTAGGTTAAAAATCTGAAAACTTCAGAAATTTAACCCCACCAGCACCTTCTGAATTTCTACAGCTCTGCTTCAGGCTTTTCTGGATCTGACAGATTCAGATCTGTGTCACACTGGCTGGCTTCAGATAATCTCAGCATTGCCTCTGCACAGTAAGTGCGTGGGCCTGCTAGGAGACAACGTTAGACTGCGTCACCCTACCCTCTGCATAACTCTGCTTCTCTGAAAACTACATTGTCCCTTCAGATATGCCCTTCTGTTGCTCCTGCTGCTTTCTGCAGCAAGATCCTTTAGCCTTCTGCTGGTGACCCTCCTAGATCTGCAATTGCTCTGATACCATGTGAAAATTTTTGAATGTTACACTTATGCAAAAATCTACTGTTAGATCTAGTTATGCTCCTCCTACTTAATTAAGTTATTAAGCTGAAAATTCAGATTAATATCGAAGCAAAACACATAACAAACTTTCACCAATTCAGATCTAGAAAAAGTACATGCACACATAGACAAAGTAACAGTGATTTTCTGGACAAATAGCCCCCGAAAAAACCCAATGCAGGAAAACCGGTCTGCTAGCTGCTGGAGGGTTTTAAATTAAGAGTTTTCTGAATACAGCAAATCTAGGTTCCAGATCTGGAAAACCCAACAGAGATAAAGTAGATCTGCAACTCACTGGCTGTTCTGAAGCCAAAATAATGACTGATTCACACCCTCAAACGGGATTTACAGAACTCAGCCAAAATTAGGCCCTAGAAACCCTAGCGCTGCCCCTGAAGCCCCTGCATCGGCCTCTAAAGCCCTTGCGTCCCTCAGCGTTGGCATGGAAAGCGATGTGTTACCCCAGACTAGATGACGCAGTCCTTACGCTGCCCCTTAGGGTCTCTGCGTAACCCTTGAGGGTTTCCAGTTGAATTACGATGCCCTGGGAGGGACTGCGCAGCACCTACGTAGCTGAAGCTACCCCTACGTTGCGCAGCTGCTGCCCTCTCTACCTCGGCGTCTCCTACTTCTATGCACTGCCTCTCTAAGATGATCTTTGTCTCTTGCTGATTTTAGACGTTGGGATCAGATCATCCCCTTTGTAACTCCCCTCTCTGCAGCTGAAACACTTCTGAGAATTCTTAGCAAACCCGCCCTAGAATCTCAGCTTAGCTTCACTGCTCTGCCTCTGTGTGTCTTTACAAATGACCCCAAGCCTTTCCTTTATACTTTTCTTGTTGGGAAACCAATGGCCATGATCAGATCTTGAATCAATGGCTAAGATTAAAAGAAAGCTTGATCCGTGTGACTTAAGACAATTTCATCACATGTTTGATTTAATTCACTTTAATTATTTCTTTTTCCTACGTTTAGACTTCGGAAATACATTAAAATAATTAATTAATTAAATATCTCCCAAACTAGATGAAATTTCCCAAATCCCTTTCTGGGTCTTGTAGATCAAGTGTACTCTAGTCCCTCCACAAAATTTGGGAGCTAGAGCACAACTGATGCTACCCCAAATACACAAAATCTCAACAGCAAGTAGATGTATGATGTGGTGATCTCAATCTCTTCCCCCCGATAAAAATGTTTGTCTATAAGAGCTTTCTTCGAAGCATTGAAGATCATAACCTTAGTTTTACCAAGGTTGATTGTCAACTGTCAAAGGTCACAGAAGTCGGCTAAGGCATCGATTTGTCTCTGCAAACCCTATGGAGTAGACGTGAACAAGATCAAGTCATCGACAAAAAGGAGCAAGGAGATCAGTACCTCAGGTAGAAGACAACCATCACCCTCCTAGATGTGTTCATGGAGGAAAGATTCCAACTCGTCAATCAAAATTCTTAAGAGGGCCAGTGAGAGGGGGCACCCCTGTTTTACCCCGATAGTACTCTGAATGAAATCAAAAAGGCCATGCGCCAATCTGAATCGGCCCAAGACTGACTCATACAGTCTCATGATGGCTACTAGGAAGGTCACAAATATGCTAATGTCACGAAGTCCCTGGAACAGTGCCTCCCTGGATAATGTGTCAAATGCTTTCAGGAAGTCAACAAAGCAACAATAGACTTTCAAAGAGCAATGATGAGCCTCCTCAATAATGGCTTGAAGTGTGAAAATGTGATTAATCATTTGGTATCCCAAGCGAAAGCCTATTTATCCTCTCGCTCTAAGATTTCGTGTCTCTAACTTGTCAGAAAGCCACTTATGTAAGACCGTGGCGTATAGCTTATTAGAGAAAGTATGGCCTACCATAATAGTCTTGTAGTTGTTCAGATCGCAACTACTCCCTGACTTGTGGATCGAATGAATAATGTGTCCTATCCATGCGAAGGGGAAACCAGAACAGACCAACTGGTTAAATGGATCAACAATATAAGACCTGAGAGATTGGATACTATGTTTTAGGAATTTGGCCTGGAAGCCTTCCTCATCCACTGCCATGTTGGTGCTCATTGCTCTAACTACTCCCTTGATATCCTACTCCGAGAAAAAGTGAGAAGAGGAGGGAGGAGAGGGGAAAAGGTGATAGACTTCTTCAACCTCATTCCAATGAAATAATAAATAGAAAAGATGTTAAATTTGATTAAAATCTCTTGGCCTATGAGCCTAATTTGATGGTTGTGCACCCTTCAGCCTACAAGCCATCTTCAGTGTTTGTGTTGCTTTCTCTTCCTATTCTAGTTTCTTCTTTAGATGATGACGATGAAGATGAAAATCCACCTTTGCCTGCTCACCTTCCTTGAAATGAGTCCATTGAATATAAACCTACCATAGTACCATAGCTTCTCAGATAGGTCTGTACAACACTAGAAGCGGTTGGGGATCTTGTCGATGATCCTACAAATCAACGTCATACTCATTCACAATTTCAACAACCCTCCTCTCTTTTGGCTCAAGTTTTAGAGACTCATGATCCAAAATATTTGCACAAGCTTAAGGCCATCCAAATAGGGTGTTAGAGAAATGGCAGATAATTAGTTTCTCTTATCATGACATTATCTTGTGATTATTATTATGTGTTCTTGTGTTTTATCTTTTATCATCAAGATTAATGCCAACCAAATAGAAAAGGACACAAGATGTAGGCACGCTGCCAGGGCAAAACCCTATTGTTTGGGGAAAACCCAGTCAAAAATATTCTTCAATAGGTTCAAGATGAGACGACCAAGACCCTTAGATTATAGGCTTCCTCCATCAAGTCATCCCTTCTCTGTGTTAGCACCGAAATCTCCATGACACTGAGATCTCCTTTGCTTGCACCAAATCTTCATCCTTGTTACTTTGACCGAGATTGAGGTAGCACCATAGCACTGAGCATCATAACAACATAGCATCGAGCATCATAATGAGATAGCATCATATCACTAAATATCATGACTGAGACATCAATGAGTTGTTGTAGCACCGAGTTGAGATAGCATTGAATTCACTGAGGCAACAAAGAGTTCTTGTAGCACCGAGTTCATGTATCATATCACCAAGAATAAAGACATCATAACACAACATCATGTCACAACATAGCACCGAGAATAGCATCATGTCACAACATCATGTTTTAGCATCATATCACCGAGTTAATGTACCACTGTCACACCACCATGCATAGGGATCATTGTATCATAGAACCTGTCATCATACCACCGAGCCATTGCACCACAACAATTTCATCGAGCCTCTGTACCATTGCACCTTCACCGAACCTGTAATCCGAACCTTAATTGCAGAGAGAAGTCTAAAATTTTCTGAGTGAAATGCGAAACTTCAGCGGGGTATTTATAGTGGTTCCTCCATAGAATGAGCCAACATGACAATGTGAAGTGTTGTGTCTTAATTTGAGCCGACTTGAAGACTGATGGAGGCCTACTTAAGGAGGCAGTTTTGATGACTCGTATCACTGACTTGAGGGTTGTCTTTGAAGTAGATTTTGTTAAAGAGACCGAGGATGATGACCTTGAAGAAGATGACTTGATGGAGGAGCCTTTTGAAAACCTAATGTTACATAATTTAAAAGACCAAAAAATGGATCAATTTAAATTTGTAACAACTAACCTAGAAGTCCACAATTGGGACCTTAATCTAAATATGACCCAAGCATGAAACTCATGCTTTAATAAGTCGTTTTATAATAATAATAAATTCTTTTGACAAATACATTAATAATGAAGATCGAACCTAGTTACATTCTTCAACACTCCCTCTTAAGTAGGAAGGTATTCATATATAAAAGAAGTACATGGAAGATATCACTATATCTATGAAGAAGTTTAGGCACCGCAATGCCATGGACTAGATTCCTGACCAGAGCAATCTATCCATGTGGTCATTCTACAATTTAGGCATTGCAATGCCACGGACTAGATTCCTGACTAGGGCAATCTATCCATGTGGTCATTCTACAATTTAGGCATTGCAATGCCACGGACTAGATTCCTGACCAAGGAAATCTATTCGAGTGGGCCTAAGATGAACTAAAGCTTTCAGCCACTCTAGGTACCATCAGGCTTACTTGCTAGCCATCAACCCAAGGATCCAGGGGTGTAATGCAAGGTCAGAGCTCTATGACCAACGCCACCCTCCCTACTTCGAGAACTAGACATCAACACATAGTGTCGACCAGATGTCCTACCATGCAATGCTTCACTCATGAAGCCTCAACACACTTGATCCAACAAATCAAGGATAATCAATCGCTCCCAATCAAATTGATTGGTAACCAGCATGTTATCACATCCTTTGAGAGATTCACCTATACAAATACAACCCCAATCAGCAATAAACTTTCAAATACATAATCAAAGCAAACCTTCGGGGTTTCGATGTTGCTTTTCAATTAAACTCAGTAGGATAATCAATGAAGAATATCGTTCGTTGATGGCAAATGATACTTGTGTACTTGTCTCTCTTCCAAAAAGAAGAAAACTTGTTAGATGTAAATGGGTGTTGAGAGTTAAGTATGCATCAAATGGAAGTGTTGAAAGACATTAGGCCTAGTTAGTTGCTAAAAGATTCTCTCAAGTTGAAATTGACTACAATGAAACCTTTACCCCTGGCACCAAAATGAATTCCATTCGCCTCGTTATAGCCCTTGCTCCCTCACATGGATGGAAGGTCCATCAAATAGATGTTAAATATGTCTTCTTGCATGAAGATCTACAAGAAGAAATCTACATGGAAAAAATTCCTAGCTATGTTCACAGTGACTCCAACCTTGTTTGTCACCTTAAGAAATCTCCCTATGGTCTTAAACAAGCTCCTCAAGTTTGGTATACAAAAACGGATATCTTTCTTTTGGACACCGACTTTTCTAGATGTCATTCTAACCCCAATGTCTACACCAAGAAAGTAAGAAGTCATCTCATAATCCTTGTTCTTTATGTTGACAACCTTATCCTCACTGGTAATGACCCTAAACTTTTAACCCATATGAAATCAAGCCTTAAGAAGAAGTTTGAAATGACAAACTTATATTATTTGCATTATTTCCTTGGCCTCCAAGTATTGCAAACCAAGGAAGGAATTTCTTTCCCAATCTGAGTATGCATGCGACCTTCTTCATTGTTTTCACATGGAAGATCGTAAACCAACCCCATCTCACTTTTAGTTAGCCAAATTCGTTGCCACCTACACTAAACTGAAGTTGATGCCACTTTATACCATTAGTTAGTTGGTAGCCTCTTATATTTGGCTCATACTCATCCTAATATTTCCTTTTTTGTTGGTCTTGCTGCCTGGTATGTGTAGACACCCCATGAAAGTCATTGCAAAGCAGCAACAAAAAGGATGTTTCAGTATATCTAAGGTACAATTCAAATTGAGATACATTATAGTTCAAGGGGGGTTCCTTCATTAGTTGGTTTCACTGATTCAGATTGAGTTAGTGACCTTGATGAAAGAAGGTCTACTATATATTATGTTTTTAGTCTTGCTTCCAAATCTATCACTTGGACTTGTAAGAAGCACAAGCACCATGCTATTGTTCATTCTAGAGCAGACGTAGAGTATCGAGCAACAATTAATGCAAGTCAAGAAGTCTTGTAGCTTCGACAAATCCTTTCAATGTTTGGATTTCAGCAGCAACATCCAACCACCCTTTGGTGTGATAATCAAAGTGCCATGGAGCTCACCAAAGATCCATTTCACTGATTCAGATTGAGTTAGTGACCTTGATGAAAGAAGGTCTACTATATATTATGTTTTTAGTCTTGCTTCCAAATCTATCACTTGGACTTGTAAGAAGCACAAGCACCACGCTATTGCTCATTCTAGAGCAGACGTAGAGTATCGAGCAACAATTAATGCAAGTCAAGATGTCTTGTAGCTTCGACAAATCCTTTCAATGTTTGGATTTCAGCAGCAATATCCAACCACCCTTTGGTGTGATAATCAAAGTGCCATGGAGCTCACCAAAGATCCATTTCAGCATCAGCGCAACAAACACATTGGGCTACAAATGCACTTCATCAAAGAGCTCTGTTAATTTCTGCTCATGTTCTATGCCATTTCAGATTAGGGCACAATACTGAAGAAGATAGGACATACTAATAGATCGATAGAAGACAAGCCAAAACAGAGATAGGAAATGGTGACGTTACGGCGATCAGCAGGATGCTTCTACCAGCAAAGTCTCCAATAGGTCATTCGGCCAAGCGTGTCACACATAACCCCAGAACAACCCAAACAAAGAATACGCAGCTCCAACGCCATCAAGAGAGAGAGAATTCCTCCACACCAATGTGTGTCAAATGAACTCCAAGTCTCTCCAATATATAGGAATCTTTGGGGGTGTGTGACATGTCCTTTAAGACATTTAAGTCAATATTTTATTCCAGGCCGACCCAGCACATAAGTGGAATAAATTCAAAGTACATGTTCTGCTCATCCGATCGAGATGATCTTTAGATCAATCTTACACCTCTCCGAAAGAGGAGTCCAATAAAAATACTGCGATCGTCATCTGAGCAGCACAACCCGGAGTTTGGACCTAGTTGTCCAATTTTAACACTCCCTCTCAACTAGGGAGAACTCCGTCCACTAGTGCAATCCAAACATCGTGCGTCATCCCGCCGTAACTTGCTTTGCTGGCCTCTTTATTTCAAAACAGAAGTGGGTCAGTCACAAAGACATCATACCCGGCTGACAGATTCAGCCCAGAGGTCCGAAACCTCTATAGGACTCACAAAGAGTCTCCAACCAACCCAAGGTTGGTTGATCTGACCCGAAGTCAGTTGGAGGTCCGAAACCTCACTAGGACTCAAGAGAGTCATATACTAACCCAAAGTTAGTTTCACTGACCCGAAGTCAGTTGGAGGTCCGAAACCTCACTAAACTTGATCCTAGATCAAGTGGTTGGACCGTGCCATCCTAGATAGAGAGTACGGCAAGTTCTGATGCGTCCATCAGTCTTTGCTACTAGTCTCTAGCCTTTCCCATCTCATTGGCCAAATGAGAGGTACTTCCCATGAGCCCTGAACTCAATGGGTAGGATGCATACGGGGCACAAATAAATGAGAGGCGAACCAACTCAATAATCATAACAGTGGGGCAGAAGCACCATAAGTGCTTATAGCTCCGAGAAGCTATCCCCAAAACCCTCATTGAGCTCCCAGAGCTCATCGTCCAACAGGACCCTCAGAATAGGGTCGTTCCATGATTCCAAGATTCTCACGGAAGGTTAGGAACATGACCTTCCCCAAGGGCATTGTGAGAATATCACGACTGCTCATCGGTTCCTATATGATCGAGTCTTACGACGCCTCGCTGTACCATATCTCGGATAAAGTGGTAAAGCCATCAACATGCTTGGATCGTTCGTGGAACACGGGATTCTATGACAAATGAATCCCCCTCTAGTTATCACAAGGATAACAGTGGCATCTAGCACATGCTCGAACAGCTCACTGAAGAGCTTTTGCAACCAAGTGACTTCATAATAGGCCATACATGTTACAATGTATTCGGCCTCAGCGGTGCTCAAGGCTACCGACTTCAGTTTCTCGAAGCGGATCTACATGTAAAGTAGCATCCGAGATGTGCTCTTGCGAACCACCACCTTGCCGACCCAATCGGCATCGGTAATATCCATGGGTGTCATACTCACAGCTCATTCTCATTGAGAACAGAATCTACATCGTGCCTCAGAGAAATCTCAAGAGTTTCTTGGCACCAACCCGGTGAATGTTGTGAGGACAGCCATGTGGTGACTCAGTGAAATTCCTTTGCACAACATCACAGCAAACAGGTGTTCATTAAGAACATCAGGGTCCCTATGAGTTGACGATACTCAATAGGATGGGCCCAGCAACGCTGCTACTCAACTTCTTAAAGTTGAGTTCCATGGACTTACAGTCCATCATACCAGAAACTTCATAATGTATTTTCCTTGAGAAAGGAAAATCTCGCCAGGTCTCTGCTAGACCTTCAGGCCTAGACATCAGTCCTAGGTCCTTCATCTTGAACTCAGCAGCGAGCTCCCTCTTGCACTGATGAATGAGAGGGTCAGCACCTGTCAGGAAGAGGTCATCCACATACAGCACCAGAATGAGAGGTTTTCCCCTTGACAACCTTGACGTAAGGGTTCGGATCAGCATTACTTCGAGTGAAGCCCAGCTTCATCAAGTAGCTATCTATCCTCTTGTACCAATCTCAAGGTGCTTGTTTCAGCCCATAGAGGGCTTTCTTCAACCTGCAGACATGGGTGTCCCGATCCTGGACTTCCAACCCCAAAGGTTGCTCCACATATATCTCTTCCTTTATCACACCATGCAGAAAAATGCGGTCTTCACATCATCTGATGAAGACTCCATCCTTGCGTAGCAGCAAGGGCTATAATAGATCGAATGGTGGTATCTCGAGCCACAGGTGCAAATATGTCATCATAGTCTATATCTTCCTCACAGGCAACGAATCTTGCCTTGAACTTTTCAGAACTTCCAACAGATCCATGCTTGATCTTGTAGAGCCATTTCGAGGTGACAACTGCTTTGTCCTATGGTCTTGGGACCACATCATTCTTCATAATGGACTCATACTCTTTGTGCATAGCATCCTTCCAGACTTGATGCTTTACGACTTCCTCAAAGGATCCAAAGTCAGATTGTACAATAGTACTCATGGCTGCTAGATACCCTTGGTATTTATATGGCTTCTTGGATTTCTTCCAGAATTTCCCCCTCTGAAGCCATATGTCTTTGAGCCATGAGGATCTTCTTTCATTCAGTAATGATATTCGCTCAGTAGCATATACAGATGTATCTTCCTCTTAATGTCAGCTTTTCTCGAGAGAGAAGACATCTATTTTAAATGAGGGCATCCCAGACACCAACTTCACAAGGGGTCTTATTCTCCCACAGTCAAAGCCATCCAAACAAGGTTTGCTGATCATGGTTCAAGATTCCGATAATGTGTCTGAAAGCTGCAAAAAAATTTCCCAGTTCACACTTCAAGTTGATACTGTCACAAGCTTACAGTTATTATGAATCTAGTAGACAGGGGTGTCTGTCTATGTCATTGTCATACAGGGGGAACATATCAACAAGCCTCAGCTTGTGTTAGAAGTCCTTTCAGCCACTACCTGTTATTTTGTCAGTAGCTCCTTCAAACAGCCTTCTAAGACTGCAGCTTACAAAAACTAGGGATCCAATCTACCTTGGTTTATCCTGCACTTGAGGCATTGCACCTTAGATCTGCCCATTTCTGGTTATTTCAGCAGACTGCTCCTAGGGCTGTAAAAAAATTTTGACCACTACATAGAATTTCCCCAAGGACTTCAGCAGTCAACCCTTAAAACTTCCAGCTTCAAACATGGGTGTCTGTCTATGTCACTGTCATGATGACAGTGACATAGAATCACAGATTTAGAACTATCACATTCATCACTGCTAGCTAAATCACTGATCTGGCCAAGACTGCAGATCTCAGTTCAGCGATTTGACATCTGGTCAAGACACTTTCTAGGGTCACTGCCACTAGGGTCTGCATCCAACTTTGGCTTGAATCTGTGGCTGCCTCAAATCACACAGTCACAAACTCATGTGATAACCACACGGCTTGCTGTTGTGGTATGGCTTGCGGCCTGCCACAACACTCATCCTACTGCCTTCAAACAAAATTCAACAAGTCTGCATTTGCAGAATTAGTGCAGCAAAGGACAAGTCCAGGAAGACCTGGGACTATGTTACGCCATGCATCATCTCTTCGTGCTTAAGATAAGGGACCAAATTCGTAACTTCCCTCTCTTTCGCTATGGCATAGCTTCTAAGAACCGAACATAATAACTATGAGATAGCGGCTCCAATTTGCAGCAAGAACACATTTCCAAACAGGTCTTCCAGGCTTTCAGGCATCCTCTTCCAGGCTTTCAGGCATCCTCAACACCACGCTGTCCCTTTTCCAGCCTGAATCACTTCAGAGTAACCCAGAAACCGCCTCAAGTTGCTGGCTATGGCCTGCGGCCTAGCTCAGCAACTTGCTGTAGCCTTCAGAGAATATACGCTGCCTGTAGCCTTAAAAAAAAATATACGCTGCCTGTAACCTTCAAAAAATATACGCTGCCTGTAGCCTTCAATAATATACGCTGCCTGTAGCCTTCAATCCTGGATCAATTTCAAATACTTTTGTGGGACAGCTCTCCCTCTTCGTCAAATTTTCATTAATGTGAATATCAGGCTCATAGTAACTGTTGCCGCTGGTGACCATTTCATGGTCCAGGCCAATATCCTTTCGGGCTATTTGCACGAAGCCTCAATTCCTGGCCACGTTGAAGTTTAGAGGGGTAACTCCTCGTTTGAGATAAACGACACTACACTCTATGACGTGCATCATTTGGAGGAAAAAAAGAATTGCTCAGGACCAGGTAAATAATAGAATCAAGGTCATTAGTGAGACATTGGTCAATTTTCATGGTTCATATAAGATTTTGACATTTCTGTGTTGCCTTGAGATTGAGATGATAAAACCTATATTCTTCGACAATCCAGGCTCCTGTTGTTTTCTGAAGTAATTGCTGGTCAGCTTGCTTGGTGGGCTTTTTGTTGTCACGAGCAACGTTTCCGTCCAGTTCCCCTTTCTCAAGCTACCGCTATGCTTTGTAGCTACTTCGATCAGAAGACTTATCTGATCTATACCGCTTACTTACTGGATATATTCCGGAACTTTATGGATCTCACCCAGCCCTGGACTGATCAAATATCTCACCCACTATAAACTTTTATGGATCTATTCCGCTCAACTTACTGAGTCGAATCGCGGCGCCACACTTATTGGATAGATATTCCGGCGCTTATTGATTGAATCGCAACACCACAAATTTGGTTGGCGGCACTTTACTGGATCTATCAAGACGAGATCCTACTTGAGATTTGATGTCGCGTCATAACATCTGAGCCCACAGTCAACATATTCAGAGCCCGAACAGGAGATCCGGGAACACCAATACTGATCCTTTTGATCCGACAGATTCGGAACGCGTGATTTTCAACGATTTTCAGCCCTGCATAACCGCCATGCAACAGGCTTTTGATCCGACAAATTCGGAACCTAGAGCCACATGGCTTCAATCTTTCAGTGATTTCGGTGAACGTTCAACTCGGTCCGATCACTACAGATCCAGGTATCGACATCGGGAACAACAACAACAACAACAAAAATAAATAAATAAAAATTTAAAAAAAAAATAAAAAAATAAAAAATCTTATCGGGCTCGGATGACTGAGATTCCTGGTATTCTAACACAGACCGATCTAATTAAAAAAATTATTATCGACCACAAAAAAAAAACCATCAAATTTTCGAGTTCTACTACAGCTGATCCGGATGGCCAACGGCTCTGCATTCTGTGAAAGTGCCGTATAAATGCTCATCCACATACAAATAACTGCTACCGCCGCCAATCTAAGTCCAGGGTTCGCTATTTCTTACACCATTCGGTAACAAAGCTCGAACTCGAAACCTCTTACGAACGATCATGTTGTAATTCCGTAGCGGCGTCGTTTGTTCTTTCCGTGGTTTGCACTGCTCCGCTGGTCGCAGGTTAAAAAACTGGTACGCGGGACTTTTTGCGTCCTTGTTAAAAGCTTTCTCGCCGGTCTTGAAAAAGACTTCTTCACGCTGCAGGTTAGGGCATAAAACAGTCCTAAATCTGCCCACGCTCTCACCTGCTGTGGTGGTATTACGGCACCTTTATTTGCTTTTGGGCGTTGTCTTCTCCCTACCTCTGATACGATGTTAATTTCTGCTCATGTTCTATGCCATTTCAGATTAGGGCACAATACTGAAGAAGATAGAACATACTAATAGATCGATAGAAGACAAGCCAAAACAGAGATAGGAAATGGTGACGTTACGGCGATCAGCAGGATGCTTCTACCAGCACAGTCTGCAACAGGTCATTCAGCGAAGCGTGTCACACATAACCCCAAAACAACCTAAACAAAGAATAGTCCATAGATACGCAGCTCCAACGCCATCCAGAGAGAGAGAGAGAATTCCTCCACACAATGTGTCAATTGAACTTTAAGTCTTTCCAATATACAGGAATCTTCGGGGGTGTGTGACACGTCCTTTAAGACATTTAAGTCTATCTGTGCCGACCCACATAAGTGGAATAAATTCAAAGTACTGTTTCGCTCATCCGATCGAGATGATCTTTAGATTGTCTTACACCTCTCCAATTTATTAACTAATTTAAATGGTTAATCTAATGATAGTAAAGTGTAAAAGTGCTCTTTTGCCTTCTAGATAATCAAGTTGCAGACATTTTCACAAAATCTCTTACAAAACCAAAGTTTTCTAAAATTCAATATATGTTATGAATCCAAAAAGTTGTAATGAATCTCTTTAATGCTTCCTTCCTTCTCCTATTGTGCCACCCTTGTAAATCCTTCAATCCTATCCCAAGTTGTTTTAAAACAGGGATGTTAGGATATTTAGACACATGAGAGTTAGTTAAGTTCAACTTGGTTTAATGTGTCTAATAGGTAAAAGTGTGTTTCTTAGAGTGTTTCTTTAGTATGCATTAGTTGTAGTGTAATCCACTGGTCATGATATGTTCTAGATATGAGTGATCTCCTCAATATTAACGAATATTGATTCGTGGCTTAAAACCCGATTGGTCCATGATCTATATTTAAAGAGCATGGAGAGCCATTATCGACTAACGACTGTGAGAAACTCTTTTATGTACACATTTTCTTTTGCATTAGTAAAATTGCCTTGAGTGGCCAAGTTGGTTAAGGTTGTGGAGTGTTTCCCTCTTACAGGGTTTAAACCACGTAAAATATTAGTGTTATGATCTTTGATTTAGTTGTGCGAGTGATTATTTAAGTGTTAGTCTTGAATGGAATACCATATCTTCCTAAACACCTCAACCTTCATTGGGATTTATATCGACAAGATAGAGTCCTTCCTATGAGAGCATACTCATTTTAGGGATGGTTGTATTCTTCATCAAGTCTTGATATCTATCCTCCTCTTCGCAAATAACGTGATCGCCTTGGCCTCTACCCCAAAGGGCTTGCAAAGAGAACTAAATACCCTATCCAAATTTTGTGATTTTCAATAATAGACAGTAAACCTAGGTAAAACCAAGGTGATGATATTTGATTGCTTGAAGAATGTCCTTGTAGACTTCTATTTCCCTTTTTCAGGAGAGGTTGAGAACATCAAAGTTTATACCTACTTGGGAGTCCAATTTTCAAGGCGTAGGTTTGGGTTAATGAAGGCACTACAACCCTAAACCAATAAGGGGTATGGGTCTCATGCTCTCCTCATGCAGCAATGTTTCTTAAACAACTTTCAAGACAAATAACATCCAACATTGATCTAATGGACTCTATCCTTCAACCCACGATTTTTCTACTTCTAAGTTATGGAGGTGTAGGCTTACTTGAGTCGAACTGGGCCAAGATAGAGAGTGTTCAAGCCCTCATGTTCCATTGTATCATTAGGAGCAAGAGGATAATTCCCCATGCCATTATTCTAGCAAAGTTTCCATCCCAACCCTTCCAACTCAAGACAAGTTTCGTACTACTCTTGTTTTTGCATAATATATGACATTTTTCCAACTTAGAAACCACTAGGGACCGTTACCCATACATTGCTTACAACTCATATGCCATTGACCTGAACAAGCCTACTACACAATTTTCATACTAATCTCATTTTTGCATAATATCTAATGTTTTACCAACTTAGCAACCACTAGGGATCATTATCCATACCTTGCTTACCACTCCTCAGAAGCCACTGACCCAAACAAACCTACTAGACAAGTTCGCAATTGTGGGTTTTCAAAGTTTTTAAGTCTACTTGAGATTATTGACATTTTTATGGACAATCTCCCTCCTTTTTGGAATTGTTTGGGTGCCCTCGGACATATTCTACCGAATAAGCAAGAAATGAAAGGACTATCAAAGATGAGATGTACATGCAGTGTGGTTGAATCACTTGGTGCAACCCACAAGGGGGTTGAAGGCCAAGATGACCTCCTACAGAAAGAACTTCTTGGAGTTGAGAGGCAACCTCATTGTTTGACCCCTTTACATGCTACAATACTAGATGGATACACTCACTATCCCTCTATGATAATTTCAAGTGGGTTCAAATCAGCTAAGGATAAAGACCAAGGACAAGATTTGCCAGCTACGTCATGTGCAAGAGACTAAGAAGAAAGAACATGTTATTTTTCATTGTCCTATCCACTATGAGATACAAGGATGGTTCTATTGTCGCTTCAAGGAATCTCTGAACTCTATCTCCATATTTTTCTAATACCTAGTTCAATGGTGCTTGGCATTTTTTATGAGGGAGATTCCGCGTCTTTGATCTTCCACACTTGAGACACCCCCTCCTGCCAAACCTAGTCACACACTACTCAAACAACTACATACTTCTTTTCCAATGCTCCCAACAAACAAGGGCACCAATGGGAAGGAAAACGTCAACAACATTCCAACAAGATCCAAATCCATGAGACCCAAAGGGCCTTCTACCACCTACAACGAGATCCATGCAAAGTTGACAACTCGAATTCTAGGATAGGACTCGACCTTCTCGCAAGTAGGCCTTTGCTTTCTAACAGCAATAACACGCCCCACCCTTGAGATGGCAAGACACACAACGAACCAGCTCTTCTAAACAATCTTCTATCATGAGTTTTTTCTCTATAGCTTTGAATGGTTAGAGTGGCATAGAACAAAGGTGGATGACATGTGGGAGAACACTGTTTACTCCTCTTGAAGGGACAAGTCTAGGGGACTCCGATACTTCTCCCTTCCCCTTGTACCCTCCTCCATGGCTTTTTTGGCTTCTGGCCCTTAGCAATCCATGTACCACACCAAATTTCCAAACAGCACTCTCTTTCCTTCTTATTAGAGTTTAGATCTTATATTTAATCTGGTTTTGGTTTCTATATAAGTGTGGCTCTTGTAGTCCCATAGTTTATTGATACTATTATACATAGCAACCCATTGAGCTATATGTGATAACTCGTTGGACATTAATAAAATTATGGTATGCTCCCTCACTTTGATCAATGACTGATCAATGGCCATTTTACAGAAGATTCATTTCTTGTGATCCACTTGCATAAATAAGAGCATTGTGAACATCAATGCATATCCCATTCAGTATTTTGTGATGCTTCTGGTGCTAAAATTCCATGGTGAAAATTTTGCTACCATGCACAAATCAATCAAGATATTCTTCCCTATCCTAACCAATATCGATAGTTTACGATCAAAACAAGAAAAAGTCCAAATTCCCCGATATCTGTTTTCACTTTCAAGCTTCTTTAGTTGATATGAAAAAATATTTGTTGGCCATAATTATTAAGAAGCTAGACTATTGCCAAAACCAAAAGCATGATGTTGAGAACTTTAGCTCAAACACGAACTTCTTGCAAAAGTTTCAGTGTGCAGCAAGTGATTGATACATTTTGACAGTGACCACTTAGGAAAAGTGGGTAATTCATTCTATTATGTAATTCACTTAGGAAAAAGTGAAATATCTTAGGTTTTGCAGTTGACATGGCCTAAACGTGTATTTAATACATTAATGACTTAGATTTAATCCAACCATACATTTCAGAGTGAGATCAGTGTTTTGGAAGATTAGGCTTTCAGCAAAACATAATTAAGACAAGATAGCAGAGGTAAATCACTGTTGAACAGATCCAACAAGCTAGAGTTCAAGAAAAAGGGGCCATGCAAAATCGATACAGGCCATCTTTCTGTGGCTGTGTTTTTCGTCTTTTTCTGCGCAGACTGGACAACCTTTCAGCAGGCTGTACATATCTGTTTTGGGGTAATTTTCTGGACCTTACAGCTGCTAGTTTAGTAGGTTGAAGAGGCCACCTAGAAGTTTTGATCTAAAGAGTGAGAAGCTTATTTGAGGGAGAAATTATCTGTGTATGTGTGTTTCATTTATGCTTCCACTATTTGCTTTCTCAGATATTGTGTGATTGATGCTATGTTCAAGAATTAAACTTCTCCAGTTAAATAAATTCATTTTGATTTGTTTGTTCCGACTTCTGAGATCATAAGGGCATTAATCATCTAGTGTTAGAAAAACTAACACATGAGAATGTCACCAGGTTACAAGTGTGTTCAGATTTTGAATGCAATCCATGTCACTCTTTCTATTAGTACCACTTCAAGAAAGCTTATAGTAGATAAACTTCCATATGAACTTTCTACTGATCACTAGTAAAGGTAAGAAAGGTCTGGCCAGAGTAAAATGGAACACATGACGAAGGTGACTTTGGCTTACTGCTATTAACAAGCAAGACGTAACCGTCTATGCCAAGTGAATTGTCATGGCCATCTAGAGGAATGCAAGATAGAAAATGCCTTTGACATTATATATCATCTCAATCCCTTCTCAGCACTGCTATTAACAAGCAAGACGTAACCGTTTATGCCAAGTGAATTGGCATGGCCATCTAGAGGAATGCATGATAGAAAATGCCTTTGACATTATATATCATCTCAATCCCTTCTCAGCACTGCTATTAACAAGCAAGACGTAACCGTCTATGCCAAGTGAATTGTCATGGCCATCTAGAGGAATGCAAGCTAGAAAATGCCTTTGACATTATATATCATCTCAATCCCTTCTCAGCTCCCATGCATGAATGAAATTACATCCCCAACTCACATAAAAGTTGGAGGCTTAACTGTTTTTCAAACATATGGGCTACTTGGTACGGGTGCAAGCCCTTTCATCAATTAGGTATGAACGCCGGTAGAGATGCAGTAGTAGGGTAAGGTATTAAAACAGACAGGACACAAAATCCTGCACCTCCTAAATGATTGGCCGTCATTTTAACACATCCGGTCTCCTTTAAGGGCTTAAATCCGTTTAATGAGCTTGCACTTGTGAACCTTGGGCACTGGTACGTTTTTAGCATTATTTTAGTATGGCTTTTAGAAGGATTAGTCTTATTATGTATGTTGAATGTGTTGATTCAGAATTTTGAGAATGAAATTCCCTCTGCTGTTGTCAATTTCACAGTGTGCGAATATTCCACTAAGCCCCTTGGGGGGACTATATATTTATGAGATGTCAATTTTTACTGTTGAAGGAAGCATCCTTTAATCTTTAAAAAAAATAATACTGAACCTGAATGAGAGGAGAGGGGAGACCGAAAAAAACTAGTTACAAGCCGGAACCAAAAGAGATTGAATTCCCTAAAAGGCGAAAAAGATTAATACCATTGCATTATTTCTTGCGGTTGTCAAAGGGATCGGCGGAGATGTCGTCGTATGGATCAGAGCGGCCAGGGCGGTGACTTATCTGCATATCCCAGTAGAGGTGGAGATTTTGCCTGTCGAATGTCCAGAAGCCGTAAGGGCGCATCGGGAGGCTCGTTACCTCCAGTCTCTCCTTACACCGCTCCTTCACGGTGTACAGATATTCTCTCCTCTTCCGTTCCCTCTCCTTCGGATCCTCCATGTTTCTCCTTATTAAATCCTCAGCCCACTCCATGATGAAACCCATGTTTTTTTCTTTGTTCCTCTTCTCTTAAACCAGACTATGCACCGCAATCTCAATTCAACTCAATCTATCCTGAGGTGTATTGTTATACATAAATCGTCCAACGCTCAACCCGCGATTATTTGGGGGATTTTTATAGTCGCATGCATAATGAAGGGACCCCAGATCGGAATTCAGAGTTTTCTAAACAAATATTACTATAATTTTTTTGTTTCTTTAAATAACAAGTGCTATAACAAGTTTTTGTTTTTTTTGTTTCTTTAATTTAAATATAGAAATATTGTAATTTGATAAATAAATGATGGAATTTGGAATTTATATATATGTGTTATTTTAGTTTTATAAAATATTGTGATTATAACAGTAAATCATCAGTAAAATTAGGCACTTATCATTATAAAAATGGTCTTTAATAAGGAGAGAAATCATTTGATTTATACATTCCAAGAATTTAGCATCTTGTTAATTCACTTGGTAAGAACATATAACTAGCAATTGCACCACATGTTGCAAAGGAAATGCCGTCAGGCTCTATCATAGGAAAGAATAGCATAGATGAAAGAAGTTAAAAATTTATGCAATTTTGAAAAAAACTATGGGTTTTCAACTAATCTTCTATTTGCTTATTATTACTTATTTCTCTTTTACTGCAGAGAGAGGACAAATTACCAATCATGATTTTGAAACATATCATTTATCAATTAATCACTTATCTTGAAAACCAAATGGAATTTCATGAGTATCCAATTAGGCAATTTTCTTGATTTGGATCCATTTAGTAACGTTGATATATTTTAACTATTTTACATATTTTACATTTTGAAATTTTAGTTCAAATTTAGTAAAATATATAATTAAAATATAATTTTTTATTTATTTAAAACCCATTTCTAAATACAAACATAAAAAATTTAACATCAATATATATACATGTACAAACCTTTTGAGTTTTGAAAACTATGGGTTTTCAACTAATTCTATTTTCTTATTATTATTTATTTCTCCTTTACTGCAGACGGATCATGAACAAGATACACAGAAATAGGAATATCTTTGAGGGTATTTGCTTTTGCACCACTGTCTTTCATTACACTCACTAATTGCGTGTGAAGCATAAAAGCTAATTCTAATTCTCCTGGTTTCTCAGGGTTCACAAGCACCCAATGCAGTAAGCAGTAAACACAATAAAAAAATACATCCTTTATTTCATATTTTGAACTAAGTTGCAAAGGCAAGCAAGTACAAAAACCCCAATTTTCAAAGCCAAGATGCAAGGGAACATTTAGGTCCTTCACATATATGAAAAATTAAAATTTCAAAAAACAGAACCAAACTTTATATTAATAGGATTCATTGACTATTACTATGTGAAAATTGTAATACAGATCACAACACTTTTTTCCTCCTCTGTGGGAAGGCCCATGGCTCCGAGGGAATACCATTGTCTCATGAGGTTTTGGGTTGCACATTTTAGTGGCCAGTAACAAATCTCTGCAGAAAATAATCAGATTCAAGAGACTGCTCTCTTGACAGGGTGAAGAGATGACAGGACATGGAAATTGCAAATCATACCTTAAATCAGATCCATTTTTTTCAAAATTCATAGAAAGGTATGTCAGAGCACCGCAGCCACCTTCATGATAATCATATGAAAAAGTTGCACAGAAGAAGTCCACACAATGCTAAAACACCAAGCCTATGTAGAAGACATTCCAAAGCTACCACTAGCTTCAACACTCTGGACATTATAATTTAACAGTGGCAGATCCTCCACAGTGTTGAAGTCAAAATCAGGTTCCTTCAACTCCCTCAGTCAGCTCTAAAGTCGGCAATTCAAGGCCCTCTGGCCCCCAACTCCCGGATTCGAACATGAAAGCACAGGTGGTGGATCAGGCGGCCTCCATCATGCCCAGTGAAGATGTTAACCCAGGTTGATTTGCATGATTTTCAAAGTATGTAGTATTTTAAATCTCTATTACCGGTTGTATACAGTTAGGTACTTCCATGAAACTACATCTATCTGTTTAGTAGTTTTGTAGGGCTTTGGTACAGCTCTGTATGCTCAGAATAACTGGCAAATCCTCAGTTTTTTATCTCCAATGTAACTCAGCTGCATGCCCTAAATCCTCCAGTTATTGTTTTAAAAATAAGAACAGTTCACTGCATGAACGCTAACCATATATAGCTATACCTAATGTTGTAGCTGTGGAGAGAAATTATAATTGATTCTGTAATTTTTTGTGCACTATAGAAATCCAACAGCCATGAAGCATGAAAAACCAATAACAAGTCGATGATTTTCATGGAAAGCTTAGTAATGCATCACAAAAATAAGTAGTTTTAATAGGTTTAATAGATTTATATATGTATGTAAACCTATATCGCTTGGACCATTATTGAAAACTTTTGGCCAAAGCAGAGGGGGTCTACTTTCACTTACAATGGATTCGTACAGAAAGGGAAACAGATGTGGAATAATTCTTTTGTATATAGCATAGATTTCAAAGAAAGTTCATTAGATTTCCAAGGCCAGACTGTGAAAATAAAAATGTTCAAGACAACCTTAACAGTTGATAACCCTCTAATGACATCACCTAGCTCTGGGTAGCAAAACACAATTTTAAAGGCATCAATGTTTTCTAGAGCATGGACCCATAGAAAAAAATGAGTTTTTCTTGATTGGAGGGGTCATCTCAGCAGAAACAAAATTAATAGACGAGTTTCTTCAGATGACACTGAAGCTACAATGAAGACAATCCAATTTTGCAACCTTGGACTCTAGAGCATGAATCCGTACAAAATTAATTGTCATTGTTCTGCATAAAACCAAAACAAATATCTTCTTTTTGGCCAAGTTAAGGCAAATTTAATTGAATTGGAAACATTTCTCAAGTTTGAGTCCATGTTAGTGCTTAGCACTTGGTTTACATTATTGATTCCACTGACCCTAGGAAAAGTACACAGCTCTTAATCCCCTAAAGGAACTAAAGCTCCTCATACCAACAACCATATGTGACTCCATAGAGGAGCTTAAGGCCATTTTACCATTTTTCACAGGTTATGCTAGATTTTTCAGTTTTTGAAGACTACAAAAGCTACTAATCATTTCCAATCCTCTATTTCATAAGATACATTGTTGCATCTTGTAGAGAGAATTTGAGAAAAGCCCCCATGTTTGAAAAAACATTTGCCTTTAAAAACTCAAAAAATAAGTATGGTCTGTGAAATCATAGGATATTTATGAAGATCGTTGTACAATGCACCAAAATTTAAAGCCTCTCTTTTGGGTTCAGAAAGTAAAAGCTCTGGTGTATCCTCAATACACTATTGCTAGGAAAATTAATAAAAGATTTAAAATTTCCATGTAGGAGTACACCCAGTTATGGTAACTGAATCACCTTATCAAACTTTCAGTTATCTAATGATTTCAGTTCTAATGTTGTGATTCATAAATGGTTTTGATTTTTAACTTTGAATATGTTTTTTTTAAATTAAAAAAATATTACTGTATTTTTTGTATGTGGCATTTCCCCGCCATATCCAGATCCTGGCTTTTAAAAATTAATTCACCCAAAAAAATTCTCCATCATTTATTAATCCAGAAAGAGTTGTTTACTGGGAGTGGGAGGCCATCCTTTTTGTTCCATGATCCAGACATGGAGCACAACCTTCCATAAAATCAATGGTTAAAAAAAGGAGAAGCAAGAAGCAGATAGAGTTATGGGGAGGTTTCTTTCTAGAGGGACTTACCTCTCAACATCACCAAAACTAATCCATTGTGGCAGCCAATGTGTGATGCTATTGTTATTGTGGCCTAGGGTACAAAAGTGTCACATATGAGGAGCAACGTTATCGGAATTGAACCGATTCCAGAAAACCGGCCGGTCTGACCAGTTTGGAGGCAAAACCGGTCTGAACCGGCCCTTTGAACAAGAAATGACCGGTTTGGTGCCGGAAAACCGGCCGGTCCAACCAGTTTGGAGGCAAAACCGGTCCGACCGGCCCTTTGAATCGGAAATGACTGGTTCGGTACCGAACCAACCCTTTGAACCGGAAATGACCGGTTCGGTACCGAACCGGCCAAGTTTCGGCACTGAATCAGCCAGTTTCGGCACCAAACCGACCGATTTAGTACCGGTCTGGTTTGGACCAGTTTAGAGACTGGTTCCACCGGTTCACAAGCCTAGGCCCTGTAAAGCTACTTAAATACTCCCACCCTCTCTATTTCACTCACACTGTTTATTCGAGTCTCTTGCAATCCTTGAGCTGAGTTTGGTGAGGAGAATTCAGAGAGTTTTTTGTAGGGTTGTTCTGAGGGCGATTTTTTGCAGATTTGAAGAGATGATTGGAGTCGTGGAGAGTTGTTGGGTTGGCAGATTTTCGAGCTACTTCAAAGATTTTTATTTCCCAAAGATCTTTGGGTTTTCTTCAGTGGTTTTTGCAACTGTTGGAAATTTTTTATTTTTATTTTGTTGAGGCTGCTACATAGTTGATTTCAAAGGATTTTGGAGTTGATTTTCTCCAAAATTTTAGAGGGTAAATCAAGGGCCATGGAAATCAAGCCATAATCCCATTGCAGACTTGGATGCTACTCATTCTTCAGATGAGGATAAGGAGGATGATCATGATGATGATTCTGATGATGATTAATGATTTGATCATTGATTTGTTGTAGTTGCAGCTTGTAATATTGTAGGTTGTAGTATAATAGTATGATCTATGATGTTATTTTGGACTATAAAGGCCTTTTAGTCCAAACATTGTTGAACATTTTTGGTTCAACAATGTTTTCCACCAAGTGCTATTTTGGTTGTATGCACTATTACTTGCTACCATTCAAAGGAATAGAGGAGGAGATCTCAAACCTATGGGACATCCTCGAGGTTTCTCTATGCAAAAGTAATCGATGAAAGGGGATTTCACTCTGCCTTGGACAGAACAATGGTGTGTGCCAACACTGCAAAGAAAAGTAAAGTCATTTCATCATGAAAGCAAATTAGAAAGATATACAAAAACAAAAGAGAAATATGAAAGCAAAGCAGATTCGGATGCCAGTTATAAGGAAATACAGGAAATAGAGGAATCTGAAAGCAACATTGATTCAGATGCCTCCCTTGTGTACATTTTCACAACTTACCTGCCTTCAAAACACAAGTAAGGAATTTGAAGCTGGAATCTTTTTTTAAAACACATGGATATCGATATTCAGTCAAGATACCTGCCCTTCATCAAGGTACACATCCAATCAACCCTGGACTGCTGGCTGAGGATGAGAATGCCTTATTTCCTGCGGTCATCTGCAACACGAGCTTCAAAATTGGAGTCCAAAAGAATATTGTTGGACTTCACATCGCGGTGAAGGACGACCAACCGACAATCGTGATGAGGATAGCTCAACCCTTGTGCAGTTTCCACTGCAATTTTGTATCTGGTATTCCAATCCAGAGGCATGGCATTGTTTCCATGAAGCAATTTCACCAGGCTTCCGTTCTGCATTACTCATACACCAGAAGATTAGTGTCATGGTGGAAGCAAAATGCTAACAATCTTTCCATGGCGGATTCTGCCCAGAGTTTTGATCTCTGCAGAGAACCCATGAAGATTTGAAACGCCTATCCGCGTACTATGCTATAGTAGTTTGGGTCGATAGAAAACTAATTTCAAATCTTTGAGAGCCAGTTGTAACTGTCGCAACCATATTTCAATCAACGATTAATCTTGATTCAATCGTCTAACAAAAGATCTAATGGCAAATATTATGACAGAAAGGCAGCTAGGGGAGTTGTTTTCAAATAAAGACGCCTTACGGCGTAATAAATAGCCATTTAAGATTAAAATCCATCACCTTAAAAATAGAAAATCAAAGATTAAATAATTATAAATATATTATAGTTTAAAAAATTAATTTTTTTCTTATCCTCCTAGATTAATAAAGTTTACTAAAAAGTCAAATCTCAAATTCAACTTTTTATTATATTATGAAGATTATGATTTGATTTGAAAATAATTTTATAATTTTTTGTTTTTGGTGTTCCAAAATTGAGATAAATTTTTTTAATAATAAAAATATTCAAAAAATGATAAATAATGATAAAAATAATAAATATATATAACGGTTTCGAAGAAAGTTCCTTTTTATTACAAATAAATTTCAGAAAGTATTTAAATTAATTCATTTTAAAATAATAAATTTTCAATTACATTTGGAAAATAATTTTATAACATTTTTTGGTTATTGGTTTATATAAAGTCTGAAATAAATTATTTTATAATAATTTAATTGATATTATAAAGGAACAAAAAAAAATATTAAAAACATAATATACAATTCAATATTTTATTTGATTAGTTATATAATAGCAAATGGATTGTGGATATTATTGACGAAACTAATTTTTGAAATCAACATCAATAGATCAAATTAATCAAATTCAAGTAACAAGTAAAACTCAAAGGTAAATATAACATTCATTAACCCATTTATAGAATTTAAAAAAAAATAAAAAATATTCAGCAGCAAACCACAAATAAAAAATACACATAATTAGATATTAATGTTAACAATAATACTTTTTAGACTCTGATTAAACATATGTCATAATTCTTATGTGTATTTACAAGTTGTTTTGAACCTTATGACAACCTCAAACTGCTGTAACTTGTTATGCACGTACCAAAAAAAATTACTCACACTCTGGATGGGACATTAGTGGGTAGCCATACATACTTCAGAGTGAGTAGCCATACTTTCCTTACACATTAGCATTAGGGTTTCGAAACGCTTATGTGAAGACCCGCTGGCATAAAACTGTTTTACCTATGTCATGTCAGTGGTCATATCTAATCAATTTGTGAATATATCTGATCTAAGATGTCGCCTTTTTATGTATCTCATAGGTTTCTTCATTAAAGTAATTCTGACATCTCATTAATTTCCTATTCCCTCGAGGGAATTTGTGAATATATGATCCGCGTATTTTAAAAAGGTTGTGTCTTCATCCAAAATTCAACAATGTTTTTCAGAAAATCTGGCTAAGATTTGCCTAGAATCTTGTTTACAGTGGTTGAACTTTAATATTTTGAGTGTCTTAAGAGTTTTTGATACTGGTGAATCCATTTCCAGCATCAAAAATAGATTCTAAATACTCCAAGCACATGATTTTTTGAGTTTTAATTGACCGAATTCCGACGTTTTTTTATCGTCCGAGCTATTTCACGAGCTCGGTAGACAACTTCTATATGATCTAAGATCTCGCCACTTCATGTATTTTATAGGATTCTTCATTAAATTAATTCTGACATCTCATTCATTTCCTATTCGCTGCATTCTTTAGGTTGGAAAGTTTCAAGTTGGAGTACTGACAATAGAGTATTGGCAAGTGATAGTCTAAAAAGTTTTTTGAATAACGATGCATTCTGTAATAACAATATCAACCAATTATAAAAAAGAAGAAGAAAAATAGATTTAAGTAATAAAAATAAATAAATAATAAATATGACTAAAGTTAAACTATGCAACAAATATAAAAAAATTTAAATCATAAGTAAATTAATGTCAAATCAATAGCATAACTAATGCAATATACCTCAGGTATAATAACTTCAATATATTAAAAATAAATAAAAATAAAAAATTGTAATTATCTCAATATATTGGAAATCATATATGGTACAGTAGTAATTAAAAATGGTTTAAAAGTAATTAAAAATTATGGATAATAATATAATAATGTAAGAGAGGCCCACTGGATTGTTAAATTAGAATTGTTGAATTGCAAAAGTTGTATTTTGGTTTGAAATAATAATTGTTGTATTGGGTTTAGGTTTTTTAGTGTGTTTGTGTTAAGTTAGTAATACAAAATTAAAATAATATTTGAAATATTGCGATTCATAGTTTGTCTATACATATCAAACAGGTGTGATGCCATATGCACACTTTTCTTAGCAATGAAAAATGAGATTTTCTTATCACCTACAATATAAGATGTGGCAGTTATTCAAAGGATGGTTCTTATATTTCCAACGATGGAAACTTTTACAATTTTGCATCATCTAATGGACTCGTAGATGCATGGAGCTTTTGTATGAACTCTCTAGTATAGTATTCACCTAATGTTTTACACTACCAACAAAATAATTTTCCACTTCAAAGGTAAGTGGAACATATTTCCACTCATAAGCAAAGACACCCTTATTGTTTCCAATTATGAATAGGCAACACTGATGGGCATCATTTAGAAATCGTTTACCTAGGTTTTATCTTTTCATTATTAGAAATATAATTAATATTATAATAATAATTTTCATAATTTAATTAAAATCAAATGTAAAAATAGAGTATCTCATTACAAACATTTTTCCTTCCAATTTTTAGGCAATACAATAAAATATTAAGCGATAGAAAACAAATTATATTCTGCCATAAAAACATGTGAGTAAACTCATGTTGTTCCATATGAATTTCAAGGTTTCACCAATGTTAGTGCCCCCTATTAAATGAACAACATGAGTACCTTGATGGCTTGTCCACACACACGCATGTAGTAAAATCCTAATTTCATATATCCTAAAATCCTAAATGAACAAACCTACTATTTTCATGTAGACTTACATCAAACCCCTTCAAACTTCTCATTGAAAATATTTTCCCAAGGGAAAATTATATTATTAAATGAAGATTGGGGGATCCAAAAGCTTGGAAATGTTTTGTGCAACTCAAGCAAATCAAAATCTTAGAAATATCTTATACAACTCAAGCAAATTAAAGGTTTCCAAAGTTGTGTGGATAGATGACAACAATGGTGGGATGAGATTGAGATTAGGGGACTCAAACTTCATCAGTGGCTTGACCCCTTTTTGCTTCAATTCTAAAAATTTCCCAAGAAAATTAGTGCATGTTGGATCAGGGAATGGTAATTTAGGATAACAATAAGTGAAAAAAACTTTAAGCTCTAGCAAACAAACAAAACTTCAAAATTTTTAGTTATTAAAATTTTTATTTTCATTTCCTTAAAAAAATGAGATAAACATGGCATAACTAATTTAACTTTAATCTCTTGATGAATGCATTACTTTCCCCTACCTTAATATTTCTTAATTATATGACCACAAAAAATTATGGACTGATTGATTATTGTCAAACCTAGTTTCGATAAAGTCAACATACTCAACTTTATTTTGCAATTAAATAGAGTCAATACCAATTTTGCACTCCTCACTCAAAATGGGAAAACTCCATCTATCTTGCTTTTTTTTAAGCAAATACTATTGCAAAAGGTGGGGGCATATCCATGTGTCTTTCAATTTGTGTGTGTGTGTGTGTGTGTCTATATAAGCTTAACAAGCGTACAAATTTAGTGAAATGAAACAAATACAATGGTATTGTGACTTTAGTTATAGACATGGTGCACCACAATATTTTAGATGTGTGAGTCTACCATTTTCGAAAATGGATTGATAATAAAGACGATGTTGTAAATCGAACCTTCTTAATCGATTGATAACATATATACTTATACCAATAAAAATTTATTAATGTTAATATAATGAAGATATCAATAATGTATGGAAGTTTGATTCCCTCTCTCATGCAAGTATCAAATATGAGCAATCAAATGATTTGATCTACAAAATTTTCAAATAAACTCTTTTGATATCTTGTAATTTTCATTCGATACCTTGAAATCCTAATTCAAAACTGAGATCAATACTTCATTTGATATGGGAAGTATTCATTGTCATTCATTATTTTGTCGAGGTATGGTGATGTTGAATTCTCGAGAGATATCAAGTCCCACGAGAAAGTAGCCCTTATATTCACATTGAACTGGGGAATTAAGGATGAGATCAGAGTTGGCATTAAAGCTGGTGATGTGGATGTTGTCAACGGGTTTATGGGGATCCTCAGTTGGAAGACCAAGTATGAAATTGCATTGATAATGGTGATGATCACAAGGATAATGAAAAGAAAGACCAAGTACAAAATTGCATTGATAATGGTGATGATCGCAAGGTAATGAAAAGAAAGCAAAATGTATAGTACAAATAGAAAAAATAAGAGCTTCGATGCTTAGGAAGCGATGAGTAGTATCTAGGATACTCTTGCAAAGACCATGATAGGGATTGAGAATTTTGGATGACACATGGAAGGTTATAATTGGTTACATATAAGATACAAGTGGTAAGGTTTGAGAGGTCCTCGATGAAAGTTAGAGGACTTATTTATCCCTCTCCTCTTTAAGGACATTGTATTTTTGGATATTGTCACGTCCCCCGAATGAGAGACTGACGTGACTATATACATCTCACTATGTAAATTTCAGTTTCAGAAAATAATACAATTCACATAAAAAAAAAACAAAATATCAAATAAATTGAAATTTAATACATAATTAAGAACAATTAACATGATTTATTTTTATTTTTATTTTAAATTATATATATATATATATATATATATATATATATATATATATATATATATATATATATAATTATCAATATGAAATTAACCAATTTTTAATTAATTTCTTATTTAGGTGTTTTCTAAGGTTAAAATTTAAATATAATTTAAATAAAGGAAAGAGTGAATGTTTTTAATAATCAAAGGCACGATACTAATCATATAATTAAAGTTGTAGTTTAAAGCTTCTACAATATATTTTTTTGGTTAGTTTTCGAAAATAATGGAGAGAAAATAAATAGTTTTATTATTTAAAATAATAAGAAAGGAAATATTTTTTAATTTAAAATAAAATTAATAAAAGTAGAATTATATGATTAATATTACAAAATAAAATTACATTAATATTATGGTTGTCCCTATAAGGAAGATGGCGTTGCGGTCTCTGTTGAACTCTTACCCAATTACATACTGTTAGGGTTATTCAGTTTATGGTTAGGGTTTTGATGGCTACCGTCTCTTCCGTTTTTGCCGCCAGAAGTTTGCTTGGGATTGTCGTGTCATCATCTGCTTCACCCGGGAGTTGTCGTGATCATTCCCTATAGTTATCGACTATTGCCTTTTGTCGCTTCCCATCCCTATCTGCTAGCTAAGATGGAGGAGGAACTCGTGGATTATTCCTCGGATCCTTTCGAGGAGGTGTCGATCTGGACAACCTCCCCGTCACACCTTCCCTCTCCCTCCTCTTTGTTGTCTCTTCAACTACCTTCTTCCTCGACAAGTGGGCCTAGGGTTTCAGCAGTTACCACTTTCTCGTTCAACGGCTCCCCATCTCAGGCTTACTCGCTTCCTTTAGAATCCCCACCCTCCTCCCTGTTTATTGAGTCGATGCCTGTTTTCTCTAACGTCATTCTGCTTACCGATCAACCATTGTTCTCCCAGACATCCATTCAGTTCATCACATCATGTTTGGAGACTACTTCCTCCCCTTCTCCCTCGGTTAGAGGTATTGAACCTTTACCTCCCCCTGAGCACTCACTTCCTCCATCCTCTAGTTTTCCCATCTCACCTCTAGGGTTTCCTGCGCATCCTATTTTCCTCGATCGGCCTCCTGCCCACCCTCATCTGGATTTTTTGATGGGCCTTTCCTGCAATATTAGCAGTGTGAAGCCTTTAGGACATTTGATGAACAGGGAGTAACGAAGGGCTCGACTCCCCCATATCAGGGCAAACCCTCCCGCATACCGAAGAAAACCAAGT
Source organism: Pinus albicaulis (assembly GCA_034641835.2). Lineage (NCBI taxonomy): Eukaryota > Viridiplantae > Streptophyta > Pinopsida > Pinales > Pinaceae > Pinus > Pinus albicaulis. Next base: position 126,572,578 of record CM076570.1, on the reverse strand, counting down.
CTGTAAAGTCAGACAATAAGAAGCTTGATCTGGTGATTGGTGGTAGTCTTCAAATGGGAGAGGTGATGGAGACGATGGATCGAGTCCTGGTGGGTTGTGTGTGGTCGTAAATACAACCTTGTGCAGCTTCACCTCTGGATATTAGAGATTTGGGGATAGGTTTTGGAGGAGTTTCTTGCGGTTGTCATTCTGCCTCGTGGATGGTTCTCCCTCAGCTTCTAGTGACCTGAATACATTTACTGGGTACTATCCCGATTTTGGCACATTGAACAGGCTCCAGTCCTCTTGGAGAGATGGAGTCCTCTTTTCGACCCGGAACAAGAGCAACTGGGTGCGAGTCCGATTTGGGTACGTGTTACATAGCATTTTGTCATCGTCCCTGCAATCCCTCATCCCGTAAATTGGAGAACTATTCTGTGACCTGTGAACAGTAAAATGTCCTAAAAACACCTTCATGGCATCCTCCTGCATAAGTACAAACATTCTCCTGAAGAATATTTCCTCTAAAAAACCCTAAAAACAGATGTTTTAGCCTTGGCGCGACTAGCCAGTTCATCTCTTACGCCAATGGGGGAAATCCACACTAGAGGGCGCGCCAACTGGCGCTCTGTCCCTGTGTTTCACTAGTGCCAAGCTTATTAAGGGATGTTTTTTAAAAATAAATGGCGGAAGTTTGATTCTAACAAACTCCAAAATGAATCATCAAAAGGAGTTGAGTGGTTTGGCTCCGAATCTCCATGTATAGGAAGTGGTTTTCCACCTCTCATGAAACCTTCCTAAGAGATAGGATGTATCCCATGATTATAGGGATCCCAACTTCCCTTCCTCCATCTATAAAAGCTTGCTCTCTCCATTTGCTAGCTAGTTGAACTTGTAGGAAGGAAACTATAGTTAGGCAACTATTGAGAGCTAAGCCGAAGAGAATCTCGTAAGAGAGAGAGCTTCATCCAGATTCCTGACAGGCTTTGTTGAGACATGCTTCGCTGCAAGCCCTGCCAAAGGAAGATCATAGCGTCAGAGCATTTAGTTGTAATCTCCCTTTTGTCATTTATAATATAAGCGACTCTGATTTTGGTTCCATTCTTGTGTTTACTCTTTTATGTGATGCAGCGAATTATATCCTCTCTGAATGATATATAGTTATATGCTTTAAGTATTACGTTGTATGTCGTCGTTTCACTGCGTGTGTACAGGTGTCCAGACGTGATAAACGGAAGGATTGTGATCTGTCAGGCTAGGGACGAGGAGCGCCGCTTCTTCATCGACAACAGCGGCGTGGGATTCGAGGTAGGATACTTATCGTGATCTTTGTCTTTCTTGTAACTAGGAACCAACGTCATTGCGTGATTCGATTGTTTCTAGACCCAATCTAGGGCTAGTGGGATCGCCTTTGTCCACAGAGGGGATTTACCTCCTCAACAATTTGGCGACTCCATAAGGGATGAGTAAAAATGCACTAAATCTGTTGTCCAGGTAAATCCCCTTTGCGGAAAGAGGCGATCCCTCTAGCCCTAGGGTGGGTCTAGCAACTACAAGAACATACTAACATCTACCTTCCTAGATTGTAAATGAAATTCAGAGTAAGGAAGATGACCTACCTCATTCTGATGCTATGTTGTCGTCTTCCATCAAAGCTACTTGATCTGTCGCTCTTCTGCAGCTCGATACATGCTGCTATCAACGTTCGATTACCTGTACAGACAGTCAAGACAACGCGACAAGCATAACACCACGACAAACATAAAACAGTTACAACCTATCTAACTGATCAAGGAATGCTAGAAATCTCATTATAATTGTAAACAAGAGTTGAAGATAAACATCAGATGCATTTATTATGATAAAGACAAGGGGAGTTTACAACCAAGCCTTGATGTTGAGGCTCTCCTTTGGCAGGTCTGTATCCGAGCACGTTTGTCACACCCTCATGAACAAAGGTCCAAGATCTCACTATGTTCCCAATCACACAAACAATCACACTCTGCACTATTCTCCCGAAGCTATGATTGCTTCCTCTCTATGCTAACTTTTTCAACTATCTGTTCAACCAGAACATGTTCAACTAGCACATCAATGGAAGATGGCTATATTTATAGAGGAAAGGAGGAGGTTGGGATCCCTACAATAGTGGAAGGGAGGCCTTATCCCTTGGGAGGTTTCCCCATAAGGTGGAAACAAGAGGCCAAAGGAGGAAGGTCGTGGTTATTCAGTTGAACCACTCTGTATGACTCATCCACGAAGTTGTTGTGATTGAAACTTCGCCTCTATTTTTAAAAAACTTTCCATAAAAAAATTGGCGCGGGTAGCTCACTGAGACAGAGCGCCAACTGGCGCGGGCTGAGTGTTAATTTTCTTCATTGGCGCGAGGGCATAACGGGCTACCAGCGCCAAAGCAAAAACAGGTGTTTTTAGTGGTTTGCTCAGGAAATGGTCAACAGAAGGATTGTTGTCCTCGTGGCAAGGGATGCAATAATGGTATTTGCAAGGCATGACACTGCTTATTGGTCACATAAATGACCCTCCAATAGGCGAGATGGGGATTGTAGGGACAATGACAAATTACTGTGTAACAGATGCCCCCTAAAGTATGAAGTCCGAACATGAGTGAGGGGTGAAATGCTTTACAAGTATGTGCAAGGAACCAGACACTGCTATCGGGAGACTTGAAAATCGAGCATAGATACATATACATAACTGAAATCTCTGTTGAAAATACATGAATCCATGGTATAGTCGCAGCTATCCATCAAGGAAAGGATCATGTAAATGGATCCTCGGCATGGACGCAACCATCTGAATGAAGAATCATGTATATAATCATGAATGACTCATCACTCATTGCAACCTGGACTTTTTTTATCGAAGCCCAGGGTCTTGCACTCCGACACCACCCAATCAAAGTACAAATTCCAACATGTAAATAGACGTGTTGAAGTCGAAAATGCTAGAAAATCACTTGATTACCGGTCAATGATGTGAACCGTTAACAAGTGCGAGAGAAACCACCCATAATGTCAATGGCTCTCAAGGTACTACTAGTAAAATCCACAGAATGTGAACAGTGAGCTGAAGTCGAACACCCGTGAAATCACTCGATCGAAGGCCAATGATGTGAACCTGTCGTCGAATGCGAAGAACTTGCCATTAGGGCATGCAAGCTCTAAGGTACCATAAAAGAGTCTCTATATCAACTTCCCGGATAATGCGCTGAAGTCGACAAGAAGCGATCCGTCGAAGGAGGGTCATAATGAATCCCACATCATCGACATGAAACAAAGAAGGTAATATGAGTGTGAATCAAGACTGAAACAGAGGATCAGGGAATGTACAAACCGCAGAAGGATTTTCTCTTGAACATATCGGCGACACGACTCTATAATTTGGCAACATTTGACTCAAATAGGATCAGAGGTCATGTTGAAAATATTTGTAATCGAATGAGAGGCAAATGGATTTCCCAAACCCATGGAGGCAAAGTGAGAGAGTGAAGATATCCCAACCTGACATGAACTGCAGACAAGTGTCATGTTCAAGAGTGACATACTGCCGACACAACTGATGAATAAATTCCATTTTCCCCCACCATTTCTGGCAAGTGCCTCTTTATTTTTACACAAGCTTGAAGAGGATACCATATGCTTGTCATATAAGTTTGTCCTTCGGACAAATCCAACCTAGTACATTTTACGAGCCCTAGGAAGGAGAAACTCAAGTAACGTCATTGCGACAGAATCCGATGTCATCAGTTTTAACGAGTCTGACAAAGGAAGAACTCGGCATATTTTCATATTTAGAGAGTTTGAAAAGACAATGGAAAAGAAAACTCCAACAGTCCCTTTTCATAAATAGTCTCACAGATCCGAAAATGTAGAAAACTGTGTCTGAGAGAACCTCTTAGTCACGATAGGCTAAGGTATTCCTTTTTTGTAAATAATCTATCCCAGCCCGAAAAAGGGGTAAAAGTATACTGGGTAGATATCGCTTTGCAGCCATTTAATGAGTTCAAAACGATAAGCGTCTCGACAATATTTTCAATTTTAGAGAGTCAGAAAAGAGCTAAAAGGTGACTCCTCCTAGAGGAACGAGTGGTATAAAGGGAAGCAACCAGTTCCGGTAATGGTGGAACTACTCAGAACAAGTAAAGGTTAAGAGGTTGGCTAACAAGACCACTCATCACAGCAGTTCCTCAGGAATGGGTAAAACAACCAAGTGAAGGCATATATCGGCCAAGCAGATAGTGACAGTGGAATGAAAAAAAACCAAGGCTCATCTGGAAAAACAAGCTGATAAAATGGCAATCACAAGAGGTAAAATGGGAATGGAACCAAAATCAGAGTCACTTATATTATAAATGAAAAAAGGGAGATTACAACCAAATGCTCTGATGCTATGATCTTCCTTCGGCGGGGCTTGCAGCGGAGCGTGTCTCAACAAAGCCTGTCGGGAATCTGGACGAAGCTCTCTCTCTCTTACGGGATTCTCTTCGGCTTAGCTCTTAATAGTTGCCCAGCTATAGTTTCCTTCCTACAAGTTCAGCTAGCTAGCAAATGGAGAGGGCAAGCTTTTATAGATGGAGGAAGGGAAGTTGGGATCCCTATAATCATGGGATATGTCCTATCTCTTAGGAAGGTTCCATGAGAGGTGGAAAACCACTTCCTATACATGGAGATCCGAAGCCAAACCACTCAACTCCTTTTGATGATTCATTTTGGAGTTTGTTAGAATCAAACTTCCGCCATTTATTTTTAAAAAACATCCCTTAATAAGCTTGGCACGAGTGAAACACAGGGACAGAGCGCCAGTTGGTCTTTCATTTAATAAGCTTGAAGTTTTTCAGTCATTTAGTGCATTTTGCTCTAAAATATTGAAAAATACAAAAACAAAATCTTTTGCATTTTGATTGGCATAGTGAAAATTGACAGCTTTTTCACATTACTAGTGTTATATAACTCTAGAGAGAAGTTTTCTAGTTTCATTAGCTTGCATTTGAAACAGTAGTGGATGTTTTTGTGTCTTCGCTTTGTTGTCATTTAAAAAGCTCTCAACTCTCCCGTAGATAGCTCTTCATCGAAAAAAATGATATATAGTGGAATGTAGTTTGCATTTAGAGGTTTTAAGAGATCCGACATTTGATAGGGCCTTGAAATTGAAACGTAAATTGAAGATCAACTTTAAAATTTACTGAATTAACCTAAGGCAACATTGAAACTTTAACGGAACATCTAGTAGTCTAAGGTAGAGATGTGTTCCGACATCTTTAAGCCTAGCAGTTGTCGCTCTCCATCTGGCTACAGACAGCACTAGTACGGACTTGTGCTCCCCGTACTGTCGAGTATATAAAGGGAGACCCCATTAGGTTGCAATCCTTTATCTGTAGGAAGCCGAGTCTGCCGCCTTTTACTCGTGATACACCGGACACAGCGTTCGGGGAGAGTACCTGCACATACGTTAAGTCCTTGGTTGATTTCTCTTTCATTTTTACCAAGGTGTATATGGCAGTTCACGGATATCTGGTACACCCATTTACCTAGATTACCAAAGCAATCACTTTGATCTTTACTGACTCTTTTAACTGAAAATATCATCGAGCTCTTGTCCTTTCAAGCTCGTGTCCAACCTGAAAGCGATAGAGTCACCTTTTGCCTATTTCTCGACTCTTAAAATATGAAACAACAGAGTCTAGTTTCAGTGTCTTAAAAATTAATCGCCCACGAAATATTCCTGGTTAGAATTTTTGTCCTTAGTGTTTTATTTCAAGGTCGTTTCTGATGGCAAATTTTTCGGAGTTTTCCAATCAAGGAGTCCCCTCTGAAGGGAGTCCTAGTCCTTTTCCTGCTTTAGGAAATATTGGTGCTCCTTATTTGGTTAACTGTTGGGTTGCATGTTTGGTTGTTTTCAACCTCTCTAGTCTCAAGTGTTCCGGCTACTGTACCATCCACTCCTCCGCCTGAGCAATGCCATGTTGATTCGAAGGTGGACTTCTCCCCTTCTTTGCCTGTTTCTTCATCCTCATCTTCTACTTCGCCTAGTGAAAGTTTGGATTCTAGTACCCAGGCGGCTAAGAAGAAGAAGAACAAGACTAAGAAGAAAAAGTCAGATAAGCGAGAGGCTAATTCTGCAGCTGTTGCTTCTAAAACACCTGCTCTCGATGAACCTCCCAACCCTCCGCGGAAATTTAAGTTCCCTTGCATGTTATGCCAGGGAAACCATCTTCTTCGAGACTGCCCTGGCATTCCCAAGGTGCTTGAGGTATGGTCCAACGGTCGCTCACCGTTGCCTTTGGCTTCCGGGAGTCACGTTGGGGGAACGTCTTCAGCTAGTGCTGGTAAAGCTCCTAAGAAGCAGGGTAAGCTCACCAATCCCTGTAAGTTGTGTGAAGGGCATCATGCCATTCACCTTTGTCCGTATATGGATGAAGCCAAGAGAGTTTTGGACAACTCAACTATTTCTGCACCATGCCTTCTGGCTAGTTACAAGCAACTTTCTTTGAGTCCTCCACCAGCGAATTCCTTGATTAGTCATATGTCATCCTTGCTTGATCCCGCTCCCCTGGAAATTCACCATCATGAATCCATCCCTGACCAACCATTGGTCATGGGATCGGTTGAGTTGGCCCCGTCTGCGATGCACCAGGTCTTTTTCGTTGAGAGTGGATCTCACACCCATCTTGTTCTTCTTGTTTCTTCATATTCCTCAGACTTGGAGAAATATTCTCCTGTCCCTATATCTCAGGAAGCTATTCCTCCACCTCCCATGATGGAGGTCCCAGAGGATACTCCTTATGCCTCCATGATGGAGGTGGCAGAGGATGCTCCTTCTTCTCCTGTAACACCAGGGGAAGACCATCTTGGTTTGATGGTAGCCCCTCCAAGTAGCTTGGTCGCTTCCTTCAATTGGGGTTGATTCGCAGGTTATCGCCTTCCTTCTTATGTGCCCTTTGACGTCACGGTATAGGCCTCCCATCTGGTCGTTATAGATGAAGGTGTGTATGTTAGTATTTTATCCTCAAATACTTGGCAAGCTTTCGATTCACCACCACTTGTGCCTGTTACGTAGAATCTGTTGGCGTTTAATAGAGGAACTAGTCAACCGTTAGGGATCCTTCTGAAGTTGCCTGTTACTTTGGGAGGGAAAACTGTCCATATGGACATGATGGTTTTTCCTAGCCCCTTGGACTTTAATTTACTCCTGGGCCGCGATTATAATTATGCCATGAGAGCACTTGTCTCCTCCCTCTTTCGTGTGATGTGTTTTCCGCACCAAGGTTAGATCATGACCATCGATCAGCTTGCATTCTTTGGTCCGAATATGGCAGCTGGTCCACCATCATCCCTGCCGGATATTTATCCATCGGTTGTGTCATCTCTGCCGCATGTCAATTATGTGGTTACCTATCCTGTGCCCGTATTTAGTGATAGTGTCGTTGTACATCGAGTGCTGGGGGCACTAGGTCCAGACTTCCAAGATGTTTTCCTTCCATCAGACAAGCAATCCGTGGAAGCTATGACTTATTATTCTTTATGACAAGGTGTCCAGAGCACAGTTCATTTTTCTTGTGTCAAGCTCCTTAAAAGATGAAACAAGGTTGTCGGATCACAGTTCGTTTTTATTGTGTCAAGCTCCTTAAAAAATGAAACAAGGTGTCCGGAGCAGAGTTCGTTTTCTCGTGTCAAGCTCGTTAAAAAATGAAACAAGGTGTTCCGAGGATAGTTTGTCTTCTGTATCAACCTCGTTAAAAAATGAAACAAGGTCATCTGAGGATAGTTCTTTTAACGTGTCAACCTCGTTAAAACAATGAAAGATGTTCCCGTTCAATTCGAGTCTTTGTTTAGATCTCGTAAAATCCCAGTCGAGTTTTTCTCTTGATCTCGTAACTTGAACCTTCACTCCATCTGCCTTTCATATGGATTGAAGCTTGGGGGACATGTACCTCGAATTGAGTCACCATGTTGGGGGCATGCAAAAATTTTCAAGCATAGTTTGTTTTCGTTTCAAGCTTGTGTAAAAATAAAACCGGTTTCAAGCATAGTTTATCTTTGTTTCAAGCTTGTGTAAAAATGAAACCAACTTCAAGCAGAGTTTCTTGATTTCAAGCTTGTGAAAAAATGAAACCATTCCCATTTTACCTCTCATGATTGGCATTTTATCAGCCTGTTTTTGCCAGATGAGCCTTGGTTTTCTCACTCCATTGTCACTATCTGCTTGGCCGATCATATGCCTTCACTTGGTTGTTTTACCCATTCCTAAGGAACCGTTGTGATGAGTGGTCTTGTTAGCCAGCCTCTTGACCTTTATCTTGTTCTGAGTAGTTCCACCATCACCAGAACAAGTTGCTGCCCTTTATACCACTCGTTCCTCCAGGAGGAGTCACCTTTCAGCTCTTTTCTGACTCTCTAAAATTGAAAATATTGTCGAGACGCTTATCGTTTTGAACTCGTTAAATGGCTGTGAAAAAATATCTAGCCAGTATACATTTACCCCTTTTTCGGGTTGGGATAGATTATTTATGAAAAAGGAATACCCTAGCCTATTGCGACTAGGAGGTTATCTCAGACATAGTTTTCTACCTTTTCAGATCTGAGGGACTATCTACGAAAAGGGATTGCTGGAGTTTTCTTTTCCGCTGTCTTTTCAAACTCTCTAAATGTGAAAAGACGTTGAGTTCTTCCTTTGTCAGACTCGCTAAAAACTGATGACATCAGACTCTGTCGTAATGACGTTACTCGAGTTCCTCCTTCCTAGGGCTCATTAAATATACTAGGTTGGATTTGTCCGAAGGACAAACTTATATCACAAGCATATGCTACCCCCTTAAAGCTTGTTTCCAAAAAATAATTGGGGTACTCGCCATAAATGGTGGGGGAAAATGGAACCAGTATCATCGTCGTGTCGGTAGTATGTCGCTCTTGAACATGGCACTTGTATGCATTCGTGTCGGGTTGAGGACATCTCATCTCATTATCTGCTTGCCTCCGTGGGTTTGGGTAATCTCTTTTGACCGCTCATCTGCTCTTTGCCACATCATCATGACCTTAGACCCTTTGATGTCAAATACTTCCAAATCCAGTGTCGTGCCGCCGATATGTTCAAGAGAAGTTGGCCTCTGCAGTTTTCAACCTCCCTCTGATTCTTTATTGACCTTGATTCACAAACATCATGTTCCTCTGTCTCATGTCGATGATGTGGGAAACACTATGGCCCACCTTCGATCAAGGTCACTTCCTGTCGACTTCAGCTCATTATCCAGGAGGCTGATCTAGAGACTCCCTTCAGGTACCTTGGACCCTGCATGCCTCAATGGCAGGTTCTTCGCATTCGACGCAAGGTTTTCATTATTGACCTTCGATCGAATGATTCTGCGGGTGTTTGATGCCAGCTCACTATTCACATTTCGTGGATTGTACCTCTTGTACCTCGAGAGCCATCGTCATTATTGGTGGTTCCTCTCGCATCTGTTAACATCTTTCATTATTGGCTGGTCATCAGACGATGTTCTTGCATGTTCGACTTCAGCTCACTTATTCACATGCTCGGACTTGTACTCTATTCGAATCGAGATGGAGCGCAAGACCCTGGATCTTATCTGATAAAATCCAGGTTGTAGATTATCATGATTCATTACATGACTCATTTGATTGGATGGTTGCGACCATACCTGAGTCTACTTGTTGATCCTTCTTTGCTGGATGGCTGTGTCCATACCTTGGATCTCGGTTATTGTACACTCTATTATGGATGGCTGCGCCCATACCACCTATCATGTATTAGAGATATCGGTTGTATTTGTCTTTGTAGGTCTTCCGGCGGTAGTGTTTTTAGTTGGGCACATTCTCATAAAGAATTTCACCCCTCCCTCTCTCTCGGACCTCATGCTTTAGGGGGCATCTGTCACACAGCATTTTGTCATTGTCCCTGCAATCTCTCATCCCGTACATTCGAGGAATATTCCCATGACCTGTGAACAGTAAAATGTCCTGAAAACACCTTCATGGCATCCTCCTGCATAAGGACAAACATTCTCCTGAAGAACATTTCCTCTGAAAAACCCTAAAAACAGATGTTTTAGCCTTGGCGCGACTAGCCAGTGCATCCCTCGTACCAATGGGGGAAATCCACACTAGAGGGCATGCCAACTGGCACTCTGTCCCTGTGTTTCACTCGCGCCAAGCTTATTAAGGGATGTTTTTTAAAAATAAATGGCGGAAGTTTGATTCTGACAAACTCCAAAATGAATCATCAAAAGGAGTTGAGTGGTTTGGCTCTGGATCTCCATGTATAGGAAGTGGTTTTACACCTCTCATGGAACCTTCCTAAGAGATAGGACCTATCCCACGATTATAGGGATCCCAACTTCCCTTCCTCCATATATAAAATCTTGCCCTCTCCATTTGCTAGCTAGCTGAACTTGTAGGAAGGAAACTATAGCTGGGCAACTATTGAGAGCTAAGCTGAAGAGAATCTCGTAACAGAGAGAGCTTCGTCCAGATTCCCAACAGGCTTTGTTGAGACACGCTCCGCTACAAGCCCCGCCGAAGGAAGATCATAGCGTCAGAGCATTTGTTTGTAATCTCCCTTTTGTCATTTATAATATAAGTGACTTTGATTTTGGTTCCATTCTTGTGTTTACTCTTTTATGTGATGCAATGAATTATATCCTCTCTAATTGATATATAGTTATATGCTTTAAGTATTACGTTTTATGTCATCGTTTCATTACGTGTGTACAGGTGTCCGGACGTGACGAATGGAAGGATTGTGATCTGTCAGGCTAGGGATGAGGAGCGTCGCTTCTTCATCGACAACAGTAGCGTGGGATTCGAGGTAGGCTAATTATCGCGATCTTTGTCTTTCTTAACTAGGAACCAACGTCATTGCGTGATTCGATTGTTGCTAGACCCAATCTAGGGCTAGTGGGATCGCCTCTGTCCACATAGGGGATTTACCTCCTCAACAGTACGTCTCCTTGGACTTCCTTGCCACCTATAGTCAAAGGACATCTTCAAGCATATTGAGAATGCTCTCAGTACCTACTTGGATTATGTTAAATCCCATACTGCTACTGGCATTATGTATATAGCTCATATTCTTGTCCATTTGGATACTAGAAAGGGATTGGAAGAATCCATCAACATTAGATGGAGACAGTTTTCTCACTTGCAGATCTTGGATTACAAAGGTGTCCCATTCAGATGTTGCAGATTCCATATGGTTAGTCACCTCTATAAGGAATGTCCACTTATCCCTTCTCACAAGGAGCAGGATGTTTCTATTACGCCGACGACTGTTGATACTCCACCTATGTCTCCATCCTCCTAGGCTCCCTCCACAAGCGGATGTGCACAAAGGACAAAATCTTTGATTGTTGTCACTAGCTCCGCTCCTCCACGCTCACCATCTCCCAGGATCACTCGATCACGCACGATGGATGCTAATTTATCTATGGGTAATCCTCACTCCCTCCCTATTTCATCGTCTATTTTTTCATGTGCAGCTGGTTTTATTCCTATATCACATTGTTCCTCTTCTCCTCCCTTGGTTATCCCCCTCATTCCCTATTCGTCATCCCGACCTCCACCCACCTATTCATACATTCCCCCATCTATTTCAGATCATTCATAACCTCTCTCTACTTCTAAGGTATCATCTGATTCCAGGGGTAGTCACCCCTATTTCCTCATATCTCTAACCAAGTCATCCTTTGGTCCCTATAGTGGTATTGGCATCATCCCTCCTCCCCATCCCCCCAAATATACCAGAGGTAGACACTCCTTTATTTCTAAGGTCATCATCCAAGCGGGGTTGGATATGGCTGATGGCCGACAACACACTCTTGACCGAGTCCTTAGAGCATAAACGGCCCTTCCTGGAGCTACCCCACGAAGATTTTGTCTTTCAACTATTGTTGTTTGGCCATCTTCACCAAAAATCTTGCCCTTAGGAGATTATTTGATAATATTCTGTTTGATGTTATCTTTCTATAAGAGACGCTTGGACCTGCTGAATTGATTGAACACACTCTTGAATCCCTCGGACATGGATGGATTTTCCATGCCTTGGACACCCATGGGAGATATGGGGTATTTTCCTAGGCATTAACCTATGAACGGTTAAACTTCTCAATCTTTGGGGGGCGGGGGGAGGGCTTCATTGGGGCAGAAATATTCTCATCTGATCTTGGACGTGACTTTCGTCTTATGAAAATTTATGGACCATGCACTGATCGAGCAAATTTCTGGGAGAACCTACTCAACCTCTCTAGTATGAATGCCGATAACCTCATTTTGGGAGGGGATCTGACCTTTTCTATTGGTCTTGCCGAATCCTTGGGACATTCTGCTCAGATGGATCCTATATCCGAAGCTTTGGGGAACATGTTCGAAGATCATCATCTGGTTGATATCCCTTCGCCTCATCAACAACCTACTTAGAGAAATCGTAGGGTTGGGGTAGCCTCATTCGCAAGAAGATTAGATCGATTCCTAATTAATGAGGCACTTTTGGAGAGCACACTAGTATTCCGACAGTGGGTGGGATTGGGAGGTCTATCTGATCACTCCCCTATATATTTTGAACTTGTTGAAGAGACCTGTAAACCAAAAGCCCCCTTTAAATTCAATGCAACTCGGTTAAAGGATGGGGACTATATTAATATGATCTCGCAATTTTGGGTCTCCCATCCTCCTGCGCCTGAACAATCCCCTTCGGCATCATTTGCTTATAAGATGCTCAAAGTTAAGAAAATAACAATGAATTGGGCTAAGGAGAAAAAATCCAGGGAAGCTATTTAGGACAATGAGCAGGAACTTGCATCCATAGAAGCAACTACAGGCGGTGGATTCACTTATGATATATCGAAAACCCACCTTACTCATTTGGAATCTGAAAGGAACCAGATCCTGAAGGATAGAGAAGAACATGGTGCCTCAAAAGTAGGGCTACATGGTTAAAGATTGGGGATGATAATACTAAATTCAATCATCAATTTTCCAATGATAGGAGAGACATCAACACCATTTTGCATATGGAAGATGAATAAGGAAATAAGGCATAGACCTTCCACCAACTTGCCAACCTGGGTATGACACACTTCTGTCACCTATTCAAAGTACCTCAGACAGCCTCTCTGGCTGATATCATCAGAGTTGCTGGATTATTTCCTTGATTCGTGGAACAGCATGAGGAAGAGGACCTTACTAGACTAGTATTGATGAGGGAACTCCTGGACACTCTGAAATGGTTTAAGAAGGATAAGAGCCCCGAACTGGATGGATAACCCATTGAATTCTATCTGGCCTTTTTTTATATCCTTGGGCAGGATATTCTTCAGGTGGCGGAAGATTATCAGTTTTCGGGTTGTATGTATGATGCTTTCAATTCCACCTTCATTGCCCTCATCCCCAAATCAGACTCCCCTCACAACTTCTCTGATTTTAGACCTATCTCCCTCTGCAACTGCATATACAAAATCATTGCCAAGATTATTTCTAACCGTCTTAAGCCCATCCTATCTGAGCATATATCGCCTGAACAGTTTGCTTTCCTCCATCATCGTTAGATCCATGAGTCCATCAACACTGTTGTGAAACCAGCTCCCAAAATAGAAGAAAAGAGAGATCAACGCCTTAGAAATCAGCCACTTTGAGGGGGAAACCTTCTTTACATTACATAAATGAAAAATTCTTGGATGACACAAATGACAAAACCTCATTTCTATATATAGGAGTCCATGGGGTCACAATATAATCCTAGTTGGCCTAACAATAATAATGTAAGGGCACAATAATAACAATGTGGGGACTAGAGGGGTACAACAATAACAATAATGGGGCTACACTAACAACAATAAGGGGCTACACTAGTAATATAGAGACCTAAAATGCCCCTCTCCTTCAAAAAAGTCTTGTCCTCAGCACTTGAGAAGTTTTGGATGCTTCTGTAATAAATTCTCATCCTCCCATGTGGAATCTTCAGTGGGTAAGTTCTTCCACTTGATGAGATACTTTGAAATTAATTGATTTCTTAGTTGTCGAGTTCTTATTTTCATAATTTCTTCAAGTTCCAATATGTTTTTTCCTTCCTCATCAATTTATGGCAATATTGTTTGAACCAGAAGTTTGTCACCTATAACCTTCTTTAAGCATGAAACATGGAAAATTGGGTGCACTCGGGAAGATGCACGAAGCTCCAATTTGTATGCCATAGTACCAATATTTTTCAACACCTTGTAAGGTCCATAGTACCTTGGGGATAATTTATTATCCTTCTTAGCTTGCTTAAGGGACATTTGTTTGTATGGTTGTAGCCGTAAAAATACAGAGTTGCCTACATCAAAACTTCTCTCGTTGTGATGTTTATTTGCCTGTTGTTTCATTTGATTATGTGCCAAATTTAGGTTATCCTTTAAGAGTTTGAGAACTTGTTGTTGATGCTCGATGTGATCTTCCACTACTTGAACCTTATAATTTTCTCTTAAATATGATGTGATGGACGACAGATGATATCCATAAATTGCCATAAATGGGGTATTTTTTGATGCAGTGTGGAAGGAATTGTTATACCACCATTCAGCCAGAGGTAACCAATTGACCCATTATGTTTGTTTATCAGATACAAAGCAACAAAGATATCCTTCCAAACATTTTTTCACTATCTCAGTTTTCCCATCGGATTGAGGATGATAAAATGAGCTAGTTGAGTACCCAAACAATAAAATAATTCTGTCCAAAAATTTCCAATGAAAATGGGATCTCTATCACTTATAATAATATTTGGGTTTCCATGTAGCTTATGAATTATTTCCATAAATGCAGTAACAACTGTACTCGCTTTAAATGGATGAGATAACACACAAAAGTGTGCATACTTGGTAAGCCTATAAACTACCACCATGATGACACTCTTTCCTTTGGACTTAGGTAAACCCGTGATAAAATCCATTGAAACCTCCTCCCAACGTTGATTTGGAATGGATAAATGTTGTAGCAGACCCGAGGTCTTAATTGTCTCAACTTTATTTTTTTGGCAAACCAAACATTCTGCCACAAACTTTTGAATATAAGATTTAAGGCCATCCCAAAAAAATTCTTTCTTCACCCTGTGGTAAGTTTTTAAAAATCCCGAGTGTCCTCCTAAGGGAGAGGTGTGCAATTCTAAAAGAATCTTTTGTTTTAGTTGGGAATTCTTACAAAGATATAAGCGATATTTGTACCATAAGGATCATTTTTCCAACTAAATGTATCAGATGTACTGGGATCTTGCTAAAAATTTTGAATGAGTGTCCATACTTCTTTGTCATTCTTCCATTCCTCCCTTGCTTCAGTTGTCTAATCTGGTTGGATAATAGAAATGGCACAAAGAAATGCTTCCACACCCTCATCCTTTCTTGAGAGTGCATCCGCAACAACATTTAGCTTCCCTTTTTTGTAGATGATTTCAAAGTCATAACCCAACATCTCCGTGACCCATTTTTGTTGCTCTTCTGAAGATAGTATTTGTTCCAAAAAGTATTTAATACTATCATGATCAGTTTTTACCTTGAAGTGTCTTCCCAATAGGTAAGGTCGCCATTTCTTTAGTGCATGTAGTATTGCCAACATTTCCTTCTCATAAATATCTTTTTGTAAATACTTTCCTTTGATTGGATAGCTTTCAAAAGAAATGGGTCTTCCTTCTTGCATTAAAACAACATCAATTCCATTTCCCGTGGCATCACATTTCACAATAAAGGTTTTTGTGAAGTCTGGCATAGCTAAGACCAGTGCTTGGCACATTGCCTCTTTAAGATGTTCAAAGGCCTTAGTTGCGTCAGGAGTCCATGAAAATGCATCTTTCTTTAATAATGTTGTTAAAGGTGCTGCTATTTTCCCATAATTTTTAACAAACTTGTGATAATACCTTGTTAACCCGAGAAATCCTCGCAACTGCTTTATGGTTGTGGGGACTTTCCATTCCTTAGTGGCTCTAATTTTGTTAGGGTCTACCTTAATACCCTCCTAAGATACAATATGACCCAAATATTCCACCTCTTATACTCCAAAGAAAAACTTGGAGGTTTTTGCATATAATTGTTTCTCCTCCAATCTTTTTAGCACTCTGTCAACATGTTGAACATGATCCTTTGAAGACCTGTTGTAGATTAGTATATCATCAAAAAATACTAACACAAATTTTCTAAGGAAGGGCTTGAAAATGGAATTCATCAACCCTTGAAATGTAGAAGGTGCATTGGTAAGGCCAAAAGGCATGACCAAAAATTCATAATGAGCCTCATGAGTTCGAAATGTTGTTTTCAAAATGTCTTCAGTCTTCATTCTAATTTGATGATATCCTGAACGGAGATCCAACTTGGTGAAATAAATTGCTCCATGTAATTCATCAATCACATAAATGGGAAATTTATCTATAATAGTGATCTTATTGAGCTCCCTATAATTCGAACACATGCACCATGATCCATCCTTCTTGTGCACATATACTACTGGAGTGGAGAAAGAACTTTGACTAGGTTGAATTATACTAGCCTCTAGAATTTCTGCAATCATACGTTCAATTTCGCTCTTTTGGACATAAGGATATCTGTAAGGCCTGATGTTTGGAGGAACACTTCCTGGAATCAAATGAATAGCATTATCATGATCACAAATAGGTGGGAGTCCTTTAGGAGTTTCAAACGCCTTGGAATGATTGTCCAAGACTTTTTGTAGATCTCGAGAAATAGATGATTTTGATGTTGGAACTTCTAGTGAGCATAATTGTGCAATGACGCCTCGTTGTTCTTTATTCAAAATATTTGTCATGACATTAGAGCTTATCATCTTTCCCGACTTTCCTGCGATACCCCGTAATTCAACTTCATTTCCTTTCAAAAAAAAAATCAAGAAAAGTTCTTGAAAATTAAAAGTTACTGTCCCCAAATATTGTAACCATTGTACTCCTAGTAAAAAATCATCACCACCCATTGGAATGGAAAGCATTAGACTATTCAATACATATTCCCCCATTGTTAGCTTGATATTATGTCACTTTCCAGAGAAATTTATAGTTCCTCCATTTTCCACCATCACTTGACACTTTGGCATTGGGTATAAGAAGTAATTCAATTCCTTGGCTACCTTGCAATGAATAAAATTATGGGTATTACCCGAATCAATAAGCACTATTACATTTTTCTTCTTGATATGTCCTTCTCCCTTGAGAGTTTGAGGACTGGTAATTCCTTCCAATGCATTATAGGATATGGTCGGATTTATTTCTTCTTCCTCTAGGGTTGGTTCCTGGTGTATATCCTCTTATTTTGAAGTTTCTTGTTCCTTTTCTTCATCCTCTTCACAATCTATGCAAAATAATTTCTTCTCAACACACTTATGACCTTTACTGTATTTTTTATCACAACTATAGCAAAGCCCTTTTGCTCTTTTTTCTTCCAATTGGTGTGGTGTCAACCTTGTAGGTTATGGAAGTCAAGGAGTAGCAACACTTCCATCTTTATAGTTGTGAGTGGTAGGCTTCCTTAACGCCATAATTTTACTTTCATTTTTTCTTTCCAACCTAAATGCCTTCTCCAATGTATCAGGTTTCCAAAGGTGAACCTCATGTTGGATGTTATCCTTTAGAGCCCCTGTGAAGAAATCAATCCTATGTTCCTGTGGAATATTATTTACCCTTATATTCAATTTTTGGAAGTCCTCAATGTTCTCCATCATTGAACCTTTTTGTTTGAGATTTATCAATTGGCTAAAGAAGGTGTTGCTCTTTGTATCCTCATAATGTGCTATCATTTCCTCTGTAAAAATTGACCAAGTGACCAGTGGTTTACGAGAACAAAGCCATCGATACCATACAATTGATTTTGTTCTAAATATAAAGTTGCAATGCGTACCTTTTGTGTGTTTTGCGTATTATTGAGCTCAAATTATTGCTCCATTTGTAGTATCCAAGTTACCAGATCCTTGCCATCAAACTTCCCGATATCTATCTTTGGAATATGGTGGGTCTTAAATCCAACATTAGAGTCTATGAAATCATGATTAAAATTTCTTTTTTTCTCATCACGAGTTTCCTCTACTACCTTTTTTCCATTAGGAAGCTTTTCTTGTAACAAATTTTCCAAAACTTCCTTCAAACCTTCCATGTCTTTCTTCAAATATTCCATGTTTCCTTATATACCATCCATCTTATCTTCCACACCATCCATCTTAGCTTCCATGCCATTCTTCAAACCATCCATCTTAGCTTCCACGCCTTTCTTCAAATCATCCATCTTAGCTTTCACAACATCCATCTTAGCTTCCACGCCATCCATATTAGCTTCCATGCCCTCCATCTTAACTTCCATGCCATTCTTCAAGCCATCCATCTTAGCTTATGTTGGCCTATGACCGCACACAAAGTGGAGAAGGAGAAAGGAAGGGAAATCCTAAATGTCAAAGAGCTTCAAATGAACCTGTCTGCCTTTTAATTCAGTAGAAAGGGGAAAGTGTAGCTGATAAGGTTTAATGGTGAGAAAACTTCATTTCCGCCCTCATTCATCTCATTTATCCTATTTACCTTTCATTTACCCTCTTTTACCCTTCATTTTTTCATGTCTAAGGTCCCGCGCTACATTTCTTTATTTGTAGCTCTGCCCCGCCCACTTTAGACCGCACCATTACCCCTTTATTACCTTCCCCCAATGCAGGACCCCAAGATTCATTCTTATCGTAAACAATCCACCCCTTGCCGTTCAAGACCGTTATCGACACTCAATTACCTTTGCGTACCTCCAACCTCTCTGCTCACTGTATTTCGCACTTCGCAGAATATAACCTTTATCCTTTGTTGCTTCCATGAAAAAATTGCGGGCGGGACCCCACCTCCATCTTCCACATCGCCTTCCCCGCCATCGCACATCGCTCCCCCCAACTTTTAACACTTACCACCTGCTGCTCCCAGCTAAACCTTGCAACATGCGATCTGCAGGCGCGGTCCCACCTCCGTCCATGCCACGTCACCTACCTCCCTGCACTTCGCAAAGTTTAATGTTTAGCCTCCTTTAAAGAGTTCAACACGCACAACACAACTGGTTATTCCACAACAGGAAGTGGAAATCATGATAATTAGAGAGTGGAGGTCTTCAAACAACAGGTGGAATCATATGATGGAGGCTGGACCACTCACCTGTTCTCAACCATTTCTTGTTACTCCTATGAAGATTCTAGAATTTGGCCTCCCTGGCCAACTGTTTTGTTTTTTTTTACTGATTAGATAGTGATGTTTTGCTAGTAAAATCCCGATTTTACCCAATTTTGTTTTGATTTTTCTGTTGCAGGAGTGATTACTTGATGCACACTCTGATAGTTTGTTAGGATATTTTTGGTTTCACCTGTGGGGGTCGATCATGATAGAATATTCGATCGTAAACCCTCAAGGAGAACTCTACATGTAGTGAGTTCTAAGATGAAATAAGGGTTCTGGAATTTTGCAGAAATCTGATGTAGTTTTGTATGGTTGTGCTCCCTGTGCTCTGAGACACATATTTGGGAGAGTTGTTTAAACTTAATATGATATAGAGCTGTTATTTGGATTCTAGATGGAGCAATGAGTAGTATGTATATGTTTCCTTCTGTTTTTAGTAATCTCCTTTTTGTGTGTAATCATCTTTCATGCTATGATGCTTTGAAGGTTCTGTTTAATTTAGCTGTCGGTGGTCTGCAATTTTATTCATGAATTCATGTCTATATAACGCTCAAGTGTTAATGCTCATGTATTAAGCTTGCTGCACTACCTTAATTCGCGCTCCACGAGCCTTTGTTGTTATCCATATCTCATTCATATCCCTTTCCTATGAGTTCATAAGGGACATATTCTTAATCCTCCTAAGCCTGTATCTTGCAGGTTCCTTCTCCGTTCTTTATCAAAGCCTCTACATATTTTAAAAGTTTCTGCTCATTGTTTTATACTTGGCCCATTTAAAATCTATCAAGCCTTACAACCTCTTAAGCCCTCTCACAAGTATAGGGAATTCACATGAATCAGGATCAAATGATCTTCTCCATTCTTGAATCACCAAAACCATTATTCTTTTGACCCATTTTATATCAGAGGCATTTATACAATTGTTCATATTTAACCTATAATCATAAGATGTCCTAGGCATTGGTGTTTCGCAACTCAAGGTTGTCTCTAGGAGCAACAACATGTTTTTGCGCCGTTACTGGGGAAACGAATGAAGAAATATTTTCCCTGGGATACGACATTATCTTCACCCTTCAATTAGGTGAGCATGAAGGGTTGAGAGTTGCACATTCCTCACCTTGGCGACTCCACTGTAAAATAGTCCTAATCAAAAGTAATTCTAGCTTTCATTAGGCCTCACACCAGATTCAAATCCATCGTCTACACCCACCTCTAAATAAGATGGTTGTGTCGAGTTTCCTTTTGAACAAGTATGCCCCCTTGGCCCTCTTTGAGCCTCTAAATGATATGCCGCAAGACTATCTAGAGCAGTTTCCTCGGTTCACTAGGGAAGATAGTACTTCTGCGCAGAGACATATTGAAAACTTCTGCAGCTTTGCTGAGAATGTAAATGTAGGGAACTGAGATGTGGTATTAAGGCTTTTCATCCAATCCTTGGAGGGAGAAGCCCGAAAATGGTTCAAGTCTCTAGCCAACAACACAGTCCACCCTTGGGAATAAATGGAAAATTGCTTCACATTGAAATGGGGAGAAAAGAGGGACCATGGATATGTCCTCACATAGTTCAATGCTCTTAAGAAGAGACAAAATGATGATGTAACATAATTTATAAAGAGGTTCAATAAGCTCTATAATAATATCCCTGTTGAGATAAAGCCTCCCCAAGAAAATGCTAAGGTAGTTTTCACGAGAGATTTCAAGCCAGAATTTGGGTTCACCTTAAGAGAAAGAAGATCCACATCTCTGGATCAGATCTAGACTGATGCGTTGGAGGTAGAAGCAAACTTTTCTTCTACTGGTAAGTTCAAGGGAAAGACAAAACATGAAGCTAGAAGAAAGAAGGGGGAGGAGGCTTCTATCTCAAACCAGGAGAGGGAATTACAGGAGCATAGAATCGAAGAGATGAATAAGCTGATAAAAAACCTCTCAAATAAGTTGGTTAAGCTTGAATCAGAGGCCAATAATTCCCCTCATTGTTCCAACCAAATGATTCCTAATTGGGGGTTTAATCCTCAATATCTGAGGCCCCCTCTGCAGCTATTGCAATAGGCCGAGGAAGTCATAGACAACCAAGAAGATCAATTCCTCTCCTACTCTGGTGATGAGGAGGGTGAACCCATCTTGAAAGGGGAAGAAGAAGAAGAAGAAGTCCCTCCTAGGATCAAGAGATTGACAGTTACTGCAGACAGTTCATAGATTTCATGCAGGCTCAACTCCACAAGAAGTATGACCTCAGGTCCTCCAGAAAGAGAACCCCGAAGCAAGAACAAAATGAAGAGTCAATATCAAGAGAACAAACCCCTCCTAGTCCTACTAGTAAAGGGAAGAATCCATTAGAAGAATCAACCCCTTATAAGGCCACTGCATCCTCTTCCACAAAGCAAGAAGTTGATCCTCCCAGAGATAAGAAACCCTCATCTATACCCTTGAAACCACCCGACCCTCCTAAAGAGTAGTTCGAAGAAGCCATTTCCAAAAAAGGGCCCACACCCTTAAATCTCCAAGAAGAACAACCCAGGGTGGTTTTTAGACCGAATATAGAAAACCAGTTTCTAGCCTATGTTGAAGAAGAGGGAGACGAGCTTACCCTCCATGAAGAAGGGGAAGAGCTGGAGTGTTTCCCAGGGGACGACACTAAAAATCAACAACAGTTTGGGGATCTGGAAGCAGGGTTAGTAGAGTTTAATTGTCTAGATCCACAAGAGCACCTTCAACCAGTAGTGTTGTACTCAGAGATTGAACACCAATCAAGTGTGCCCTATGAAAGCCAAGAAAGCTTGCCAAAGGAAGACCAACCAAATTCGTTGATTGAAAACCACTCAAATATTATTTCTAAGTGTGCAAAACTTGAAGAAGATTATAAAGGTTCTTCATCATTAAGTTCTTCATGGGATGTTAAGGAGGAAACACAACATATTGTCATTAGTCAAGATTCTTTACACGAGATGATTGAGAGTTTGCAGCTCCCCTGCAAGCCTCCGCATGACAAAGGAAATGATGAAGAGCACACAAAGCAGTTGATTATAATGGAAAAGGAGAAGAAACAAGAGTCATCATTGTTGTTTGAAGACAATCAGTGGGAACACGGAAGAAAAGTAGCAGTTTGGAATGAGGTTTGTTTTATGTTTACAAATCCTCCATAAAAACTCATATTGCATGTTTACGATGATCCTTTGGTTAGTGTTAGCCCCCTATGAATTTTTTGACAAGAAAACAGGGGGCTAAGTTGTTTGATGAGCCTTCAAGGAATGCATTTCTCCTGAAAACACATCATCCTTGAAAGCCTCTTCATGCCCTCTGCCCTTTGATTAATTTCCACTGCTGTTTCTGAGACAATAAGCCTCATTGATTGTAAAAAGGTGTGCTCAAGATGGCCTTCATTTACCCCTTGTATTCCTGCAAAATTTCCCATTATAACCTTTTTCCTTTTTGTCAAAGTCCCCTTTTTTCACCCCAAATCCCTCCTAAACCTTCTAAATCATCCCAAATTCCTTCTAAGCCTCACAAATATCGTTTGTTTGGCCAAATAGCCCCTTTTTCCCTCTATCGTTATCCCTTTTGGCCTTAAATTTCATTGAAAATGGGCCCAAAAACCCATATTCTTCACATTTTAGGTTTAGCCCCGTTTGGTTAAGCCCCATAGCCGTTTCCCCCCCCACATGACCCAACGCTAGAACTAGGCGCTAGCCCGAAAAGCACTTAGCGCGTTTGGATATCGAGAGCGTTATTAACCGTCAATTTCCTGGCATCCGACGACCATCGCAAGCTCCTTTCGTTTCACATTCGCCCCTTCGATCATATCACAACCATCGATCTGATCTGCAGATCGACGGTCCATATTTCATCCGCCCCGGTGGTCCCCCGCGCCAGAGAACTGTGCAGAAACTGGCGGTTTCTATCGCACCACCTTTGAGAGGAGGGCGGTATTTTTCGTTTGGCAGCAATGCCATACACCAGCTGACACATGTCTTCGAGCACTGTTGAGAAACTGTTTTCATCGCGCGTTAATGTTCGTCCATGGACCCGGTGCGATATGCGCGTACACCGTTCGATCCAAAGTTGTCCATCCAACGGTGATCGCGCCACGAAGATGCTCAGGAGTTATTCGAAGGAAAACAGGGACCATGGCCCACCATTTGTCGCCCTCCGACGCACTCACAACCGTCGATCTCCTCCTGAAGATCGAACGGTCCGGATTTAATTTGCACCCCACCATTGACCTGGTCCCGCCACGTCACCCATTCCACGTGTCTTCATCGCATTTTCGTCCGTTTCCTATATATTTCATTCAAAGGGTTTCAGGTGGTGAAAACCTACACTGTTCGCAGTCACTGTTCCAGTGACACAAAGCGCAAAGAAGGCCATTTTTAGAGCCCGATATTACAGGAAGATGTTTGGGAAGGATTCAACAGGAAAGATTTCATCAATGTACGGTGCTCGACACTGTCAAACCTCCCCAACACCATTTAAACTCAAAGTTTTCACAATCAGAGACAGTAATGGAATGACAGAGAGCATCGGTGAAAAAGCAGAGAAATAAGGCCTGTAATTGAAGATCGTGAGCCTTAATCCAATAATTTAAAAGCAAGGTACCAGATTGAAGACCTCGTCAAGTAACGCAGAGGTCCTGATGGGGCCTTGGGCACAGAAAACAACATCAACAGTGTTTCACCATCAACAGAATGTTCTTCCCCATGAAAGGACAGAGTGCCCATACAATTTTCATTCTATGCCGTGTTCTAGAGAGGTTTTCTGCCCTGACAACAGTCCTGATGCTATCAGAGCATTTGTTTCATAGTATGGCAGACCCAAGCATCATTATTCTACCTTTTTTTTATTCACCAGAGTACTGCAGTGGCGCTACAGCAAAGTACATCAAAGTCATACCTGGAGTAAAATGCAGCATGACGAAGACCATTGTTTCATCCAAAGAGTACTGAAGATAAATGCCCATAATTTAAAACAAAATGGGGCCTCAGCCCTCTTCCTCTTCTGAGTTTTAATGCTACAGTTAGTTTTCCATCTACCTCCTCAGCCTCTCATTCAACTATAAAATTCATGAAGAAACTCATTGTAAGGTTGTTGATTGGCTATCTGTGAATTGCAAGCTGTTTCTCTTGAGACATGTTCTCTGTGTAAAGTTGTAAGATAGGCCAAGGAAGATGTTTTCAGACTGAATATCAAACTATTGGTAATGTTGTACTTTACTGGTGTTGCTCTTTAATATGACAAGCACATTTCTTTGGATCCTGATTTAAAGCAGCGGTGATGTTTTTCTGTCTTTGTCTATGTTTTCCTTTTTAGTTCATTACATTTCATTTCTTCTGGCACGCATCAGAAATCTGGCATAGGATTTACCCTTGTTAGGTACCCTATGTTTCTGCTCTCCCTGCCTTCAATGTTTTCTGTTGTATGTGTTATCTGAGGATTGATTTCAAGCTAATTTAACCAGTGTAGTGGTCAGATATACTACTCGCTGATGTGTGAATTAATAAATCAGTTCTTAGATGTGCTTGGTAGGTTTTAAGTGAATGAATTGGGATACTGGGAGTTTAGAAATTTGTCTCTGTCTCAGTAGGATCTTTTTCAATTAATCGAAACCTTCCTAAGTTCCCTTAACCTGGATGCCAAAGCATTGAGAGTTCAAAGTCTCTCTCTGATCTCAGGTCTTCACCTTTGTGTTTAAATCTTTAATGTTTCCTTGTTTGAAGAGTTAGCCTTCTAGGTTTTGGATCATAGGTTGTCCAATGGCATGTCCTGTCCCTGAATCTAATTCCTGAAGGTCACCTTGGAGGTTTCCTTGCTTTCACCCTCTTTCTTGCCTTTCCCACCACACTATCGTCTTTAAGATCCAATGCTTTAGATGACTAGCCCAATTGAAAGCCTGCACATTGAATAGCAAGTAAACTATTTCCTGACTCCATTGCCCAATGTTCTTGATGTTCTCTGAATCATCCCTCCTTTGCCTAAAATCTTCTTTGCTCACCGTGTCTTATATTGAACCCTTCCTTCCCGATTCCCAACAACGAAACTAAAAATCAAACAAACAACCCCGTGCCTATAACTAACCTAACATCTTAAACTTTGAGCTTCAAAGACTTAAAACCTTTGCTTACATAGAGAGATCCCTCTCTGGACCCAGGAGGGCTAGATCCTAAGGTCTGAAAGTGGTTTGATGTTGTCTCATCTTTTGGTCTTGCCAATCTGGCCAAAACATGGGAACCCCAACAGTTAGTATATTGCAACCATCAATGAAGGAAGAATTTGCTAGGTTCATCATTGAAGCTATGGAATTCAATGGAAGAGATAAGTTACTATGTTTTAAACCCATTTCTCCACCTACAGGAATGGGATGCCAATTTCAGTTAAGCACTCATTTGCTTAACTGGTTACATTGGAAGTCTGATTATTATTTGATGGGATAATTTTTTATCAGACTAGGTGTAGGTAGGAGTGCCAATAAGCTCATTACTATGAGCATATTTCCAGTTTAGTTTTAGATTGCTTTGTAGTTTTCAGTTCAAGTGTGTTTCAGTTCCACTTTTAGCATAGTTCAGATTTCAGCATTCAAAATTTTCAAGGTGCAACAGTGATTTATGTTTTATACAGTTGGCAATGCACAACTCAGTTTTAGTTTCACTTTAGGCTTACAGTATGAATTTGTGACTCCATGAGCCCAATACGGCACAAGCATTCAGGTCTGTAGGTTCTCAACGCACTTATAACAACACGTTGTCCCCATATGGAGCCAATGTTGGCCTGTGACCGCACACAAAGTGGAGAAGGAGAAAGGAAGGGAAATCCTAACTGTTAAAGAGCTTCAAATGAATCTGTCTGCCTTTTAATTCAATACAAATGGGAAAGTGTAGCTGATAAGGTTTAATGGTGAGAAAACTTCATTTCCGCCCTCATTCATCTCATTTATCCTCTTTACCTCTCATTTACCCTCTTTTACCCTTCATTTTTTCATGTCTAAGGTCCCACGCTACATTTCTTTATTCGCACCTCCGCCCCCCCACTTTAGACTGCACCATTACCCATTTCTTACCTTCCCCCAACGCAAGACCACAAGATTCATTCTTATTTTAAAAAATCCACTCCTCGTCATTCAAAACCGTTATTGACACTCAATTACCTTTGTGTACTGCCAACCTCTCTACTCACCGCATGTCACACTCCGTAGAATATAACCTTTACCCTTTGCTGCTTCCATGAAAAACTTGTGATCTGCGACTTGCGGGCGGGACCCCACCTCCATCTGCCATGTCACCTTCCCCGCCATCACACATCGCTCCTCGCAACTTTTAACACTCACCACCTGCTTCTCCCAGCTAAACCTTGCGACATGCGATTTGCGAGCATGGTCGCACCTCCGTCCGTGCCACGTCACCTACCTCCTCGCACTACGCACTTTACAGAGTTTAACGTTTAACCTCCGCTAAAGAGTTCAACATGCACAACACAACTAGTTATTCCACAACGGGAAGTGGAAATCATGAGAATTAGAGAGTGGAGGTCTTCAAACAGCAGGCAGAATCATATGATGAAGGCTAGACCGCTCACCTGTTCTCAACCATTTCTCGCCATTGCTTTGAAGATTCTAGAATTTGGCCTCCTTGCCCAACTATTTTTTTTTCTTTTTACTGATTAGATAATGATGTTTTGCGAGAAAAATCCTGATTTTACCAAATTATTTTTTGATTTTTCTATTGCAGGAGTGATTGCTTGATGCACGCTCTCATAGTTTGTTAGGATATTTTTGGTTTCACTTGTGGGGGTCGATCATGAAAAAATATTCGATCGTAAACCCTCAAGGAGAAATCTATATGTAGTGAGTTCTAAGATGAAAGAAGGGTACTAGAATTTTGCAGAAATCTGCTGTAGTCTTTTATGATTGTGCTCCCGGTGCTCCGAGACACATATTTGGGAGAGTTGTTTAAACTTAATATGATATAGAGCTATTATTTGGATTCCAGATGGAGCAATGAGTAGCATGTATCTGTTTCCTTCTGTTATTAGTAATCTCCTTTTTATGTGTAATCATATTTCATGCTATGCTGCTTTGAAGGTTTTTTACAATGTAGCTGCTGATGGTCTGCAATTTTATTCATGAATTCGTGTCTGTATAATGCTCAGGTGTTAACGCTCATGTATTAAGCTTGCTGCACTACCTTAATTCACGCTCCACGAGCCTCTGTTTTTATCCATATCTCATTCATATCCATTTTCTCTAAGTTCATAAGGGACAAATTCTTAATCCTATTAAGCCTGTCTCTTGCGGGTTTCTTCTCCATTCTTTCTCAACGCCTCTGCATATTTTAAAAGTTTCTGCTCACTGTTTTATACTTGGCCCATTTAAAATATATCAAGCATTACAACCTCTTGAGCCCTCTCACAAGTATAGGGAATTCACATGAATTAGACTCAAATGATCTTCTCCATTCTTGAATCACCGAAACCATTATTCTCTTGACCCATTTTCTGTCAGAGGCATTTATACAGTTGTTCATATTTAACCTCTGATCATAAGATGTCCTAGGCACTGGTCTTTTGCAACTCAAGGCTGTCTCTAGGAGCGACAAAAACTTCCATGCCTTTCTTTAAACCATCCATTTGAGCTTCCACGCCTTTCTTCAAACCATCCATCTTCCATTTCATTTTTTGTTACTCTTTGCAAGAGCGAAATTTGTTGCACTTGTTCTTGTAATTTTGATATATCATGTTGCACTTCTTCCTCTTCATGAGTCATAGTAGAGAATTCTGAGAGCTTAATGGGTGTTGAATTCTTTTTACGAGGCATTTTAGAACCCAATACTAATATCTATGCTTCAATATTCCCTTGGAATCACTTCAAACTGATTTTTCAAACAAGACTTATGCAATTTTTAAAAACAATACACACCTTTTTCTTGCTTTTGAGGAGCTCGATATTGAAACTGATGTATGTCTATAATTCCTAATCCCTAATATTTTATCTTCAGTCCTTTAGTAGTCCTTTGAATCTTCTTTCCAATGCCAGAGGTCAGACATGATTTGGATTCTCCAAAAAAAAGTTATGCCCAATTTCCCATAATGGCCTAATTATGGACTGGTTTAGTATAGCGATTTTTTACGGCGTGCCACGTGTCACTGTTTCCTCCTTCATCTCTAAAATTGATACACAAGATACTACAGTCAGTGTACTTTCGACCACGTTTTACAAAATTTCAATCTGATGCTCAGAGAGAGAGTTATGAACATTTTCCCAAGTTCACCTCTTTGAGATGAAATTCGGGAGCCTGCAAAAACCCTAACTTCCACAGATCATATCTCCGAAAATATTGCGAACCAAGATTTCCACGAAGTTCCTCTGGATTTCAGCGCAAATGGGTTTTTTTTAAAGCTTCTAAACATTTTTAGAAAAAAAGTTATAGCAAAAATGCCACGATGACCTGTTTGAAGCAACAAAACCCTATAATCCAAAGCTCTGATACCAAATGTTATGAAACCAGCTCCTAAAATAGAATAAAAGGGAGATCAATGCCTTAGAAATCAGCCACTTCGAGGGGGAAACCTCCTTTAGATTACATAAATGAACAATTCTTGGATGACACAAATGACAAAACCTCCTTTCTATATATAGGAGTCCATGGGGTCACAATATAATCCTAGACGACCTAACAATAATAATGCAAGGGCACAATAATAACAATGCGGGGACTATAGGGGTACAACAATAACAATAAGGGGGCTACATTAACAACAATAAGGGACTACACTAGTAATATAGGGCCCTAACAGGCATGACCCAAGAGGCATTACACTCACTACAAGGAAAAGACCCTCTAGCGGATGTTTTTGAGGAATCCCTTATAAAAATATCCCAGACATCCATTTGTAGCAGAGGTTAGTAAAGGAGGTTGGCGGGTGGAAGTTTTTTTTTTTTTTTTTTTTTAATCGGTGTGTTTCTCATCCTACACCGCACTGGTGTGTTCCACTAGAAATTTTTATTTTTATTTTTTTTATTTTTTATTTTATTTATTTATTTTTATTTTTATTTTATTATATATATATATATATATATATATATATATAATTTTTATTTTTATTTTTCAGTGTGTTTCTCATCCTACATCGCACTGGTGCGTTCCACTAGAAAAGCATCGGTGCGTACTACAATTTGGCACACCCGGGCATAGTTCTCTCCGTACAAACCCGCCCAGTGCATCTAATTACTGTAGCGCACCGGTGCTCTACACAGATTCAGCCCCGGTGCGTCCTAAAAACTCGCACCAAAACTGAAACAGCCCAGTGCGCCGCAAAAACCTGCGCACCGGAACAGGGTTAAATAAAAAAAAAATTACGGCCAAAAATCCACATTTTTCACTTTTAGTGCTCCAGAGCTCTGAAGCACCAGTGAAAATTTACCTTGTGTGAGGCACCTTGCCATCGATGCTCCCATTGCACGCACTGTTGCTGTCCATTGCCCACAATCTCCATTACAAATTTTGCAAAACGGTGGGAAAATTTAGTTTTGCAAATTCTACAGCAAATATGCCTCCTCGACGCCCAAATGTACATGTATTTTACTTGTTTTTCCATAATTAAACTTTTTAGCAGATTAGTTTTGTAAAATAACTTAAAATTCACCATTAAAAAAAAAAAATTCCAGCGCGGTGCACTTGAGCCATTTGGCTCGCACCAGTTTGTAGTGCTTCTTGCAAATTTACAAGCCGCACCGCGACTGGTGCTAACAGTATCCGCACCGGTTTCGGTGCGATACCAAAACGATGCACCGTGATTTTTTAAATTTACAAAAATTGTGGTGCAGTCAGTTACTTGGCTGCACCGTTGACCATGTCTAACTTCGGGAGGGTGGTGTGTTGACCGAAATATGCACTTGGGGGCGGATATTTTGTTCAGGGCACCGCCCTCCCGAACTTAGACATAGTCAACAGTGCGGTCATGTAAATGACTGCACCGTTGACCATGTAGTGATGTCAGGAGGGCGGTGCACTGCCTAAACTATACGCCCCGAGGAGTATAGCTTGGTCAATGCACAACCCTCTCGATACTGGTACATAGTCAATGGTGTGGTCAGTTATACCACCACACCGTTGACCGTGTAATGATGCAAGGAGGGCGGTGCACTGTCGAAACTATCTGCCCTGGGGCGAGTAGTTTGGTCAGCGCACTGCCCTCCCAAATTTGTACATAAGCAACAGTGCGATTGGTTAAACGATCGCACTGTTGACAATTAGCCGATGTTTAGTGGTGCGTTGACAAAACTATTCTCCCCGAGATTGATAGTTTAGTCAATGCACCGCTTGAGAAAGTACAAGTCATGATGTGTGGGGTGCTACAAATTTCCAGGCGCACCACGACCATTGCGCGATAAAAACAGATGGACCAGTACCGGTGCATGCCTTTTTTTTTGGGCACGCCGATTGTTTTTTTTTTTCAAAAATAAAATAAAATAATATATATATATATATATATTTGTAAATAAATGTCTCATTTAATAAAAAAAATTGTATCTAATACATGAATCATTCAACGGCGTTAAAGCTGAGAAGAGAGGGAACAACAACAACATATGGTAGACTAGTATAACGTGGTTCGCCTGTGGGAGGCACGAGAGAGGGAGAGAGAATGTACCCTTTCTCTATTACAGCATCCACCGAGGTGCTCCTAAGGGATGTAGGCCTCCTCAAGTTCTATGAGGAGGCTACATCCTTGAGAGGCCATGGTGGGTTATTGCAACAACTTATCTTCAGGTGGAATGCCCACCGACAGGTCTTCCAGGTTGGTCCTAACTAGTGGTACGCGCCCACTGAGGAGGACATATATTTTATCACTGGCCTATTGAGGAGAGGGCAGGATTTGCCCTCGTTCCTAGAGGTCCCCGTTGGCTATGCAACAGGGAGTCAGTTGGTGTACTCCCAGAGATACATTAGCGTCGATATACTGTCTCCTGCAGATTTTTAGGTCTCCGGTGGTCAGTTACATATTGCTTCATTTGGTGGAGAGGAGGTGAAGTGCCTCTCACTATCGATTTCGACCATTGCACACCATACCAGTGACATGAAACGCATTAGTTACCCACTTTTATTTTATGTTGATTCTTTATTACAGGCGCCACAACTTGTGAGGTGGTCTGCGATTTTTTTGCAGCAATTCTGTACAGCTTTAGATAGATGTTGTGCTCAGACACAAGGGAGGGTGAACTTCACTTTTTCTTCAGAGCTATTTTGTTTATTTTTTGAGAGGTTTCCAGAGACGAGGCCTACTTTTGTTCGGCAGCCTTGTAGGCCGATGATGCATGTACAGATGCAGATGTGGGGATAGATGATGCCCAAGAGGGGCAAGTCAGACTTTTCTGTGAGGATATCGCATGATGCACTGGAGTTGCTAGCAAGTGTTGAAGAACATGCCTTCATTCTGGTCCCCTGTTTGTATGCTGGTTTGGATTGGAAAGGGTGTGCCAGTATCCTATTCACATATGATGAGCCGCCGAATGATAGAGGTAATATTAGTGTTTTCTTTAAATTTATTCTAACATGTTCTTTAACTTTTTTTTATTAAACCGTTTAATGAAAATTTCTAATTATTGTTGTGTACTTATATATATTTTGTAGAAATTGGGTCATTTGATGGCGATGAGATACCACCACTACCAAATGATCTAGGTGTAGATCCTGATGACGATCAGGAGATGGCAGATGCCAAGGATCAGGCCGGTGCAGACAGATCTGGTCATCATGTTGCGCAGGTACCGGCTGGTGTGAGGCGTAGGCCTGACACTAGATTTAGGATGGAGTTGCACGACCAACTGTATGGATTGCTTGTGGAGGAGGGAGTCAGGTCAACCACTATGAGAGAGATAGAGGCTGATGATAGGCTGATAGTTATGTGAAGAGGCATGCCACGTGATATGTTGACCCTGATGCGACATTTCGTAGGAGCTACCAACTCAGTGGCGTGGTTGAGGAGGGCCCTTCGACGTAGGCATGGTCAAGATGTAGTACGTCAACAGTTGAGTAGCGACAGATCATCTGATGATCACGATTAGGGGAGTGATCATCGTTCACTTCCCGCCGTAGATGAGAAGCCTGTAACATCGACCAACAATCATGATCATGAGCAAGATGGACCATCCATGTCGAGTCAGACTTCTCAGCCTGCAACATCCTATAGTCATGATCATGAGTAGGCTGGACCATCCACGTCGAGTGATCATATCAACAGCCTACAATATCCAGTAGTTCTCATGATCATGAGCAGGCTGGACCATCCACGTCGAGTAATCATGAGCATGCAGTTTATCCTAATCAGCATGAGGCACTACCAGATGAGCAGGCACATGATGATCGGCGTCTATTTGAGCTTGTCAAGGCTGCATTAATGACTGAGAAGACCTCGACTAGTACTACTATTGATGACATACCACCAGCTGATATTTGACATTTATATTGCAATTGTATATTTTTGACATTATATATATATATATATATATATATATATGGTCCATGTATTTTATGTTCATGTTGCAATTGTACTTAATTTACATGTTGGTGATCATCATGATGTGTATATTCTTAAGTCATGTTAGATATGTTCATTTAATTTGCAGCTTGCAGATAGATGTGTATGTGATAGCAGTTATTTGACATGAGATGTATCTTTGATGTTTGTGTTGCGATGATGTTATACAATGCTTGTGTTTTGTTAGATGACCATGATCATGATGATTAGATGATGTTAGCGAATTTGAATGTGTTTTTTAGTCGAACAACAATGTTTTTACGATGGTTATCATGATCGTGATGTTTATTTAATACTAAATTGTGATATTTATTAAATATTATGTTGTGATTGTAATTGAAATTTTAATTTTAATTGTATGTAAAATTGTAAAATTGTAATTGTATTTATAATTGTAATTGTATGTAAAATATTTGTAAAATTTTAATTGTAATTGTAATATTTAATTTATTATGAAATGATTGTAATTATAATTGTATATATGTAAAATTGTAAAAATTGTAACTGTAATTGTAACTGCATGTAAAATTCTAAAATTGTAATTGTAATTTTAATTTTAATTATAATTATAATTGTATGCGAAATTGTAAAATTGTAATTCTAATTGTAATTGTATGTAAAATATTTGTAAAATTTTAGTTGTATTAATGTGAAATGATTGTAATTGTAATTGTATGTAAAATTCTAAAATTGTAATTGTAATTGTATGTGAAACTGTTAAATTGTAATTGTAATTGTATGTAAAATATATGTAAAATTTTAAATGTATTAATGTGAAATGATTGTAATTGTAATTGTATATATGTAAAATTGTAATTGTAAATTTTATGTAAAATTCTAAAATTATAATTGTATGTAAAATTCTAAAATTATAATTGTAATTGTATGCGAAATTGTAAAATTGTAATTGCAATTGTATGTAAAACATTTACATTATAAAGCGTCTCTATTTGAAAACAACTCCCCTCAACTGGCACTTGTACCTTTGTGTACCGTTCATTTTGATGTTAGATAATTGAAATACTATCTACTTTAGGATTGAATATTGTTATTAATTAGTTATAAAAATAATAGGGGCGAGGGTTAATTCTTAGTGTTTCTTGTTGTGAGGAGAGAGAAGAAAATGGCGGTGAGAGGTCCAAGTTCGAGGTAGCAGCTGTCTCGGACCTTGACGAGATCACAAACAATGGTGAACACTCCTTAATCAACAATTGATAGTGAAGTCTTCCCTTTCTCCCTTCGCGAAATCGCCGCAATACTTCGTGTGGAAAATGAGTTTGAGCCTAAATGGCCTCATGTCGCATATCTCTGTGAGCATCACTTTGCCCTAAACCTTGTTTTCGTCTCTTCACCTCTTTGTAACTAGGGTTTTGTCTTTAGTTGAGTATGATTTGCTTTGATTTACTGTAGGTTGGTTCTATGCATTCGAAAAATCCCATAGAATCGATCCCACCTCCAGTAGAAGAGGTGTTCACCAGTTCAAGATGAATCTCCTACAAAGACTCCAAAGGTATGACTCCTTTACTAGAAAACTAGTAAACTGCTCTTGTCAGTAAAATTTGCTTGACCATAAGCTTAGCAGAAATCTGATATTGAAGAATGTGATACTTTGTGTGAATATGAACCATGTAGTTCATTTTTGAACTAGCCATGACTCATAGAAATATTTCGCTTCTTGTATGTTCTAAAGAGGCTCGAAGAGCCGAATCAGACACAGATGGCGAGCGGAAGGTGATTCAAGGATTGATTGAAGTTACAAAGACAAAAAACAGAAGAGAAGGTGAGGCAGGTAGGGTTTCCATTCGTTTTATCACTCTCCAAATGGCGACCTAGGGCTTTGTATGATTGCTTTTTTGCTGGTCGTTTGACCTTAAAAATACGAAATATGTGGGATTCCAATTTCATCGCACATGTCTCTATTCTATGGTTGGATCCATACATGCGCTAACCTTGGTTGCGTCAGCCATAAAATCCACTTTCGCTATTTTCTTGCATTTAGGCCATCTGAAAACCCTAGGTAGCTAATGCACCTCGGCCAAAGCTAAGATATCCTTCGGGTTTTTTCGAGAAGTATGGCTGGATTGAAAGGAATTTAGAGAACCATTGGTAGGAATTGAATGCATTTTAAAACTTATAGGATCCTGTGACATGGGCAGGGTTTTTTAAATGGTAGTGGGTGGTTTTTAATGTCATGTTTGGGGCTGTGAAATCGTATGAAAAGGTTTTTAATTGGGTATTTCATGGTTTTTGGTGGTGGGGATTAGATTGTGAAACCAACGATATAGAAGTACCAGACTAATTTCAGGGCTTTTCTATGGTCACTCGGCTTTTGTGTATCCTTTTTAAGGCAGTCACTGTTATTACCAATAACACAATCTACATTTCATTGTATGACTGTAAAAGATCTATGTGTAATTATAGCCTTCATTATTTTATTGGCATTCCCAGCGGAGTGTTTCCTTCCGAATTGTAGAGTTTTTGGGAAAATATTTAGTAGTTAGGACAATTTCATTTAAATTGCAGTGTTGTGAAAATTTTTGATTGTTACCATTGTTCAAACAATATGCACTCAAGAAATTTGAGGTAAACTGTTGGGAATATATCCAATTATATGTTGGTTTTTATTGGGATACATCTTCCAAATGGTAACAATGAAATTACCTTTTGAATCTCCATCAAGAGTTTGGTTGCGGAAGAAATGAAGGATAGATATCTTACGTGATTCCTATGTAATCGTTATGAAATCCCATCATGGATTCGATTGTAGGGAATCCAAAAGAATGAATTTTGGCAATTTTATGGAATATTTTATTTTATCTTCTCATTCTGTAAATGGAACCAATGAATTTTAATTTGAACTTGATCTTGTATTTTAAAGAGAGATAAGAAAACAAAACAATGCAGATCTTAGATCCATCTTGCTAGCTACGAGCTTTAATCATCACGTTTGTTGAGATCTAGATTTTTTTGGCTCGACTAACTGAAATTAGAGGAGTTTGTTGTGCATACCTCTAATGTCAACTGTCTCAAGATTGGCAAGAAGTGTTTTAGTTCCGGTGACAAGTGGGGAAGACAAAAAAGCGAATATGTGGGTTATTGGAAAACCGATTGCCATTATGGTCTATTGTTAATTTTGTATTGGCTTTATTTTTTATTGCAGAATTTTTATGGCAGCGTATCTCTAATGTTTTATTTTTCTCATTTGTGACAAATATATATAGTGCTAAGGAGTTGGTAGAGTATGCATTATTTTGTCTTTCCTCGACATTGTTATTTTCTAAAATATAAGGGTTCCCTACTTTGTCAAGATGGTTTACTATGCTATTTTATTATGTCATCAACTTTGTTTATTGTTAAAGCATAAATTCAATCCTTTTTTTATCTAAATAGGTTCTGGGGAGATTCCAATTGCAACCCTGAAACATTCAGAGGAACCCCTTCAAGGAAGAAAACTGCCACGAAGTTGATGCTAATTTGAAATTGCACAGAGTTTATCTGGTCATTCAAGTGCCATGGAGTCTGCAATTTCCATGAAGTTGATGCTAATTGTGAATTGTGCAGATTTTATCTGGTCGTTCAAGTGCTATGGAGTCTGTGATTTTTTATTATGCAGAAAATTTGGTTGTTGTTGGAGCTGCTAGTGGTACAATAAAGTTATGGGATTTGGAAGAAGCAAAAAGTAAGCTAAATTATTTAACAAAAGATATGCCAGAAATGAGAGTGTGGTTGTAGTGATGTTTTAGTTTCAATTTCTATAATTTAATGCCTAATAAAAATTGATGGTTGTGTTACTTTCCAGTGGTCCATACACTTATTGGATATGTATAATTGTATATCACTAGATTTCCATCCATTTGGGGAATTTTTAGCTTCTGACTCCTCGAATATAAACCTAAAAATATGGGACATTATATGTAAGGGTTGCATTCACACTTATAAGGGGCACATTCTTGGGGTTAATTCAATCGTATTTAGTCCATGGTTGTTAGGTTGTGTTAGGTGTGGAGGAAAATATTTTGAAGGTGTGCACACTTTTGTTTTGACGTGTTCATTGCTAAAATTTAATTCCTTTTGATGCTGGGAAACTAGTTAATTGAAAAGTGGGAATTTGAGGAAATAATTTGGTTTTTACAGTTCTGTGAAATGGTACAATCTATTTGATGATATTAATGGTGAAAAGAATGGCGGGGTAAGTTATGGGATCTAACTATTGGAAATCTCATGCACCACTTCAAATTCCATCAGGTTAAGATACATAGTATGGATTTTCATTCTTAAGAGTTTCTTCTTTCGACAGGTAAGTAAAATTTCGTTGCATTTTATTTGGTAATGATTTTGGTTGAATTCATTTTATCTTATAGTGTTGCATGTATTTCTTAATAAAAATGTATTTGTATTGTTTGGGATAAATTATTCATTTAAATTAACTAATAGTTATTCCCATAGGATAGTGTGATCATTAATCTCTCTGTAACAGTGGCCACATAACACACCCCACACCCCACACCCCACACCCCACACGGGTTGATACTAGGCTCATCCAAGGACACACGCATGACTAGTATAACAAACAAACATAAATCTCAAAGATCTACAATGGACTTGTCAAATAGGCAATATATGGGCTATACGAACAAATCCCAGGCTTGAATCTAGACAATCACTAAACTTGAACATGACAAAATTGTATAAGAATAGATTCCTAGGCATGAATATGCAAGGAATTATGGGTTTAGCATGGATGCATTCCTAATTAACTGAAGGCAAGTCATGTATTGAATGTAATTTTTTCACATAAAATCTCACAGGATTAATCTCATCCAAAACCAACCTAGAATTAAGAAATGTGATGGCATCAAAGGTATTGAAGCCCATTTTGATAAGATGAAAGAAACTAGTGATATGATATTGTATCAAACATTCATGAACACATTTAAATATTGTAATATAATGCAAGATAATATAATTTAATAGTTGTGCGGTGAATGACCACAATTTTTGAGATAAGAAGAGACGGTCAACAAAATTATACTGCGGATAAATATGTGATAAGTCAAATAATCTACACAAAGACATGTAATATTGGAGATTTGAGAGAATAAAGATTGTATTAAAAATACAGTAGAACTATATAATCACACGCTGTAGAAATAAAAAAGGCAAAATGTGAGAAATGAATTTCAAGTTCAAATAAGAGGAAAATGATGTTTGACCATCCCCTCTTGACTTGTTTCCATCTCCTATCAAAGGATTTTTATGGTGTTGTTTAATCATGTTTCTTTATGTTTTTTTTGCAACAATCAATTTTTCAAATTCAAATGTCGATTATAATTGTAGAAATGCTATAATTGATGACATTTATCTCAAAACTTTGAATTTGAGGTTGGAGGCATAAAATTTGTGCAGTCTTATTTCAAAGGAAGGAAGTGAAATCTCTTAGAAGTTGCTCTCAAATTTCAAACCTTGGCTCAGATTGTTAAGACATCAATGAAAACCGCAATTAGTTTATGTTATCACCTGTCATGACTAATATTCTCCCCACTTAAAAAGTTATATTTTGCAAATCTTATAGATTTTTTCATTGGGAACAACCTACAAGGTACAGTCTTACAAGGTGTGGAATAAAAAATAAGGTGATTGCAAAATTTTGTGAAAAATGGAGCACAATACATACATTCTAAAAGAAACCTTCTGTGCACCAAATGGAGCACAATACATACATTCTGAAAGAAACCTTCTGTGCCCCAAATGGAGAACAATATATACAGTCCAAGAGAGACCTTCCAACTTTAAGCTTTGGATCAAATTGTTGAGACATCAATGAAAATCACAAGTAGTTTTAGTTGGTACTTATCATGACTGATAGGTTGCCCACTTCAAATTTATATTATGCATAACCTACAGATGTGTTCATTGAGAACAACCTACAAGGTGTGAAATAAAAAATAACATGCATGGAATGCTAAATAACCGTAAACTTTTATGACAAATGGGGCACAATACATATCTTTTGAAATATATCTCTTGTATTCTAGATGGAGCACAGTGCATTTAGTCCAAAAGATACCTTTTGTACTCTTGGGAATAATAGTTATTTTTTGAACCTAACATATGACACTGAATATTGTCCAAAAACGGTGGTGTAAGTTTATAACTGTAGTTCTGTAATATGTAGAAAACATTACCAAACTCTAATCTGTATAAAACATTACCAAATACCTAGTGTATGGTAGATAGAATAATTAACATGAAATCATTATGTAGAGAGGTCTATGCACAAATATTTTATAACTTTTATCATATCAAAATTTTGAAGCAGTCCATTCGTTATTTTAACTAGACATTTTTTCAGTCATAATGTTGTTAACAAAGGTGTAATACCCCTATTTTTGAACCTTGTAATATATTTGATCTGATAACCTATATAAATTATGATATGGTTATTTGTCACATGTTAGGCCATGTGGATTAAGTCGTATATAATGTGTATGATGTAAATATTTTGTACATGTTGCCAGCGTAGAGCCAAATGTTGAGACCCAACTAAAGAATGTTAAATGGTAGACTTAGTTGTATTCTCTAATTTAGGTGGTTCATAATTCAACATGTCAAGTTGTATTATGTAATGGCAAAGACGAATAGTAATGTAATGAATTGGTCAAAACTACTAGGAGCATAGGGGACATATGAACCAACAAAAGGGGAAAAGATGGGGTGTTATATGGGTTAGATGATATGACTGACTAAGGTTCATCTCATACTTGTATAAGGCAGTGGAGAAGAAAATGACAAAGGTATTCGTATCCTCGTGTTCTCCACCCATGAGATAGTAGGAACATATATGAAAAATGATCCTTGTCCTTGTTCCTGCATGTTTTTTTAATTATTGAAGAATCCACTTGTCATTGTCAATTGGTGTCATTGGGAGACCCAATGTTTCACCACTTGCATTAATAGATGGGTATAGTTCAACTCTTCTCTTCCCATATATGCTTATGTTTCTCTCATGATCATGCCCTGCTTTGTTATCC
Source organism: Pinus albicaulis (assembly GCA_034641835.2). Taxonomy (NCBI): domain Eukaryota; kingdom Viridiplantae; phylum Streptophyta; class Pinopsida; order Pinales; family Pinaceae; genus Pinus; species Pinus albicaulis. The sequence goes on along the minus strand of CM076570.1, from coordinate 126,532,850 downwards.
CTATGCTTAGATAATGCCCATGAGCCTTAGAAATTTTCCATTGAAGTGTTATACTATTTGATTGCATATGTGAGTAAGCTTGAGGAAAGATAATCATTGGGTGCTTCTGGTTGGAGACAAGTGAAATTGACTAGGGCATGCACTATATGAACATGAGAATCTTATTTTTAGGTAAGAACATTTGATGAAAATGAATTTTTGTATCTAACACCAAAGGAACAAAGAATTACCATGTAGATGAGTAAAAATCTAGATTTTCAATCACAAAAGTTATATTCAATATCACATAGAAATGAAATAGTATATTAATCTTGCCATAATTGGTAAAAATAAGGATGATGTAGCCTTTTTTGAAAATTGTATTCCTGAAATGGTTTGACAAAGATCACACATTCCTAGTTACTCTCAAATCGTATTTAAGGCCATATTCAGTGGCCAACCTAACTCATGAAGCCTAGGAACATTACCACATTCAAGAATAAAATATTATTTATTTATTTTTTAATTTTCTTGAATAATTTTTTCAATTTTGTGCGTTGAAACACTATCTTTTGGGAATAGTTCAACAACATAACTCATTGGATCTTTCTGGATTAGTGCAGAAGTAGTCCCTGAACTAATTCAATGACTGGTTTAGTGCATTTAGTGGCTGAACTGGTTAGTTCTAGTTCTAGTTCTAGTTTGGAAAACTTTAAAAACACTAGGTTTGATCCACGTCTCACTTTTTTCTTCTGTAAAGAGTAATTGTGGCCATACTTTGGTAAGCTCATTTTGGGATTTTATATTTACTAAGTAATTCTTCTAACATAATAATGAATTTTTATCATCAATAAAAGAAAATTCTAGCAAAGGGATCCCAAAATCCTATTCTTTATTGTAGTTCCAGAAGTAATCATTTAGAAAAAAGGTTATAAGAGGTGTAGCTTGTTGATGTTGGTCCTATGGTAAGTATGGAGTCTCTCCCCATAATGACTTGCCAACAAATCGCATGGTCGGTTTTTTAGTGCTTTCTCCTTCAACTTCTATTATTAGTCTTTTATGATTTTGTGTCTCTAGTTCTGGACCGTTGACAACATTCCAATTTTGAGTTTTTCTCTTACATTAGCTGTAGTTATTATTTTTGGCAACTAGTTTGGGAGGTGTTTCAGATTAGTCCATCCCTTACATTTATTCTTTTTCTTTTTAAGGTATGCTTTTGAAGGTTGCATCTATGACCTTCTTTTTCTATTAAGGGCTTATACACACTATTAGTATTAGGAGTGAGGAAGTTTTAATTCAAATCCAATGCGTGCTAGATTTGTTTCTAGCACAAAAAAAGCATGGTAGTATAAATAAAATCTAATGAGCTCTAGATTTTTTCTAGCAAAAACATGAGCGTTGTAGGGTAAGAGAAATCTAACGCACCCTAGATTTATTTATAACACAAACAAAATCATTACGGGGTAAAACAAATCTAGCACCAACTAGATTTGTTTTTAGCACAAATACAAGTATTGCAAGGTAAAACAAGTCTAGCGCATGTCATATTTGTTTCTTGCACTGTGACATTTTTGGGGGTTAGACTTAATTCAGAATCTATGCATACCAAGTGCACCTACATGAAAGGAAGAGCCAAGTTATAAAAAAACCAATTTTTTTATCCAAACAATTATCCAAACCTATAATTTCTTTTAAATAAAATAATTCATATTTATAAGTTAAATATTCAATTAAATCACATAACATATCACATATTTTTTCCTCTATACTACTATTTCCTATGTTACTGCTTTACAACGTTTCTTTTGCAAAATATGGTGCAATTGCTAGTTGTAAAATTTTAGTTGTATTAATGTGAAATGATTGTAATTGTAAAATTGTAACTGTAAATATTGTAATTGTAATTGTAATTGTATGTAAAATATTTGTAAACTTTTAATTGTATTAATGTGAAATGATTTTATTAAATTTGTAAAATTGTAAATAATTGTAAAATCATAAATATAGAATAATATGAATTTTTGAAACATAATAAAGTTTAGAAAATAATGCAAATAATTTCATTTACTTTAGAATTATCATTATTTTGTTATGATCTTAGATACCAAAAAAAAAAGAACTTTATATACTACGCCATTATTTTCGAGATCAACATAATTGCAAATTATTAAGTGAAATGATTTTAACATTAACACAATGCAAACTACCAATTAATTCAAAATACATATTATAATGTTTCAAAAAAAAATAGTCTTAGTTATAAGGTAATTAAGTCCTCTTCTTTATAAAAACCCATCTTAAAAAGTATAAATGATGAAATAACACATGTACCATATCACTCTCGGTTATCATGATCACCCTCATTATCTTCCAGCTCGCTTGGCATGATAACACTATTATTCTCAAAAATATGTTTTGATCTAGGGTCATATCTCAATACGAACCACCAATCCCTATCCAACACATCTGGGTAAAAAAACACCTGGTTGCAATGTTTGGGGAAAACATAGGGCTCCTTAGCTTCATCCCACATCTTTTTAGAGTTGATACATATTAACCTACTATCACGATCTTCCTTTACATTATTCCAATCAAAGGTTTCCCACCACTTGCACCTAAAAATAACACATTGGAAAGAAGAGAAATCCACTTCAATGATTTCTTGTATCTTTCTGACGTAACCTTACGTCCCTCGTACTAGGTTTTGATCACGGTGGCTAGATCAACTAGATTGATTGAACTCGAATTCCACTCCACAGTCTTGTGTCATGTGTCCATCATTGGCATTTTATATGCAAAAATGGTATCCATATGCCCACATAGATGGGAACAAATGCACCTATAAAAAAGTTAAAAAATCATAGTGTCATGTGTCTTATAATAACCCAAGAGTTAAAATATGAAATATAGATGTAATTACATTTGAAAGGTGCATTATTAAGTTTCAAATGTACATAATTAAATAGATTATTACCGAGTGGGTGCACCCAATCCCTACGTTTAGAGAATCCTCTTCAACACGCGGGTAACGATCGGTTGCACCATATTTCTCTCTGACTTGGTCAACAACCCAAATATTGGGGCATATTTTTGGCATATTTTCTTTTAAATGATCAGGATAAGGCACATTTCTACCATTCAATTGTCTGAATTCTTTCCTGTCACTATCCCATTTCATCATCTTTTGTTCATACAATGCGACCCACGGTTGTGTTGCTTCAGAATTGTAAAGAACAAATTGATTGATGGCTTCAATTTATGCATTCACTGATGAAATCAAACCGACATATAATACATACAAGATCAAAATATACATTATATTGAAGTTCAACATGAATATTTACTTTGTGTAAATTTGAAAAATTATAAGTCGCTTACTCTTTATCAAGCGCCTTTTTCCATCCGTTTGGAGCAGTTCCCCTTCTATTTTGTCTTCATCCCTTTCATCATCCCAAATCACCACACCTGGTCTGTTGTCGATCTATTTGATGTACTCACTGGCATAATAGAAAGACTCATACGATATGTACCCCTATGCCATAGACCCCTCGGGTTTTTCCCTTCGTTGAACAAAACCTTTCAATTTATTCATGTACCTCTCTAAGAAGAACATCCAATGACAAGAAACCACCCCAAGTAATTCAACCTCATATACTAGGTGGATTAGAAGATGAACCTGCAAGTCCATGAAACTCGTCGGCAATTCCTTCTCAAACATATAAACAATCTCAACTATCTCTTGACGCCACCGTGGAATGCTAGCCACATGAATCTCCTTTGACATGATCGAACGTACAAATGCAGATAATTTAGATATGGCACGTCCCAGGTCTTGGGGAATTCATGTTTCACACACCCACACACGAACAAAGGATAATGACACTGCAAAGTTATAAAAACGTGCAATAATATACAAAATTAGTTATGTTTTATGATCCCTGCATGGGATAAAATTTATTAATATAAAAAATAATAAAATCATGCTTTTGACATTATATGTACTCTTAGAAGATTCAAATGGTCATGCGATTTCAACCCCGACAAATGGTCATCCACGGTGAAGCAACACTGTAGTGAAGACCTGTATGAAGATGGCACCCTCAGATCCATTATAAATTCCTTTGCCAACGAAAGATCATATTTTTTAAAAATCCATGGGACATCACCTTCTTTGAAATACCATGAACTAAAGGGACCAGTGCCTGCCTCTGATCATGTACTTTCTAATCGTCTTGGCCAATGTTTTTGTTTTTGTTTTTGAAGTAATAAGATGTTTCCTAATAGCCAATGTGTCACTTTGTTTCGATGATATATGCCTCCATAAAGAAGATGAAACATTTTTAAATATATGCATGGGATCTAATAAGTGGGTAACCTTAAGATGCTCCCAATATGGGAGGTTATAAAATATAGATTTCCTTTTCATCCCAATGGGAAATTTCTCAACATAGGCATCGAAGAATTCTGGATCATCGAACATAAGCTCCCCATTTAAATCGAACATTTCTATGAACTCCTTCTCCTTCTCTCTCTCTTGTATGCTCTAAGCCATTCAGTTGGTGTCATTATTGGAGGCCTTTGGGTTCTCTCTCGTTTACCATTGAAAGCGGATGCTGCTCTTCTGTAAGGGTGTTCTTCTGGGAGGAATACCGTAGAGCAGTCATACACTAGCTTTCGTAGGTCGTTGGGCCATCTAACTTTTAGAGAAGGTCCACAAAATTTACATCCAAAATACCCTTTTGTTACAAGACCTGCGAGATTATTGTATACAATTTATATGCATGGCACGTTAAAGAATATCATGAAGATCAAAACAATTAGAACAAATTAAATAACTAATATGTGAAAGAATATTGTTACGTATAACAAATCAATAAACATGTAATTTAACAGAGCAAAATCCTAAGCCTGGATAATCATGTGTCGTGTAAGCACATATGCCATACAACATAAAACTCATCTTTGATGCGATGGGTCTTGATACATCGTGTACATTTATCCCATCCCATAATTCCTTCAATTCATCTACCAATGGTTGTAAGTAGACATCCATATTCTTCACTTGTCTTCTACCAGGGACTATGAGAGCCAACATAATATGTTCATTCTTCACGGACAACCATGGGGGGATATTTTTATTGATCACTACTACAGGACAAACATAGTAGTTGGTGTTCTGGAGAGAATATGGGTTGACGCCATCCATGGCTATGCTGACTCGTAGACTTCATACTTCATCCTTGAAATTTTCGGGCCATGTATCCTCTATATGCTTCATGGTTATTGAATCTGTTAGGATTCAGATAACTCCCAACTCACTTCTGTGTAAGGCATGCCATCCCTGCAACATAGCTAATTCTTTGCAATGAAAGAGCCTTTGAATCCTTAGGATTATAGGCATGTGCCTCAATATCTTAAATGGAGGACCACGTGATTTACCCTTATTTTTTTATTTATCATACCTATCATGCCCACATTTCAGACATATCTCTTTATTTACATGTTCTCCTCTATATAGAATACAATCATTTGGACATGCATGATATGATATGTACTCAACACCCAACATTTTCAACAATTTCTTTGCCTCTTTACAACTACCGGTCAAGAAATTATCACTTGGAAGAACCTTATCTTTGAATAACATGTAGTTGGTGATCATGGACAATATTAAATGTACATTAATGCTGATATAATTATTAGCGTTCATAAAATTGACCATTTGTAATGTGCATTGTGTGATTATATTTCTCAAAATATAAGGGAGGACTTTATGGTTATAAATTACCTCAAAATTTCCGAGAAACATGCATTCGACAAACCAAACTTTGCTTTCAAGTTGTATAGTAACATCGTTGTCCCCAACTGGGTAGACTTTGACTGAACGCCAGGTCCAAAGAGAGGGGTGGTGGAAGCAAATTTAAGGCTTTTGAAAAAGGTGTCAGCGATATGGGCATCATCCCCTAGTTGATCATCGTTCTGGAATGCATCTAAAAACATTGTCTCCATGGCAGTCGTATCCCTTAAGTAATCATCCATACCAACCTCTATTTGATCACCTCCATTTCCAGCTTGTGAGTAACTACTATTGTTGTAGTCATTCCTAATTGGTGAATCTGGACGTAGTGGGAATTGAATATGTGGTTGATTCAACCATTCTTGATATCGTTCCTCTCCGATTTTTTCTCTTAATTCAACCTTCTCTCGATTTGAAATTGTTGTGGGGTGCAACAGAAGATGGTAGGTAGGTCGCTCATCATCACTAGAATCCTAAGAATTTCAAAAAATATATTTGAACATGATTAGTACAAAATCTATGATATCAATTAGTAAGCATGTTGACAATGCACGATTAATTGGTTTGACGTTGAAATAATTACATTAATATACCAAACAATTATTATTACCATCATTGTCCCAGGATTGTGGCTAGAAGATGCAATATTGTTACAATTGGCATGGTGGAGCAACTTTCCATTTTCATCTACCAAATGCGCCTAGTGGTATGCTGCTCCTGATAAGAGCTTCTGATGTTTTGGAGCTGTTTGAATATTTTGTGCATCTGAACTCGATTCTGAATTCTCTGCATGAACCTGCAAATTTGTATACATTAATTATAAATTTTATTAAGCTGATTGACATGGATAAAAAACATAAATTCAGTTAGATAATGAAAATATAAATAAAATCTGAAGCAAATATTATGTCTCAAGATGGATAGGGAGAACTCCGCGATGGACTTCGAGAAATATTATGGAACGAACTGGATTTTGAAGAATTGTCCATTCGATATAATTATGATATTTTCTCCTTGCATTTGAGCAAAATCAATAATAAATCTTGGTGTACACACCTAAAAGTAATTTTGGTGCCTTAAAAATGGACTTATTGTTATCAGTGCTAATGTATAGATAACCGCATTGATGCGTTTTATTTACTGCGCACTAGTGCGGTGTTATTAATTGATGCACCAGAGCCGAATAACCACAAATAAAAGAACGCACAACTATATTTTTTTAAAGTGAAAAAAAAAAGCGGTAAATCTAATTTCGTAAAACAATTATTTAAATAGTAAACACTTTTCATTATTTCATTATTTTTGCAAAAAATTTCAGGGAGAGATTTGCACGAGACATACCTGGAGGATCAAGAGAGCACGAGAGCACTGTGGAGCAACGAAATACTTCCGAACAGAACTATTTAGATATTGAGAATTCCAAACCTCTGGTGATTGTAGCATAGAATTTCAAACGAGGTGATTAAATTTTATTATTTTTTTTACATTTTCTGTAGTATTTTTTACGCAGTAAATAAAAAAATTAAATTTACTGTTCATTTTCAGGGAATTTTTTTTTTCCATTTTACGCTAAACACTTGATTCTTTTTGTTTCTGCCCTTGCTTCTTCATGTTTCTATGATTTCAGAATTAGGGCTTTTCATTTTAGATTGATAGGGTTTGTATTGCTCTATATATAGGCCTATGACATCTAACCCATGGGACAACTTGCATAGTTGGATCCCAATCCATGTCGGCCCTTGTGTAAATTTTTAAAACACTACATTTTTTTTAATCGGTGTGCCCTGTTTTAACAAGCGCACTGGTGCGCTGTTTTAACACAGAGCACCGCGCACATACTGTTTGATAAAAAAAAATTAAAAACATATATATTTTTTATAATTCGTGCGCCCTATGTAAAATAGGGCACCGATGCGCTATTTCATTATAGCACACCGCACACGTACTGTTTGAAAAAAAACAAATTTTTATTTTATGTCTGTGCTAATCGGTGCACTGTTTAAAATATAACGCACCGGGTCTGCTTTTTGACAGAGAGCATCGTATGGTGGTCCCCTGTTTGCGCTGTGCATTTATAAGAATATGCTGCACTACCCCCTCCACGACATCATATGCTACAAAAACTAACAGTAGATGATTTTATTAATTTGTCTGTGTTAATAGGTGCGCTGGCTAAAATATAACGCACCGATGCTCCTTGTTAACATAAAGCACTGTACGGTGTTTCTACTATTTTGACGGTGCGTTTATAAGAACACGTCGCACCGACATCGGTGTGTACATCATTAAAGGCGCACCAGTTTCTTGATATTTTTTTTTCATGAAAAGTTTATGATTTATTTATAAAATATATTAATGAATGGTATGGTGCATGTTTCATATTCATAAATGAATGGTTGAAAAGAGATCAAGTACCAAAAATACTGATAGCCCATCAAGAAAAGCAAAAAAGGCAAGTTGTTTGTAAATTCTTTACAAAAATTATTATTTTTGAACTATATGTAACTTTAACTAATATGTATTGTTTACTGTGTATCATGTAGAGCCACAAAATGATGAAGCTCGATAAGATTATTTATGATATAGGACCAGAAGAGCGTAAAATCTTGATGGAAAAATTGCAAAAAGATGAATCAGGTGAATGAAAAAATATTATCGATCCAATATGAGTTTCTTTTTTTATTTTTCATTAATAATATACTTAAAATGATTAGATAACATGTTTCATACAATCTATTAATTCACATATGTTTAATGTTATACAGGGACTAACAACTCATAAAATGAATGTTGTTATAAGAAAAGAAAAAAATAAAACATGCAAATGAAAATGAATTGCTCCTTAGCTCATTTGGAGTGGTGCTGGAGGTTAACGAAAGGGGGGAAAACTTTTACAAAAGTTTGAGGGATCTAGTGGAATGAATGTATAGAAATTATTTCCACTTACAATACAAAAATCAATCAAATGATTCCAAGAAACAAATTTTATCTAAACTATAGGAAAAGTTTCCAGAGAATTGGTCAATGAGACATGTTAGACTTTTAATAGCAAAAACGCATAACAACAAAAAAGAAGGAACGAAAAAGTAATATTCCTTTAAATGTTTTTTCTAGAATTATATGTATATATTACTAGAAAGCAATCATTTATAAATATCACTTTTGTTATATTTACTTTTCATATATCAATATAAAATTAAATAGTTTATTGTCATGTTACATTTTCAGGAAGATTATGAAAATCTCAAAAGATAAATGAGCCGATATCATAAATATGCCAGTAGAAATGTCCAAAAATTTGTACAAGGAGATGGTCAAAGAAATGGACATAATTGCATCGCACGAGAAGCCATCTCAACAACAACGTGCTTCAAATGTAATATTTAATTTCATTGAATTTTTCGATTAGGTACAATAAATAAACAATTTAACATTAAATATTATTTTTCATGTATTTTCTTGTAGAATAGAAAAGAAAATGGAACCCATTCAACACATAAAACAGGGCAACAAGGAAGAAAAAAGTTGATATCTAAGTTTGTGAGTAATTGTTACTTCCTTATAACAACTTAACTAGATTTCATTTTTGCATATTTTAAGTTGTTTTACAACAATCATCATTGAATGTCTTCAAACAGGTGCTAACATACAAAGAAAAACCATTAGACGAATTGATTGACATTGGGTTAAATATGGGTTGTTAGTATATGTTGGCATATCAAAAATTAATTGTGGAATTTGTAAACATCTATTGATCTTGTTTTACTTAGCTCCATCTATAATTAATAGAACAAAAAAATATTTTATATTAAATATATGATTTGTTACGGGGTATAAAACTTACAGGAAACAAAGTATGGAACTGCGCCAACAAATGAAATCTTGGAAGATGGCATGAAATTTGGTTTTGAAAGAATGTGTATAGTTCATGAGTCAATTGTTGCTATGGTATGTCATTTCTTTTTGATTTACATTGATGTATATTGTTTAATATTGCAATTTTCATTATTCTCACCAATGTATATACACTCATTACAATTTATTTTTATGTTTGTAGATGGAAGGTGAAGAAGAAGAAAACAATCAACACTGTGGACAAAAAATTCCTCAAAATAACCCAAGTCATGGAAGTAGCTCGAGCAGTGACAATAGTTCAAGCGAAGAATGATGATCATTATGTTTGGATATCAAAGCAAGGCGTTGTATTTTTTGAAATATTTGTTTGTGAAATCAGAAATTTTGTTTAATGTAATGGACATAGTGTCCCAATTGAAAGACAAAGGGATACCAATAATTGTCCCATTATGTATGAAAAAGAGTGTCTTATATATATAATAATAATAATAATAAAATACATTTTAATTTATTCTATTGCATTCTCCATCGTCGCTGTGAAATGTAACACCACTGATTAAATATATGGATGATTAAATATTATAATGAAGAGATGTGAAATCTGATGATATGATATAAAAAATTAATCCAAACATCACATTCAAAAGCACTAATAAAAATTTAATTGATATGAATACTATTATAAGATATTTGGCGTCTTTTGAAGAATAATGAATTTTAAAAAATCACAATAATTATGATATGATATAACAAATTAATCCAAACATCACATTCAAATGCACTAATAAAAATTTAATTGATATGAATACAGTTATAAGATATGTGTTGAATTTTGATGCATAATGAATATTAAAAAATCACAATAATTGAACTGTCACAGGTCAATGTTTCTAAAAAATACAAAATGAACAACGGTGCGTGTCATTTAATGTGCACCAATGTGTTTTTATTCTAATGCGCACCGGTGCGTTTCACGACCTATGGGCACCGCACAAATACCAATACCAATTATAACTCTCGGTGCGTTTGTGTGATACTGCACACCGGTGCGTTTCTACAACCTATGGGCACCACACAAATACCAATACCAATTAGAGCGATTGATGCGTTTGTATAATACTCCGCACTGATGTGTTGATACGACTTATGGGCACCGCACAAATCCCAATACCAATTAGAACGATCGGTGCATTTGTGTGATACTGCGCGTCGATGCGTTTGTATAATACTATGCACTTGTGTGTTGATACGACCTATGGGCACCGCACAAATCCCAATACCAATTAGAATGGCCCAGTGCATTGTATCATCTACAGTGCGCCTGGTGCAGTTGTAGATCTTAACGTCCTGGTGCATGCACCTTCGACCGCCCCGGGGCGACTGTCTGGCTAACACGCACTGGGACATTGCTAAACGCCTCAGGGCGTCCTATATTTGTTTTTCGTCCCGATGCTGGTTTTTCGTCACTCTAAAATGCACCGGTGCATTGACACCTGATTAGCACACCGATGACAAAAACATCCGTAATAACCTACGACCGACCAGATTTTTTTAGTGGTGTTGAAATTCCGTTAGAAGCTCCGCCAAAACCTCCGTAACCGAAAACATATGTTGTAGCAAATGTTTTTTTGACAATTTTGGCTAATTTTATAACACTAAAAACCTCCTTTATAACCTCCGCTAGAGGGTCTTTTCCTTGTAGTGACTCCATCAAGATAAAAAATATCATAGGAATCATCCTGAAAATCAATCTTGCTAAGGCTTTCGACCATTCAAATTGGCTATACATTCATATGATACTAACCCATATGGGATTCCCTATTCTATTAATCAACTGGATTATGTGTTGCATAACCAATGTATCTTTCAATATTCTTATAAATGGATCTGCTACTTCTTATTTCCATTCTGAGAGGGGACTCTGACAGGGATGTCCCTTGTCCCCACTACTTTTCCTCTTAATCATGGAAGCTATCAGTAGACTGATTATAGATGAGAGCATACAGGGTAGGCTACAGGGTATCAAAATTGTTGAAGGATTCACAATATCCCACCTTCTCTTTGTGGATGATGTCCTTATTTTCCTCAATGGAACCATCAGGGACTCCACTTCTTTCTCTGTTATCTTATCATCATCCTGCCTAGCCACTGGTATGGAATGTAATTATCACAAATAAACCTTAACTGCCATTGGATGTTCTCAGCAGGAATCTCCCTAGCATTAAACCGTTTCCCGTTCATTATCCTAGAGTTAAAGGATGATTTAAAATATCTCGGGTATGGATTAAAACCATCCGAATATCATATTTCTAATTGGTCATGGCTTATAGCTGAATTTGAAAAAAATAATTTTTATCTGGTATCACTGTTGGCTATCCCGGGCTAGCAGACTAATTCTGATTAAATTAGTGCTCGAAGCTACCCCAACGTACTGGATGTCTCTGGCCTGGATAGCCAAGGGAATTTTCTCTAGGATGCAGCAAATTTGCTGATGATTCCTCTTGAAAGGTAGCCGTGAGGGTCACACCTTTGCTTGGATTCGATGGGAGCGCATTACCTTGCCCAAGAAGTGGGGCAGTTGGGGGATTAAGAACCATAACGTATTTGCAAAGGCCTTGGATGCTAAGATGGGATTGCAGGTTATGATCTCACATAGTATTTATACTCAGGTTGTCACTCAGAAATACATCAGACCTTTGCAACTCATATATTGGATCAAAAGTCCATCCTGGAATAGAGGAATAGAAGACACATCTCCACTATTTGGCAAGCGGTCCTCAATCTCTCCCATTAATCAGAGATGGGTTGACTTGGCGAATTAGATCTGGGAACTTAGCTCGTGTGGGATTGGATCCATGGTATGGAAGTGTTAATGATTACTAGCTCCCACAAGAGCTTACTCGTCATCTAACTAGCATCGATATCTCATATATTGCTCAGATTGCTGATCCAAACACCTCCACTCTCTACTTTCAAGGATGGAAATTAACTGATCAACTCAGTATCCCTGATCAATGGAGATATGTATGGAAATCCTACACCATTTCTCTCTCTGAATCCCACATTTTCATCTCCACTGGAGATGATGAGCTTATTTGGACTCATGCAGTGCATGGGGATCACTGACCTATGAAATCTGTCTGGTGGTGGAGACGTCTCTGGAAATTAAAATCCCCCCTGTGAGCCAAGCTCTTTATGTGGTGTGTACTCCATAATAAAGCTCCAACCAGTGATAACCTTCTTAAGCGATCCTGTCATGGCCCCATCTTGTGTACTCTTTGTAGATTTGATTCTAAATCCATTGATCATCTCTTCCTACATTGTCCCTCCACTCATGCTTTCTGGGCACTGACTCTCTCCATCATTCACATCAACATGCATTAGGATGGCCAAAATTTTTCTGAAGCTTGGAAATCCTAGTGGAATGTTTCTTCCCCACACAAGGCCCGTAACCTTCCTCTCCTGATCCATTGGGGTATATGGCTTCTCCGGAATAAATCCATCTTCAAAGACTCAACCCCTAATTGAATCCTTGCCTCATCCAACATCATTTCTATTTACAACAACATCCTCAAAGATGACACTCCCCGTCGTCTGAGAACTCTTGTACCCTAATTTATTGGACGACACATCCCATGGGCATATTTTGATGGATCTACACAACAGATTAGATGTGGTGGGGGGGGGGGTGTCCTTTACCTCAATGAACAACACTACTTCAAAATTAAAATGGGACTGGGACATGACACAAATAATTTCTTTGAACTCATCACCCTGAGACATATCCTACATTTTTCATTGGAAAAAGGCTACCAGCACATTCAGATATTTGGTGACTCCAAAATTATTATCGATTGGTTCAATCAGACTTCGATTTGTCACATTCACACACTTTGAAAATTTTTGGAGGGTTCTTGGCAATTAAAAGCACATTTTGATAATATCTCTTGTCACCACATTTTCAAGGAGCGGAATAAATTTTCTGATTCGTTATCCAAGGAGATCGCGCACCAGCCTAGGGGGCAATGGCTGATTGAAGAGCAGAAGGGACAAGACTACTTCAACTATTATCACCGGCCATACAATGATCATCTGCTGGGAGGGGGAAATGAGCCCTGATTTTTTATTATATATGCCTATTTACATAATACAACATACACTAATATTTATTTTTGCACACAAATGTATATATAACAACAGTTTTTGTACATGAACTATCATTTTCAGACTTCCCGACAGGGAACTTCTTTTTGGACATTTTTTTGACTTATCACCGTAGTCACAATTTTGATGCAGATGCTATTAAGCATCTAAAGCATGTAATTTTCACAATAATAATGAAAATTACAAATTTTCCAGGGGGAATTACATTAATAATTTTAATAATTTAATATTAAAAATATTATTTTAAAAATTATATTAAATTTTAATTATAAGAATTAGAAACATTAATTAAACAAAATTCCAAAATATATATTTTTTACAAAAGCATAGTCAAAATCATAATCAACTATATTTATAGCTCAAATTTTAACCAATTACGTTGATACATAACTTTTATAAAATAAAATATATACAAAATTTTCCTACATTGTTTGGAATGATTAACGTTTTGGAAAGGGAGAAGCGGAACGGTCAACGTAACGTTTTGGAAAGGGAGAAGCGTTTTGGAATTCACACAAGTATAATATGATATCACCCAAACCCAAAAATACAAATAATTATGTAGCTACATAATTATAATATAAAATTAAAAAATAGGTGGCAAGGTTCGAGCTGTCCTCCACAAATGACGAAGGTCGGTGGGGATCCGTCCCAGAGAAAAACGCCTTTGGCATATTTACATTATGGTTGGACTCAGGAAGAAGATATCAAAATAACCAATTCTACAAAGTTGTACAAAGTAAGCTTACACTCCTTCTTCACTACTTTACGATAAATACACAAAACTGCGCAGGATTCATAGCCTTCATGCCCCATCGCTAAATTATTTAAACACAGAGCTACAAGAAATAAGAAACCTCAAAGAAATAAATAATTTGTCAAGCTTGGTATGTCCAGAACTCCAAAAAACTAAGTTCAGTATATAACCTTCACCTTGAAGTGTGTATCAGTATGTGTGTGAGTATCTATGTTGGATTCTCTTACCTGCTTCTCTGTGAAAGTAAGAAAAAACCCAGCGAATTTGTTCACTCCAATCCTGGGCGAATTAAATGATATGTACTTGGTCGTCCACTCTATAAGTGGCTTTTAGTGGAAGAGGTATCACGCGGCATTTGCTGATACGATTCTTGACAGATGAGGAAGGGACAAGAAGAATGTTTCACAGATGTCACGCATGTGCCTAATCCATTTTCATCATTAAAAAGGAGGATTGTAACAATCCTATTCTCCTACTGTTAAATTTTTTTAGAAAAAAATAGTTGGATTCTGGCGAGTCCAAATTTTCCGCCAAAAACAAGAAAAATGGAGATACGGAGAATCGAATCCTATGCCTCTCAATGCGAAGCGAACTCTCTACCATATGACCTACATCCTCTTATGGGATACTACCCTTTGTATGAGTTATTGAGAAATATAGGTGGCTTCAAGACACAATAAAACAAATAGATTAAATTTCAGGCATCAAGTGTTGAATGTTTCTAAATAAATAAATAGGTGTTTATGGTTTTAATCTCCACGGACGACGCCTGGAGATAAACCTGTGTTGGTAAGCTTCTCACCACAAATATACTGAGGCATGAGGTCTCTCAACGTTAAGCTATTTTTTCCTGCATGTTTTTTTAGCAGTAATTGAACCTATTGGATCAGAATTATAGCCACAACCGTCAACATGCCTCACTTCTTATTGAGATATGGGTTTTTGTTTTTTTTTTTTTTTGTTTTTTTTTTGTTGTTGTTGTTTTTTTCCTGTTTTTTTGTTTTTGTTTTTGTTTGTTTGTTTGTTTTTGTTTGTTTGTTTTTTTGTTTTTGTTTTTTGTTTTTTTTGTTTTGTTTTTGATTTTGTTTTTTTGTTTTGTTTTTGTTTTTGTTTTTTGTTTTTTGTTTTTTTGTTTTGTTTTGTTTTTTTGTTTGTTTTGTTTGTTTTGTTTTTGTTTTGTTTTGTTGATTTTTTTGCTGTTTTTGTTATTTTTTTTTTTGTTTTTTGTTTTTTGTTTTGTTTTTTTTTTTTTCCAGGTTTCAAAAATGCAGGATCACATAAATTCACTTAGATAGTTGAATCAAGAGGTGGGGTTTTTAACTCCAGAGAACTCCACTTTCCAGCTTATTCAACATCAATTATGAAGTTGGGTTGCAACTTTGGTTGTGGTGGAGCTACCACAGGTTGCAAAATCTGTTATGGCTGTCGACAAGGTGCTCGAAGATGAAATTTCCTGTACTCGGTCATCCACTCTATAAATGGAATTTAACAGAATAGGTACCACGCGACATGAAGAAGGTTGCACATATGTCACAACTTGATGGAAAAGGTAGACAAAAATTAGAGGTGAGCTGATTCAAAAGAAAGGCCTATCGATCTAATTAGGTGAATATGGATATGTTTTGTTTTAATTTTGATGAGGTTTCACAACTTTTATAATGGTATTAATAATAATTAATAAAATAATGTTATTAATAATAATTAAATTTTATTAATATTAGTATAAATGAAATGGAATGTAATAGTTAGTGTTAAAAGTGTTTTATGTTTGATTTTTTCTTTTATTTGGTCACATTTTTAATGACAAAATAACATTTTTACACTATGCAAATGTGATTTATAAGAGGATTGGACAATTCAGACTAGGTAAATCTCCTTCTAATTTCAAGGTGGGGAGAAAAATAGAAATAAAGTGAAAAAATATTATCGTATATGACAAGGGGATATTCATTAGAATATCTCATCAACACCTTTTCTAAATTTATCAAATATAAATAGTTTACATATATTTGAACAATATCAAGCTTGGGTTCAATAACATTTAATGGTTTGAGGTAAGGATATTCCATTAAATGTATCATTTTGGATGATATATATTAAAATTCAAATCCATAGGATGTCATTTACAATTGTATCATTGAACATGTCGAATGGGTTTATCTCGAGTGGTTGGGAAAAATGATTATTATCCTCCCCACTCAGGTTTAATCTCCACAAAGTGACATGTTGAGCTCATATCGAGTATATTGTTGTAATGGCTTCAAGCCTTGTTGTTAAACAACCTTGAAGAATATCTTATCCTTGCCTTAGGGTTGGAGGGTGATGTGCTTAGTTACATGAAAAACAGGAAAAAAAATTGCATCATTGAACACATATAAATGTCTCTCAACATTGTAACCATCACATTGGGACATACGGTGCCATAAAGGAAACACCTTGAGTGTAATAATGTTACAACCTTGAGTACAAGTATATTCATGTTAAGGTTGACCTTTGCTACTTGAAATAGATTGAAAATCTTGAAAATATAAATGAAGGGTGCAGTGATTGTGATTTTAAATAAAACAAGAGATGAATATAACTTTTAAAAACGTCCAAAATCATGAAGTAATGTCAGTTAGTACAATTGTCTACCATTTAATTTTGTTGGAAATGTTGAGAGGGAGGTGAATCAATATTTCTTTTACAATTGTTAATTTTATGCTAATTAAGATCACTTATAAAAAGAACACAAAATGTATAACAAAATAACAACTTTATTGATAAGGACAACAAGGAAGCCAATCCTCTTTTACAATAATCAACTTCCAATTTTACAATAATTCTTCAGGGCTCCAACACTAGATGAAGAATTCAATCTTTAAATCAACTAGGCTCCAACATGTACTTCACTAAGTGCCAACTTGGTCTTCTTGAAGACTCCAACCTTGTGTGAGGACTAAAATCCTCTAGGAATCCAACCCTTTGCTTCAATTCTTTAAAGTGGCTTTAGTGCTACTTCAGGGCTTCCAATATATTATTCAAAAAGTCATGATAAAACCTCTAAGATTTACTTCAATTATGGCCTCAGATAATCTCCAAAATGTTTTTTCCATCAAGGTCAACTTCAATAATTATAGTAGGTGTCTCCAAGACTCTTCATGTTACCCAAACAATCTTCTCAATGTTACTCCATGAGGGATTCAATCATGCATCACGATGTCAACAATGTCTCCAAGAATGAATCCAAGATCTACTTCTACAAGTGTCTTCAACAATGCTTCCCAACAAGATGTCTTCAATAAGCTACTCCAAGATACTCTCCAAGATTTGAAAAGTTCTTCACAATATTTTCTTCATGAAGTTTCTTCAATGGATCATCAATAATGATGTATTGAAATCAATGCTCCAAGGATGCTTCAATTTTGTTACAATAAAGGCTTCTAGATGGCTCTACAAGGTGTGCTCAAGACTAATCAAGAAGGTCTCCAAAGACTGCTCTGGATTCACTTCAAGATTTTTCGCAAATTTTCACCAAGAAGCTTGCTCCAAGATGCTTCAAAAGGGATACTTCAAGGTCCGGTGCAAGATCAGTTCAAGTTTGCACAATTATTGCACACTATGTCTTCTACAAATTTCTCCAATGATGCTTCCAAGAATGTTTATAATTAGGCATCCAATAAATTCTCCAATATTGCTTCAAAACTCTTCAAGGAGGTTTTCAATATGCCTTCACAAGTCTTCAATAAAGCTCTCAACATGATGTAAAAAAATTCTTAGAAACTCTTCTAAGAACTCCTTCAAAATTGTTGACCTTAATCATTTTCAAAAGGCTGCTTCAAGGTTTTCCAAGGCTACAAGTTACCCTTCTTATTGGTCAAACTTGTTCTATAATAAATGTTGAATTGTATGCCTCAAATAGGATTGAATTATGAACAACAAATTTTCTCCAAAATATCTTAACTCTTATATAGAAACATTTTCCAAGAACCCTTAAACTAGAACTGAAATAATACTAAAAAATTATCTTCAAATTGCTCCTTGGATTTTCACTGAAGTGTACTTCTAGCAAGGTTGAGTAGGGCTTAGAAAATGCCACAAAGAATTGTTTCAACAAGGTGTGAATAAGCCATAGGAGGGTCAATTTACAGGCTTGAAATAGGTCATATTTCAGAAGGTACAGGGGCTGAAATTACAGGCCTGAAATAGGTTGAAATATGTTACAGAGGAGGGGCTGAGGTATGTTCCACTGTGAGGCTGAGGTCTCTTATGGAAGAAGAGATATGTAGTTTATAGAAAGTTTGAGGTCTCAAAAATAATGAACAACGAGGTTTTCCACAAGAGTGAGAATCAATATGTAAAGATAATGAATGACCCTTGTCCAAAACAGAGAGAAACCCAAGCCACATAAAATTAGACCATTTGTGATCAAAAAATTCTTCAATATTCATCCTCTTTAGCTTGTTTTGTTGCTTCTCTATGTTTGTAACAACCTTGGAGAAAATTCCATGTTAAAACAAGTTAATAAAAGAAAAATAATAACCACGGTTATTGGGGCACTTATTCCAAGCTGAATGTTAGGCAAGACATCCTAGTGTGGGTGTTTAATTGGTTTATTATGGCTAAGGAAATTGGAAAAGGCAATGGAAAATACTTTGGAAAGGAAAAATGGAATTTTTGGCAATTTATTTATGAAAATAATGGAAATTAGGAGAAAAGGAAGGTGAAAGGTCACAAGTTGCATGTGAGGAGGGAGATGAAGTCAAATAATGGAAAATGAAGAAATAGAAGCCTTGTTGATAAAAAGGCTTATGATGATCAGTTGGTACCTTTTGTCAGTTCATTTTTGGAGATCTCTCTTTATTTTGTCTCTCTCACACTCTTGGACACTTAGAGTTCTCTTGGAGCATTTCAACATTGGATCAAGAAAGGAAAAGAGGAAGAAAATATCAAGCAAGGAAGAGCGAGATCAAACAACTATAGCAGGATTCTTTGCAAGTATCGATTTGAATGTGTGATTTCCTTGCTATATTTGGCATGCATGGTGTTGCATGTGGATTCTTGGTTCTTTTACTGTCATTAGCATGGGTTTTTCCAGGTGTGACAGTGTTCTTCAACCTTGCCTTTCCATTTCCAGATAACCATGGTGTGATGGGGTTCTCATGTTTTGGTTGAGCTGGATTGCTGGATGGATTTGAAATTGAGTGAGGTGGATCTTTGAAATAAAGAACACATGGCCTAGTGATCCCCGAACCAGACTGTGGATTGCAATAAATCCACTGGCCTATTAACCCCTGAATCAGACCGTGGGTTGTGGTAAAGCTAGGTATTGTGTGCCTCGGTGGGCCTAGGAATCCTCGACCAGTGAATGGAGGGATATATGGTAAAGCCTAGAGATGGGTTCTCTCCACTAGGCATAGGAATCTTGGGATGGTATATATGGTAAATCCTGGAGAGTGGAGTCTTGGTTAGGGCCTAATGATCCGATGTGGATTTTGGTAAAGCCTAGAGACTACGAGACAAGAAAATTCCTCACAGTGTAGGTGTATAAATACTGTTGCATCCATGCTTGTTTTGGCCTAGTGATCTGGTGGAGATCCTGGTAAAGATTAGTATTACATGTTTATTGATTTGGCCTAGTGATCCATTGAGGATTGCGGTAAAGCCGGTTTCTATTGATGAGGGTGAGGTGTTTTAGCATTGATAAGCCTTGGTTGGTCCTTTCGGTATGAGTCCCACATTCATGTTTGGAATATGGCACGGGGGTGATTGGCTGAAGAGAGATTTAGCTCAACCAATCTATGGTCAGGTGGTTCATGGAAGTCCCAAATCTAGTTGGCCTTTGCATACATCAATATGAGGTTATTTTTCCTTGATATTTCATGAGTAATATACTTCTATATGTGGATTTTATGGTTGATGTATCCTTGATATTTTTGTTGCTATTATGTTGGTTATAAGCATGTATTATAATAGTAATGATGTATGGCTCTCACCATGTCTTTATTTGTACATGAGTGAGCAATGAATATATGACCTATTAGATGATAATGAAATTAATGATATAAGGCATCCGTGCTTCTTAGCAATTCTCAGAGAATTATGAGACCCATATGCTCATATATGTTGTTTAAACCTATAAAATGCATATGTGTGACATGTTTGATGAAATTCCTATCATGGTTAGTAGGGGTCCAATCAATTACTTACTCAAGTTATTATATTTCTATCATTATTTTGTTGTTATCTTTTAGTTTTGGAAGTGTCATGTAGTTTTGGGAAGTGACCTGAGCCCTGGGCTTGAAAAAGTGGCACAAAAATTGGGGTCACAGGCTCAAAACTACTTGGAAAAGTCCCTAGTCGCATGCATGCCCATGTTATGGGAGTGACTGGAGGGCCCTAGTTTCGCTCTTTCCCATATCAAGGGAGTGACTGAGGGATTGATGCACTAAAAGGTCAGTTTTCCTTAGAGGCTAGCCACCTGCAAGGTTTGGATGGCTCCTGGGTGTCCTGTAGCAAGTGCAGAAGGTTTGTGTAGTTGTTTGGTGTCGATCCCAATTCCTTAAGGTGACCTAGGAGGTCGAATCAGATCATAGTAGCCTCTCGTCGCATGTTTACCCCAGTGGACTAGGTAGTTTGGGTAAATATGGGAAGAGGGTGTTACAGAGTGGTAACAGAGCATGGTCTCACTCTCCTTGGGTGGTGTTTGGTTTCTGTTCTCTTTGTATGATATCTGATACCACCGAGTGGTTTTAGAGCATGGTTCACCCCTCAGATTGGATGGGTGGTGTGTGTTGGTCATGCATTCATGTCGGTTGCACATGTGTTACTTATCCTTATGGTCTATATGCTTATTGCATATGCATGGTGTTGGTCATGGTTGTAGCGATGTCGCCATATGAAAGTTGATGGTGTTGTTGTGAAATGTGTCGTCATGAGTGTATGATTGGTTATGCATTGTTTATGCATGTTAACGATTACGTGTTGTCAAGTGTATATTGATATGGTTGTTGTTGTCATGCATTGATGACTGGAATTTGACTAGAATGATGTCTATATGTTATATACCTATATTTTTTTATGATTATGTTTATACATGTATCACGTTGATTTGATTTACCTTGCAAATGAGATATCCTCCCTGAATTATGCTAAGGTACGTTGGTTGGTTTATGATTTGGTTTAGATGAAATAAGATGCCTTACAGGAAGACATCAAGATGAATAGTAGAATGGTAGATTATAGTTCACGAGAATCTCCTTATTGGTTAGATGATTAACGTGGTGTTGGGAACACTTCCAACTTAGCAGACACACTAAAAAGCTTGAAGGCAAAAATAAGGAGTTGTAAAGCGGACAATGATAGAGTCATACATGCACATGAGAAACAAGCATATGTTATTGTAGTAATTATTCAGAGTTTGTCATAATTGCAGTGACGGGGACCACTTCAGATCAACCATGGACAAGAGGACATAACTAAGGGCCATATGGAAGTAGATCTCATGGAGGGCATAGGTCAGATAAAGATGATATGGTTAGAGATGGCAGACTGTTGGATACTCCACATTAAAGAGGCGATGGACATAGGTACTATTATAGTTTTGGTTTTGACAAGAATTATGATAGTCATCATTATCATCCTTATAGGAGGAGTGATAGGGGATAATTTCCATATGAGTTTAATAAAGTAAAGCCACCTACTTTTGATGAAGACTTGAAGAATCCAGAAGATGTAGAGGCTTGGATACTTGGGATGAAGAAGTTCTTTGAGTTGCATAATTACACAAATAATATGAAAGCCAGAGTAGCTATCTTTAGCCTGAAAGGTAAAGCAGATATCTAGTGGGAAAATATGAAGAAGGTCAGAGACACCGGGACAAAGGACTTGAGTTGGCATGAGTTCAAGAGGCTTTCCAGGAAGAAGTAATTTTCAGAAAGGTACTACAACATTAAGGCTAAAGAATTCTATGAGATAAAGATGGGATCGATGACAGATGATGAATATACAACCAAGTTCCTAGAATTATTGAGGTATGTACCGTATCTAAAATATGAGAAGGATAAATTTTAGAGTTTTGTCAGTGGATTTCACATTTAAAGATCAAATTGAGTAGGATGAGCCTCGGTCACTTGAGGAAGTTATTGGAAAACTGAAGCACTATTATGAGTAGTCAAATCATGAGAATGAATCTCAACAAGGATGGAAAGGGATGTTGAATATTGCAACAATAAACAGTGAAAAATAAGCACCTAAACTAGGCGGGGTCCACACAGGCTATTTTTAGGTGTATGTATAAAAATAGACATGTTGAGCAAAATCTAAAATGAGCAAGAGGCTGATTCTAGATGGTTAAGAAAATTCTATCTTTGGATGAATTTATATTTTTAGAATATGGGCAAAGTCTATTTATAGATCACTAATCTAAAAATAGAATGCATGTCGATTATTATTAGCCCTTAATAATAATTAGACTATAAATAGTAACTTATTCTCTTGGAGCACTTGATTTCAGTGAACAGATGTGGCACATCAGTGGATTGAAGGAATTTCGAATTCCTAGGGTGGTTGGTGACTCATGCATGGAGGAATTAGTTATAACTGATTGTGGCAAGTTGTAACAGAGTTGGAAGAGTAGTTATGTGAGTTGTTATTTAGTTTAACTCAGTTCAGTGAGTTAAACTCAGTTGTGCTAGTTGTAACTGAACATACACTAGTGAAATATGAGTGAATTAATTATTTAATTAATTCACAAATAGTGTCTTACTTTCAACTGAAGAAATATAGCAATCAACTACTTGCATGTCAGATCCAGTGGAGACCCAGTGGAGAGATAGGTGAAAGGGTGAGATGGACTATCTGTTGTGACTATAGTGGAGCATTCAAAGCATCCAAACACACATTGGAGACGCCTATGAGTATTGCGCAGTCAAGGCAAGGCAAAGTCGAATTCATTCAGGGTTCTTCTTCGGCAGGGATTGCACAGTGGAGGCAGGCTGTCAGGAGGCAAGAAATTGGTGCATGGAGGTGCAAATTTCTTCAAGACAGTGTGAGACGATTGTATACTGTACTGAGAGCTCTATGAGCTGAGCTTTGTATGAGATATATGAGATTATTTCATGATCCATTGATATACATAATATATGATAGTTGGGGTTTTTTAGCTTTAAGATTTCCCTGTAAAACATCTTATTATGTGTGATTGATTTTTCTTCAAGTGTTTGCAATTGGCGATTTAATGTCCACAAAGAATTAAGTGGAAGGATTTTGTATTTAACATAAGGATTACATTGTTAGATCATGAGAATCCAGTAATATATATGCATATTGTATATTTCTACAAGGGGAAGATAAAAATAAAGCTAAAGGTAAATGGAAACTGAAAAGAGAAAGGCCTCAGAATGCAGAAAAGAAAGAAAAGGTTGCACCATACAAGAAGTTCAATGTAGCCAGACAAGGACATGGGTCACATCAGCATAATAGAAGTGATGGTACAAGACAATTGGAATGTTGGAGATGTGGCATGAGTTATTATTGGACAGAATTACATGATAGGATCTTGCAGGCAGGTCAGCAGGATGTCAAGTACATGGAGATTAGACACAGGTTACAACATAGTACAGGTACAGGTGCAAGTATAGGTGCACAGGATGTGGACAATTGTCTTACAACAGATGGATTGGTCAGGTTTAGAGACAGGTTATATGTGCCAGACAATAGTGAGCTCAAGAAGGTGATATTAAGGGAGTTTCATGCGAAACCATATTCAGGTCACCCAGACTATCATAAGACATTGACTGCGGTAAAGAAATTCTATTATTGGCCGAATCTGAAAAAGGATGTGGCAGATATTGTGGCTAGATGTTTGTATTTTCAGCATGTAAAGGTATATTTTAGACATTTAGGTGGGCTACTACAGTTGATCATGGTTCTAGAGTGGAAATGGGATGTCATTTCCATGGATTTCATCATAGGTTTTCCCAAGATACCTAAACAACATGACTCTATCATGGTTGTTGTGGATAGGTTGACTAACATAGCACACTTTATTCCAGTAAAGACTACATATTCAGCTATGGACGTGGCACAGGTGTTCATCAGGGATGTATTCATATTGCATGGTGTTCCAAAGAAGATTGTGTCAGAGAGGGATGCAAAGTTCACTTCCAAGTTTTGGAAGGAGTTGTTTGCAGCTTTAGGTACAAAGTTGGCCTTCTATACAACTTATCGTCCGTAGACACATGGATAAACAAAGAAGGTCAAAAATATATTGAAGAAAATGTTGAGGAAGTATGTGATTCATCAACAATGGAAGTGGGAAGAGTATCTTCCACTAGTAGAGTTCGCTTACAACAACGTGTACTAGGAGCCACTAAGGATGAGTCTATTTGAGGCATTGTAAGCGTGGAGTTGTTATACTCCCATTAGTTGGAGTGATATAGTGAATAGGGTATTGATTGGACCAGACATGTTGGTAGAGATGGAGCAGGAAATTCAGGTAATCAAGAAGAATATGAAAGCAACACAAGATAGGCAGAAAATCTATGTAGATCAGAATAGGTTGTTTAAGGATTTTTAGGTTGGGGAATAGGTGTACTTGCACATCATACCAAAGAAAATAACCTTGCTGATTAAATCATGTGTCAATATGGCACCACAATTTTCATTGAAATTCCATGATGTTTTCCATGTATCATTTCTTAAGAAGTATGTTAAATATGTTGATCATGTGATTGACTAGTCTGTATTGTAGGTGGATCCAAAAGGAGAATTCGGGCCGGAACCACAGTGTATATTGCGGAGAAAGATGCTCCTGCTCTGGAACCAAGAAATTGAGTAGGTTAAAGTGAAGTGGAAGCACTTTGGGCCCAATGAATATACATGGGAAATGACGGATCAGATGCGGGCTATGTATCCTTCATTGTTTGTTAGTTGAGGAAAAGCAATTTTGGTATGATGTTTTGGAATACGTTTTGGTGTGATGTTTTGGTATATGTACATATGTATATGGATGTAAATACCACCATGAGATATGTTATAAATCTCCAATAAGAAGTATGGGTGTCATGTCATTATAGTTATCATGTTGTTATGTTGTCATGTTGGTTTGCTTCTCAGTAGGGTGATCATCGTAAATATTGCATCGAGCTAAGCTGTAAAGCTCCATGGGCAGTATGTTTGCTTTTAAATGGTTTTGTTGAGGTATAGGTGTGATTGAACATCGAGGACGGTTTCCCCCAAGGGGGAGGGTTCTGTAACAACCTTGGTGAAGATTCCATGTAAATAAAAGTTAGTAAATGCAAAATATTAACCACAGTTATTAGGACACTTACTCCATGTTGAATATTGGGCAACCCATCCCAATGTGGGTGTTCATTTGGTTTATTATGGCTAAGAAAATTAGAAAAGGCAACGGAAAAGACTTTAGAAAGGAAAAATGGCATTTTTGGCAATTTATTTATGAAAATAATGGAATTTAGGAGAAAAGGAAGGTGAAAGGTCACAGCTTGCATGTGAGGAGGAAAATGAAGGAAAATAATGGAAAATGAAGAAAATAGAGGCCTCGTTGATAAAAAGGCTTATGAGGATCAGTGGATACCTTTTGTTAGTTCATTCTTGGAGCTCTCTCTCTATTCTCTCTCTCACACACTCTTAGACACTTAGAGTTTTCTTGGAGCATTTAAACAATGGATCAAGAAAGCCAAAGAGGAAGCAAACATCAAGTAAGGAAGAGAAATATCAAGTAGCTACAACAAGATTCTTTGTAGGTATTGATTTTCATGTGCGATTTCCTTGCTATATTTGGCATGCATGGTGTTGCATGTGGATTATTTGTTCTCTTGTTGTCATTGGCATGGATTTTCCCATGTGTGATAGTGTTCTTCAACCTTTCCTTTCCATTTCCAGATATCCATAGTGTTATGGGTTTCTCATGTTTTGGTTGATCTGGATTGTTGGATGGATTCAAAACCGAGTGAAGTGGATCTCCAAAAGAAAGAACACATGTCCTAGTGATCACTGGACTAGACTATGGTTTGCAATAAAGCCACTGGCATAGTAACCCTTGAATCATACTATGGGTTGCGATAAATCCAGGTACTGTGTGCCTCGGTGGGCCTAGGAATCCTCGACCGGTGAATGGAGGGATATACAGTAAATCCTACAAGTGGGTGCTCTCCATCAGACCTAGGAATCCTAGGATTGGATATATGGTAAATCCTGGAGGGTAGAGTCTCGGTTAGGCCCTAGTGATCCGATGTGGATTGCAGTAATTCCTAGAGACTAGGAGATAGGAAAATTCCTCACAATGTAGGTGGAGAAATCTGGTGGCAGCCATGCTTATTTTGACCTAGTGGTATGGTGGAGATCATGGTAAAGCCTGATATTACATGTTTATTGTTTTGGCCTAGTGATCTGGTGAGGATTGTTGTAAAGCCAGTTTTTATTGATGAGGGTGAGGTGGTTTAGTCTCGGGAATCCCTAGTTGGTTCTTTTGGTTTGAGTCCCACATTCATGCTTGAATATGGCACGAGGGTGATGTTGGAAATACTGAGAGGGGGGGTGAATCAATATTCCTTTCAATTAGAGCATTAGTTAATCTTCAATTATTATCAATGTTTGTACAATGATAGCAGCAAACAAAAGGAACACAAATGCACACAGTTTTTAAGTTGGAAACCCACTCCGGGACAAAAACCACCTAATGCTTTTCTAATAATTTTTTAATATTCAACTCCAATTGAAAATAAAGCTCCAACTTCCTAGAATCTAGAAAAGAATTTTTCTCCAGCTCCCACTGGATGGATGCTCCAATGCCCGAGATTCTTCAGTAGTCAACTGAATGGATGCCCCAACACCCAATGAGCTACAACTCACCCTAGCACCACCCTACCACCCTATAGAAGAATAAAATAAGAATGGACTCCAGTACCAAGGAAAATGGTCCACTTTACAGTGATATAGAATGATGTAGAAGAAGAAGAAAAACTAGAACATAACCCAAAATATGACACAACCACCTAATGATGATCCTAGACCACCCGACACTGTCTCTTCAACTCTTGGCAGATAGACACTAGTACAATTTGTACAATAATGTATTTACAATGACTTAGTACAATGATACCTTTTCAATGATTGTATGCAGTGTTGCCCACTTGAAGACTTCATGTGATGAAATTCTTGCTGCTGTTATGCACCTTGGTTGCTACTCTTTTCATGATACCCTCTGCTGCACCTTGCTTTGCTTTGCTTCCCTAGAAAGTCTGGTCCTTTGCAACCCTTGAAAGCACATGATCTAGCTTTTTCTTTGCCTTCTAGGAGCTCGATATTGAATCTGGTGTATCTCTGTTATTTTAGATCCCCAATATCTGATTTTTTGTCCTGTAGTATTCCTCTGATTCATCTTTCCAGTGCCACAGGTCTGACCCAATTTGGATTCTTCAAGGGAGAGTTATACCCAATCTCTCACAATGCCCTAATTATGGATTGTTTCAACAAAGCAAACTTGTACGACGTGCCACATCTCACTGTTTCTTCATTTGGCTCTGAAATTGATAGAGAGAAAACTACAGTCTGTGCACTATCTGCCAATTTTTACGAGATTCCAATCCGATACTCAGAGAGAGAGAGTTATGACGATTTTACCAAGGTCACTTCTTTGAGATGAATTTCATGAGCTTGCAAAAACACTGACTTCCACAGATCACATATCCGAAAATATTACGCACCTTGATCTGAAATTTTCACAGCAGCTTCCTCAGGATTTTGGCTTTGCCTCATAAAAATTTCAGCTTCTGAACCTTCGCAGAAAAAAAGTTAGAGTGAAAATTCCATGATGACCTGTTTTAGATGGCGAAATCCCTTGCATAAGGAGGAAATGAGGATCACAATTTATATAAATGCTTAGGTTGAGAGGGGCTTAAACAAGTTAATGTGGGAGGTATTTTAGGAGCTTAAAAAATATTAATTATGATTTTTCAATGACCCATGCCACAACCCTATGGGGTTTTAGCCCACTAACTAGGGGTATAAACTTCAAACATGAATATCTCTCAAATCGTGAAGAATTACGTGGCGTGCCATATATCAACAGAAACCTCTCGACAATTAGAAACCATAAAAATCATTATTTACCTATAATATATTAATTTGGTAGGTCAAAATTCCCATGCAATATTGGGTTAGCCCCTGGTGTTGCTTGGGTTGACATCAATGACAACCACTGAACAAAAATCTCCCCCTTTGGCATTGATGGCAACACAAGTACTCCCCCTGCAATCATGAAACCTCTTCCTACAACATTATCTCCCCCTTTGACATCAATGGAAAAGAGTAACTCCCCCAGAAATACAACCATCCTGCAGACCTGTACACACTTCCACTCCCCTTGACACACAACCATCCTGTGGACCTATACACACTTCCACTCCCCCTTTATATTCTGAATAAGGAAAATCAAATGAGAACTTGGGAGAATCCCAAGCTTCTGGCGAAGATATTCCAATGCTTCATGAGTACTCTCACGATCATCAACACTTCCTGCCCAATCTGCATCTGTAAAGGAATGAATAATGAGATTGTTACCCTTGGGATACCACAAACCATATTCTGTTGTTCCCTTTAGATATCAAAGAATTATTTTGATGGCAATAATAGGTGATTCTTTTGGTGCTGCTTGGAATCTTGCTACTTCTCCAACTGCTTTCATAACATCTGGCCGAGAGGTTGTTACATATAGAAGACTAACAATCATAGATCTGTAAAACCTTTGATCCACATCCTTAGATGAGTCGTCTATGCTCAATTTGCAACTTGTTACCATGGGAGTAGGGATGGGTTTGAAATCTTCCATTTTAAATTTCTTGAGCATTTCCTTGATGTACTTGGCTTGACATATAAATATTCCTTTCTCTTGCTCAGATATTTGAAGCCCTAAGAAGTATGTGAGCTCACCAAGTAAAAACATCTCGAAATCACTTTGCACCTTTGTAGCAAACTTCTTACTTAGTCGATCATCATTGCTACCAAATATTATATCATCCTCCTTAGCTATTAGACATTCTTTAGTTGCTTCATCGAGAACATATATGTCGCTTGGAGCTCGACTTGCTGTAGCCACAATTTCACCATACATGCCTTTCCTGATTTCACATTTTATGGAGTTGAATAGTATTGTGTGTCCTTGATCACATATTTGTCCAACACTGAGTAGATTGTGATTCAAGTTTTCAACCAATAGAATATTCTTAGCTAGAGCACCTTTGCTTCCAAGAGTGACAGTACCTGATCCTATAACATTTGAAGATCCATCATTTCCAAAGGACACGGTTCCATCCTTCTTCTCTTTCAGAGATACAAATTTATTTCTATCTCCAGTCATATGCGTTGAGCAATCGCTATCAACATACCACACATCTTTGTTGTTTTGAACCTTGAAAGCGAGAGCACAATTATCAGTCTTCTTCTTCTTCCATGTTCATTCATTCTGTGGCTTCGAAGATTCTTTTGGAGGATTTTCAAGTCTACAGTCTTTGGATATGTGTCCAAAGTTTCGACATTTGTAACATTCAATATTATTTCTTAGATGTTCAAATATATTGATGTTTCGCTAACCCCTGGGAGGTTCATATTTGACAGATCTCCTGGAATTGTATTCATTCCTAGGATACATGCGAAATTCTATAGCTTTATGACCAAATTTTCCACATGAATAACAATAGCCATAAAAAATATGTTGGTACCTGGATGGAAATTTTCGTCGAGGAATTTTCTTCCAAGGCTGTTCTTGTGAATCTTGTCCAATGAAGTCTACATGCATGTCGTATATCATAGGTTCATTGCATTTTGGTTGTATAAGGTCCTCGTTTCTTCTTCTTTATAACCGATTCCTACTCGTCGTTGTAAGATCGTTGATTGTTGATGAGTTCTTCCAATGCCCTTGAGCTGTTGGCATAGTTTGGATAGTTTTTCCTTTCTTCACTTCCTCACGCAACGAGACTACTTCGGCTTCTAATTCTTTCCTTTCTTGGTTTCTTTCTTCCAACTTCTTTTGAAGTGACTCTTCAATGCATTTGTGTTCTTCAACTTCAATTTTGAGACCTTGAACATGTTCTTCAAGAGTATTGGAACAGATCTTCTCCGCCTTGAGATATTTTATAAGCTTGATTGCTTCCTTATAAAATTCTTCTAGGGTCATTCCTTCTTCTTTGTTGTTTGATACCTATTGTTTATTGTGCTTGGCCATAAAAAATGCTCTCTCATTGGCTTCTTCTTTGCTGTCATTTTCTTCATCGGATGATGAGCTATCTTCTTTAGAGAGAAAGTTTCTTTCGGGATCCTTGCTTGTTGGATTTATTAAAGCCTTTCTTTCCTTTTGAGTTTCCATCACTTTTTTTTGGACATTTTGCTACGAAATGCCCAACCTCACCACAACCGAAACATATCATTGGAAGTTTAACTTTGAATTTTCCCTTACCAGGTTTTAGTTTTCTCATAAAGTAAGCAGATTCTTCATTTGAAATACCTTCTCCATCATCTCCCTTTTCTTCACACTTGCAGGTGCATGTCGTTTCAATTGAAGGTTGTTTATCATTATTGGTTTTCTTAGATGCAACGAACGTAGTTTCTAGATTTGAAGTACCCTTTTCTTCATCAAGTCTCATTTCATATGCTATGAGAACTCCATGTAATTCTTCTTTAATGAGTTTGTCCAGATTTTCATTGTATTCTAATATAGATACCTTTGGGTTGAATCTCCCTGGTAACGTTCTAAGAATCTTTCATATAATAATATTCTCGTCAACTGGCTCTCCCAATCCTTCCATAGTATTGGTTATTTCATCAACGTATTGGAAGTATGTAGCAATGTTGCAATCTTCTTTCATTCTGAGTTGCTCAAATTTTTCTCTATAGATTTGAAGCTTTGCTTATTTGACATTTGAGTCACCTGCATATATATTCTCAAGCTTGTCCCATACATTTTTGGCAGTTTTACAACCCAACACCTTATGATATGAAAATTCAATAAGTCCACTGATAATAATGTTATCTTTTTTTGCATCATTTACCAAATTTTTCTTACCTTGTTCATCGATGGTTGATGTAAATCCATTTTGAACAGTATCCCATACTTCATAACCCTGTGCCAAGAGATAGACCTCCATTCTTCCTTTCCAGAGTGCATAATTATTTTCATTGAACAGAGGTACACCATTCTTGGTATGTTCCATGACCTCCTTCCATTTGTTAAATAGCTATTGAAGGAACCAAGATCTGATACTAATTGTTGGAAATACTGAGAGGGGGGGTGAATTAGTATTCCTTTCAATTAGAGAATTAGTTAATGTTCAATTATTATTAGTTTTTGTACAATGATAGCAGCAAACAAAAGGAACACAAATAGTTTTTAAGGTGGAAACCCACTCCGGGACAAAAACCACCTAATGCTTTTCTAATAATTCTTTAATATTCAATTCCAATTGAAAATAAAGCTCCAACATCCTAGAATCTAGAAAAGAGTTTTTCTCCAGTTCCCATTGGATGGACGCTCCAACACCCAAGATTCTTCAGTAGTCAACTGAACGAATGCCCCAAAACCCAATGAGCTACAACTCACCCTAGTACCACCTTACCACCCTATATAAGAATAAAAGAAGAATGGACTCCCGTACCAAGGAAAATGGTCCACTTTACAATGATATAAAATGATGTAGAAGAAGAAGACAAACTAGAACATAACCCCAACTATGACACAACCACCTAATGATGATCCTAGACCACCTGACACTGCCTCTTCAAATCTTGGCAGATAGACACTAGTGCAATTTGTACAATAATGTATTTACAATGAATTAGTACACGTATCAGTAACGTCGCCCACTTGAAGACTTCATGTGATGAACTATTGTCGTCGTTATACACCTTGATTTTTTCTCTTATCATGCTACCCTCTGCTGCACCTTGATTTTCTTTTCGGCCCTAGAAAGTTTGGTCCTTTGCAGCCCTTGACAACACATGATCTAGCTTTGCTCTCGAGAGCTCGATATTGAATCTAGTGTATCTCTGTTATTTTAGATCCCCAATATCTGATTTTCTGTCCTGTAGTAGTCCTCTGAGTCATATTTCCAATGCCATAAGTCTGACCCAATTTAGATTCTTCAAGAGAGAGTTATACCCAATCTCTCACAATGCCCTAATTATGGATTGTTTCAACAGAGCGAACATGTATGACGTGCCACGTGTCACTGTTTCTTCATTTGCCTCTGAAATTTATAGAGAAAAATCTACAGTCTGTGCACTGTCTTCCAATTTTTACGGAATTCCAATTTGATACTTAGAGAGAGAGTTATGACGATTTTACCAAGGTCACTTCTTTGATATGAATTCCAGGAGCCTGCAAAAACACTGACTTCCACACATCATATCTCCGAAAATATTGCGCACCTTGATCTGAAATTTTCACAACAAATTCCTTAGGATTTCAGATTCGCCTCATAAAAATTTCAACTTCTGAACCTTGGCAGAAAATTTTTTTGAGCGAAAATGCGACAATGACCTGTTTTAGATGGCGAAATCCCTTGCATAAGGAGGAAATGAGGATCACAATCTATATAAATGCTTAGGTTGAGAGGGGCTTCAACAAGTGAACATGGGAGGGATTTTAGAAGCTTAAAAAATATTAATTATGACTTTTCAATGACCCATGCCCCAACCCCATGGGGTTTTAGCCCACTAACTGGGGGTACAAACTTCAAACATGAATATCTCTCAAACCGTGAAGAATTACATGGCATGCCATATATCAACGGAAACATCTCGACAAGTAGAAACCATAAAAAGAATTATTGACATAGAATATATTAATTTGGTAGGTAAAACTTCTCATTATTGGGTTAGTTCTTTGGTGTGCCGTTTTTTGGGTTGACATCAATGACAACCTTGATCATTAGGTGATCGTCGAAGAGAAATTTGCTCTACGAATATATGGTCGGTGGTTTGTAAGTACCAACCTCGTTGGCCTTTGCATACATTCATACATTATCATGAGTGTCATGAGTGTCTTTCCTTGATATTACATGAGTATACTTGTATATACGTGGATTATATGGCTGATGTATCCTTGATATTTCTGTTGTTATTAGGCTGGTTATAAGCATGTATTATGGCAGTGATGATGTATGGATCTCCTCATGTTTCGATTTGTAAATGAATGAACAATGTATTCATGACATAATAGATGATAATGCAGCTAATGATGTAAAGGAACAATTATTCTTAGGGATTCTCAGATAAGTATGAGACTCCTATGCTCAAATCTATTGTTTAAACCTGTAGAATGCATATTTGTGACATGTTTAATGAAATTCCTGTCATGGGTAGTAGGGGTACAGTTAAGTCCCTATTCAAGAGATTTTATTTATATCATTATTATGTTGTTACCTTTCAGTTCTAGAAGTTTCATGGAGTTCTTGGCAGTTAATTGAGCCCTGGGCCTGAAAAATTGGTAGAGAAATCGGGGTCGCAGGCTCAAATTTAACGAGAAAATTCCCGAGTTGCATGCATGCCCATGTTGTGGGAGCAACTAGAGGGTCCTAGTCGCACTCTTTCCCATATCAAGGGAGCAACTAGAGGGTCCCAACCGTACTCTTTCCCATATCAAGGGAGCGAATAAGGGATTGATGCACTAAAAAGTTAGTTTGCCTCAGGGGCTAGCCACCTAGAAGGTTTGGATGGCTCTTGGGGTGTCCTGTAGTAGGTGCATGAGGTTTGTGTAGTTGTGTGGTGTCGATTCCATTTTCTTAAGGTGACCTAGGAGGTTGAATTAGATCATAGTAGCCTCTCATCGCATGTTTACCCTAGTGGATCAGGTAGCTTGGGTAAATATGGGAAGAGGGTGTTACAGTGTCATATCCATGACGGTGGAAGAAATGACGAGTCTAGCTTCTAATTTATACACTTTGTGATGAAATTTCAAAGGGACATGTCATTTGGGGTGTTTATGTAGGCTGACTTATGTATGCTTAAGTAGGCTTGCCAAATGATGTATTTTTTACTTCAAAAATCAAATTTGCCTCAACGAAAAGGAGTTAGAGGGCACATGAGTACTCATTATAAAGGTCGTGGAACCCTCTATAAGTTGCTTAATTATCTCCCCAAGAGATAGTATCTATAGTTAATGATGTTAATTTTCCTTTTCATAAGAATTTCTTCCATGACAACCTTGTTTGAGGATTTATATGCAAGTAGGGTTTCATTATGTGACTTGAACAATGCAAGAGCATCTCATGCATAAACATATAGGGATTAGGTTTTATTTGCATTCTTCATTTAGGGCATATCTAGGGTTTCATGAATATTCAAAATATTTTATCATCATACTAGGCATACTTAAGGTTTCATCATACGTTTAAGGGCATATTTTATGTTAGGGCTTCCAAGATAAGGGCTCCTTCAGATACGTTCTTCATCCCGGGTTCTTCAACATAGCTAGGGTTTGTCATGTACCTAGGGTATGCTCAGGACACCAATACAATGGTTTCATCAATACACTTAGGTTAGGGTTTGATATCAACACCTAGGGTAAGCACTTAGGGTCCCAGGGTTTGCATCTAGGGTTCCATCTAGGGCATGCTTCAACAATGCACCCAGGTTTCCATCTTATTGACATAAATGACAACTTTGTCCAAAAAATCTGACAAATATCTATGGAGATGAATATAAAGAAAAGGAAAGCCACTACACTTGTACAATATTTGATTCAAGAATTATGTAATGGAGAAAAAGATAAAGAGAGTCACTCTGGAACCATCTTTGAATTCCACTGCAATATTTAGAGGAGTAGGTAATATCTCTTTCTTGCGATGGCCAACTCATAATGAAGGGTATAGTGAGTAAATGTAAATGTAAATTGGCATAGGTTGGGGGATGATTTATATATTCAAGTTTGCTAGGTGAGATAGTTTTGAAGGTACTTTTTGGGGAAAATCCATTCCATGAATTTGAGTCATATTATCAATCTGCTCATTGGATTGGTGTTATGTATCACTAATTAAATTTCTATAATTGGTGATAAAGCAATGGGGATTTAAAATAGGAAAAAATAAAGATGGAAAATCCTCCCATTGCTTTAACCATTGTTGTTGAATTGGGTGTTAGAAATTGATGCAAAATTCCCATTAAACCTTGATTACCTCTGTTAATTATGGTGGGCAAGTCTACCTATAAAATACTAATTGATAAATTTAATTACCACCAAATGTTGGGAAGTTACTTGGCATAGGATTTGATCATGATAAAAAAATATGCATTCATCTTCAAGTTTTCGATTGATGTCTCTAACATTTCAATAATGGAGCTTGGAAAATCTCATGCCCCATTGTAGGCATATAGCAATATCTCATCTTATGATATAATTTACACGAGAAATATCTATGCTTCTATCACCGAATCTTCATTTTGTGTAGTAACATTATTGCAAATATCTACTAAAATGGGGGCTTTGAACATTTCACCATCCTCAAAAGAAAATGACAACATGGTTGCGCTATCCACAAAATCATCGCATTCATGGTATAAGTATGCTATAAAAATATACACGCCTTCTTTTAAATAAAGAGGTGAGTACAGATAAAATATTAATCAAATAAAGATGTTCAAACAACAAACAATGATAATATGTCCTCAAACAATAGCAATGATACCCACATAAAAGAATCAATATTTTAAATCAAAACCAATCAGCCTAATTACAAAAATTGGATTGGTATAAGTACCCATAACATCAAACAAATTAACTCACTTATAAGAATCGATGTGACCAAAGTAACCACATAAATTGTTCAATCATATAAAAGAAACCATTCACCAAAATTAGTCAAAGAAAAGAAACCACTTCGAAAAAAGGTTATCCTTATTAAACACAATAACACATGTAGAAAAGATTATGTACGTTGTTATAGAAACCCATAACCCATATGCAAAGTAGGAATTATTCTAGTTAATGGTTTTGAGAGGAAAATCAACCCCACCACATAAATAACAATAATTTTTCGTAAACTAGAAATAAAAATGGCATAATGTAATTACTACCAAAGACCAAATATATTGTTTTTTTTTTGAAGAAACAGATAGAGTGGTATATTGATTTATGGCCTAAGTGCCTCAAATATGCTTACATATTGCTAGGCATTGCCCAGATTTCTCCCTGACCAGGACCAATGTGGATATTTCCTTGTTTCGCCAAAGATTTTTACATACTATTCTTTGGACAAACGCCTCTATCTTCCCTAATTTGAAAATGCAGACAAACTGATCCAAAACAAGACAGTAGAACATATAATTCTGATAGTTAAGGGATGGGATCCCAGCCTTCTTCTCTATCTCTGAGGAGGACTCCGAGGGGGAGAAGAGCAGCTTTATTAGCTTCGGTATCAACTTCCTTGTTATTGTCTCTCTTGATGTGGTAGAATTTCAAGATCCGAAAGGATTTCGACAGGATTCTTATTCTGTTAAACAACCTGGACAATCTTAAGTCAGAAGGGGAATATTTGTCTACAATGGATTTGATGATAGACTGAGAGTCACCCATCATAATTGCATCGTTGTATCCAAGAAGTTTGAGTTGTTTGAGGCCTTGGAGCAGGGCCAGGGCTTTAACTTGGATGCTGGTATTGAAGCCCACTCCCCAGGCATATCTGAGAACAGTTCTGCCATCCGCATTAATAACCACTCCTCCAGCTTCGGAACTGCCCGGATTACCTTTAGCTGCCCCGTCAAAAAAGAGGATATTTTTCTCCTGCTTTGTGCAAAAATCCAAGAACTCAGAAGCATTGCAGCAGATTTGCCAGTCTTTAAGAACAGCAGGAGGCCTAGCTTTTTCGCTGAATTGGAGATCGAGAGTATAACTCCAAGCAACGTCGTTGACACTCAAATCAGCCCCATCGAGTTGCTCACCAACATAATCTTTTAACTGACTTTTTACTTTTACCCACACTATCTTGTGATCGCTCTTCTTATCTCTGAAAATCCTCTGATTTCTTTCCAGCCATGTTTGCCAACAGATAATTTTGGGGAGGACGCACCAGGCTGCTTTGATATGGACGTTCTGTGGATTGCCTCCAGGATACAGGCTCAACCAATTTGAAAACAGATCTGGAATGTGCTTTGGGAGAATGAACTCTGAACTCCAAGGGCCTAAGGCCTCTTTCCAGATATCAGCAGCAAACTTACAATTTAGCATCATGTGAACAGCTGTTTCAGCATTCTATTCACACAACATACAATGAGAGGGGCCAAGATAGCCTCGTTTCTGAAGCCGATCCTCAGTCAAGATTCACTGATGACAGAGAAGCCAGCAAAAGGAATCGATTTTAAGAATCGTAGGCTAGGACCAGATCCCTTTCCAAGGTTTCGGATTTGGAGGAACATGAGGGTGCAACAGGATCTGCCTATACCCCTTCGAGACTGTATAACTCCCAGGGATCGATCCCCAGCCACGGGTGTCTTTTTTTCTGCTGTTAAGAGGGGCCTTGCCATTTAAGAAAGCCATGAAGGTTGTGTACTCCTTGTAAAGAGTCTGGGGCACATCCATCTTAATCCAACTGTGCCAATCTCCATTCTCCCAGTTAGAAATATCCCATAGTGAATTGAAACCTGCTCTGGTCATCCAATTTTTTAACAAAGCCAGGGACCGATCATCATCCAGAGGGTCACAGCCCATGATGCGATCCTCCCAAATTTTAATCCGCTTGCCATTTCCTGGGATACAATGCGCATGATGACTAATTAAGGAGGATGCCTTTGTACAGAGCTTGTGTATCATCGATTCAGTGATAGCTATGGGATTGTCCAGGCATCGTTGCCTCTGCCCACGAAAGTATTTTTTCCACAAGGCAAGTTGAGCCCAACCCGGATGAGGGGAAATTAACCTCCAAAGAATTTTTGCACCCAACACTATGTTTTGAGTGCTAAAACTCTTGAAACCCAATCCACCTTCCATTCTGGGCATGGAGATTTTTTCCTAGCTAATAAGAGGGAATTTCTTATCATTAGCTTTCCCGCCTTTCCAGAAATATTTTCTTATGTGAGTCTCCATCTCCTTCAAAATACCAGCAGGGGCCAGCATAACTGCAAATTGGTAAATGGGGAGGCTGCTTAAGACTGCTTTAATAAGGACTGAATTTCCAGCCAGGTTAAGCCAGTTGTAACCCCAAGATTCTATCTTAGACTTATATTTATCCAGTAGGGGTATCCAGTCTCTATTGACAGCACATTTTTGAAAGATAGGGAGGCCCAAATATTTGAAGGATGACCAAGATGAGGAGGCAGCAAAGTCAAAGCAACAGGAAATGGCCTGGAGATTGCTAGCAGGGGTATTCCAACAGTAAATATGACATTTTCTTTTATTGAGGCTGCTTCCAAAATCTTCACAGTACTCATCTACCACAACCTTAAAATTTTTGGCAGAAGGCACAGAGGCAGTGCCCAGCAGGAGGGAGTCATCCGCGAATAATGCATGATTTATATGATTAATCCCTCTCGCAATGCTCAGGCCCATAATCTCTTGATCCAGCTGCTTTTTATTCAGCATGAAGCTGAGCACTGAAGCTTGAAGGACAAAGAGCAGTGGAGATAGAGGACACCCTTGCCTCAAACCACGGGAAGCTTTAAAGAAATCAGTAGCCCTCCCATTCACCAATGGGGAAATCCAAGGCTCACTGATACAGGCCTTAATCCAGGTGATAAATTTGGGGCCAAACCCAAATTTGCGCAGGACATCAAATAGAAAACAATGTCTCACTCTGTCAAAAGCGTTTTCTAAATCTAACTTGACAACCATACCTTTCTTTTTACGAGCTTGACTAGAGTGTATCGCCTCTTGGACCAAAATAAAATTATCCACAATCTGTCTTCCCTAAATGAAGCCTCCCTGGTTTTCTGGGATAATGACTGGAAGGATGGTTTTTAGTCTGTTGGCTATCACTTTAGTAGTCAGCTTGTATCCTATGTTACAAAGGGAGATAGGACGAAACCTGCTGAAGGTGTTGGCGCCTTTTTCCTTGGGGATGAGAGCCAGAAATGCCGAATTGGTGCTTCCCCCTATTTTCTGGCTGTCTTGGGATTTCCAAACCATTCTGCATAAGTCCTTCTCCACTATCTGCCAACAAGTTTGCAGGAATCTGGCAGTAAAACCGTCAGGGCCCGGGGCCTTGTCCGGTTCCATAGCGAAGAGGGTGTTCTTTATTTCTTTGTTTGTGATTTCTTCTTCCAAGGACTGGTTCTTTCTGTCGGTAATCAAGGAGGGCACCTCATTCACTAGGTTAGAAATCTGACCCAAGGTCTCCTCTTCGGTGTAGAGATTTTTGAAATGGGAGAAAGCAGCATTTTTTATGCTACAAATGTCTCTATGCTTAATAGTCTCTACTCTAATTTCTGATATGGAATTGAGGCATTTTCGGGCTTGGGCTTGTTTGTGGAAAAAAGATGTATTCCTATCGCCCGCCTTTAGCCAGAGACTGTGGGATTTCATCCTCCAGTAGTCTTCCTCTGCCCCACTAGCCTTGAGGAGTCTATGTTGAAGATCTGCCTCCTTATCTAGTATGTCTTTAGTGATTTCAACATTTTCCATAACCAGATGATGCATCTCAAGACAATCCTGCACCTTTTTCCTTTCCTCTGCGGGATTAGGTAAGGTTTTCACCCAAGCTTTAAGCGCTGTTTTGACTCTCCTAAGTTTCTCCTCCCAAACAAAGAAGGCAGAGCCTTTAACTTGGTGTTTCCAGTTCTCTTTTATAAGATGCAAGAAGGACTGTTCCTTAACCCAATGAGGACTGAATTTAAATGGAATGGGGCCTTGATCCGAATGGGCCAATAGGTCAAGTTTAATGGGACGATGATCAGAGACACTGCTAGGCAGAATGTGCATTCGAGATTCTAGACCAAGAAGAAGAAAGGAACTTTGAAAAAGGAATCTATCTAACCTTGCTGCAATATGACCCAGACCGAGTCTTTTGTTGGACCAGGAGTACTTACCAGAAGAAGGCTTAATGTCTATCAGGTCCCAATCTTGAAGCAGATCCTCTACCCATTCCCGCGCCGAATCCCTTACGATGCTTCCTCCACGCTTTTCAGCCATTGATAAGGTGAGATTCAGATCCCCTGCAATGATGATATTTTAAAGACCAAATATATTGTTACAAAACCATAACATATAAATAAATTCATTTAAAATCATCAAAGACTTGGTAAAAAGACACATATTTTATAAATATGAAAAACATTAAAAAAAAAAAAGCATATTGAAATACATAAATAAGTCTTTTTATGTATATTCAATGTTCAAGGTTAAAATATGCATACTATAGTCTAGAACCTCCATTAACAATATTCAAGAAAAAAAAGTTTAAATATATGAGACCCTTGGGTATAAACCTCTTAGTCATGTTTAACTCAAAAAAACATCAAAACTAAAAATAGCTAAAGTATTGATGCCCTTTATCTTGGACCCTAAGAACATGTACAACACCAAAAGGAGCTCAAAATATGTATTCATGAAAAAACAAAAAAAACAAACACTTTCTCTCCAAAGCACCTCGTCATTCTTGCATTTGAATTTATAACCATGAGTAGAGTAATAAGAGTATGGCCACAAAAGCAAGAGAAATAATTTTCTTTGATATGGAATACTATCCATTTCCATCTTGTAGTGAATGAGGTTTAAATAACTACATGCATGAAGAACAATGGTTAGTGCAAGCTAGTGTGAAGAAAATAAAGAGCTATAAAGAAATAGGTAATACCTATAATTACAAATGAAAAAATGGAACCACAGAGTCAAGCCATGGCTATGAGATCTAGAGCACCTTTGTCCATTCTACCAAGAAGAAAAATGCCAAAATGAACTAATGAATATAGGGATTGAAAATTGATTAAGAATAGCTAAGCTATATGGTAAGGAATTATAACAAGAGGCTTTAGCAAAATGTGGGTACATGAAATTTTCACTAGAAAAGCCCAAACTTGATAATTTTTTTTTTTGAAAAATACGTCAACAATTAATTCTAAAGTGACAAATGCATGGATTGAAGAAAATCGAAGAGCACAAGTTCTATGGAAACACATTGAAACTATGGGTTGATGCTATACATATATTTTAGTGGGATAAGAAAAGTATAATATGCAACCAAGCTAGAAGTATCATGTCATATATTCTCTCATAAAAACATTATTGCTTGTGAAGCACACAATCCCCTAGTCCTTGTGTAGGTCAAGGTTATTAGTAAACTTCAAGGAAACCCATCCACTTCACTAACAAGGTGAGTAGTGATCCCACCCTGGGGACCAACCACAAGAAACCCAAAATAAGCATCTGCAATATGCAAATTGCTTGTGTGCATGAGGAACTGAAGACAAAGTCTAATTGCAAGTGTGCTCATGCTTTATATTTTACATGTGGTTCAACCCAAGTTTATACATATACTCCAACCCACATTATTTTTTGTCTATATTTATGCTTTCAAAGTGGAAAATTTTGGAGGAATCAACTTGCAAGATCGTTTTAGATGTAGCTCCTAGTTTTGAAAATTAGGGTTTCAAACCTTCTATAGCCATTTTGAGGCATCAAATAACATTTTTTAGGGTAAAAAATTTCCTCATTTGTTCCAAGACTCATGCATGTTTATATAAACTAAAATATATTTTTAGTGGTACAATAATTGAGTCAATCAGAGATCGTATGCAAAAGTTATGCCTCCCACAAGTTGATTTAGCATGTTGACCACCACAATACAAGAGAGTTCCATGTTAGTCCATATTACTCATGCATATGGAGCTAACATGTGGAGTTTCAATAAGGCTTCATAAGTTTGAAAATTTTAACTCTAATTAAGGGTTGAAGAGGTCAAAAACTTACCTCTAGATGGCTATCAGGCAATGTTAAATATTGGGCCATTAGGAGGAGAAGGGGTTCCATTATATGTATTATATTTGTTCCAAAATTAAGTAGGGTATCCAAGAGTGGGAAGTTAGAGAGAATAATAAAGGGGAATAAGGTTTTGCAGTACCCATACAAGACACAAGTTTCAGGTAAATCCATAAAGAGTACATCTTTCTCTATATTTACATATTTGTATATTAGATAAAAGAGACCAGTCTTGTATGGTTTCCCATGGGAAATGCCATGTTTA
Source organism: Pinus albicaulis (assembly GCA_034641835.2). Classification (NCBI taxonomy): domain Eukaryota; kingdom Viridiplantae; phylum Streptophyta; class Pinopsida; order Pinales; family Pinaceae; genus Pinus; species Pinus albicaulis. Next base: position 126,490,135 of record CM076570.1, on the reverse strand, counting down.
TTTGTGGATGGTGTATATATTTTTTTGTTCTTTTTTTTTCACATTTCAACTATTTTATATGTTAAGCATAAAACAAGTAATTGAAGAATATGAGATATAAAATAAATTAACCTTCACAGTAGGATTTCAGTATTTTATCATATTTGTTGTGGAAAACTATTCCAATTAGAATATTCATGGTGATTTAGATATCATATTTGTATTAAATCCATTTTGTTTGGGGTCTTTTGTGGGAATTTGCAAGGATTCAATACTTGGCATAAGAAGAAATTCGTATAATCCTACTTATGTCCTTTGAATCTATTTACAATAACCCTCAAGATCTAGTAGAAGATATATTTCTAAGGTTGAAAGCATAAGTTTCCAACAACAATCACAATATGAATCTCTTCATGGTAGCTCTACAAACAAGCTTGGACCATTCAAAGAGGCTAGAGATTCTAATTCAAAGACCAAATATGAGGGGAAGCCGGGAGATAACGAATACTTAAAAAACAATTTGAGGAAATAACTTGAGAAAGAGAAGTTGAATTTGAGTTTCATTAACCTTTAAACCTCCCTATTTCAATATGTAAGTGAAAGTGGACATAAAGTCATACCAAAGTGAGATCGATGCATTAAAATTGAATCATTGGTTCCAAGAACTAGAAGTTTACATTATAATTCACCATGTAGATGAAAAATAAAATATATCATTTACTAAACCAAAGTTAGAGGGCCACCCTTTAACCTAGTGGGAAATCCATATGAAGACACTTAGGATAGAGGGTGATCCACTAGTAACTAGGTGAGAGGACTTCAAAACCCTCATCAAGTGTCACTTCAACCCTATCAAGTATGTAGAGAAGCAATTAATCTAGTGGCACCAATTCATGAAGAGGAAAGGAAAGAGTATATTATAGTTCAAAAAAATGGTTATCATGTTGGATATCTCTCCCAACGGCCCAGATGTACTCCTCGAGTATTAGTGGGTCCACATAGCCATATATAAAAATAAGTGATGTTCTTCAAGTAAATAAAAATGGATAATCCGGTGTACAGGGACAATATATGGAAAGCACAGGTCTCGAGAGAGGGTAGGCAAGTAGTTCCTGGTAGAAAGAGCACCAAGAAGCTTCTTAGGAGGGGCAGACCAAGTGAAAAGGAGGAATGGATAAGAATGAAACAATCATTTCACATTAGTGCAATGATCCAAAAAACCATTGTAACAATTGCAATAATGATGGTCACATTGACAGAAAGCATTGTAAACCACATCTAGAGTTGAAATCGAAGAACCATAAGAAGACTGAAAAGAAAAAGTATATTCTAGCCACATATTTGAGAAATCGAGTTGATATGAGCTCTGATGTGGATGAGAAGATTATTTGTACAATAGTATGTAAGGAGGCGAATCTAAGTATTCTTCATTGCCAGGAAGAGAAGGAGAGGACCAAGCTCTTCCACGTCAAGATATAATTTAATAATACTTGAATAAATGCTCTACTTGACTTTGGTTCATAGTAATGAATCTAGTCAAAAATATTGGATTGGAGGTTCGCAAGCATCCTAGCCCATATCCATTGGGATGGGTAAACATTGATTTAGAGATCAAGGTAATGAAACATTGGAAGGTTAAATTTATTGTACGTGTTTACTTTATTGATGAAGAGGAATTGGACATAGTCCCTCTTTAATGTATGTGGAGTGATGTTTGGTAGCCTCTGCATGTATACGAGGGATGTAATCTTCATGTAGAGAGAAAATCAATATCACATAATCAAGCATGGGAATTCCTACATTATTAATGCACACAAAAGTAGGTCAAGTATCTCACTACTAAATGCCAACCAAGTTGAAGAGTTGATTAGTTCCTATAAGAAAAATATTTTACTTTTCTTGAGAGAGAATCAATCAAATGGTAAATTAGTAAATGTAAAGGCATCCCTAGAGGGGTGCACTAAAGAATAGAAAAAAAAATTGGAAGAGTTGCTACATGCAAATAAAGGAGTGTTCCAATATCCTAAGAGCTACCACCCAAGAGGGAAGTGGAGCATGAAATATAATTATTGTTGAACTCTCTTCAATCAAATATTGGGTTGTATAGACAATTTATTACGGAAAAAAATGAAGTGAAGAAGCAATTATAGTAGTTATTAGAGTAGGGTGTGATTTTACAAGACTCATCACTTTGTGGTTCAACCAACATAATGTACCAAAGAAGGATGGGACTTGGTGAATATGCATCGATTACAGAGGATTACACAAAATTACACTCAAGAAATAATACCCTTTTCCTAGGATTGATGATCGATTAGATCAATTACAATACACTAAATACTAATAGGTTCAAGTAAAATAAGAATATAATTAGAACACCACCTTCAAGACAAGGCAAGGTTCTCATGAATGGTCGACCATGCCTTTTGGTTTATGCAATTCACTAGCTTCGTTTATGATACTAGTGAATAATGTATTATGCCCATATCTAGATTTATTTGTTATTGTCTATTTGGATGGTATAATGGTTTATAGTGCTACATGGGAGGAGCACAACTCACATCTCATTCAAGTGCTAGGGAATTTGAAGAGGCACCAACTATTGGATAACCTCAATATATGTGAGTTTTCCTAAGGGTATTTGGTGTATTTGGGGCACGTGCATGTTGGAGGTGAGCTCAAGATAAATATTGCAAAGATGGATATCATCATGAAGTTCCAAATTCCTATAAATTTATTTGAAGATAGTATCTCTGCTAGGGCACCACGCTACCTACAAAAGTTCACCGCTTCATTTTCAATAATAGTGACAACACTCCACACCATAGAAAAAGGAGTTTCTAATGGGGAAGAATCACCAAAATGTTTTCTAGGAGCTGAAAAGAAGAATCGATCAAGAAACAATTCTCACATTACAAACGTGTAGAAGCCCCTAGAAGTGGAGACCAATGTAAATGGGTATGTGATGGGAGTCGCTTTAATGTAAGGAGGAAAACATATATGCTATCATTCTGAAATATTTCATGGGGCATTCTCAACTACCTTGCTTATACTAAGGAGCTCTATGCCTTGGTACAAGTTGTTAAAAAGTGGAATCATTATCAAATGGGAAAGGAAACCATCATCCACGTAGATCATCAACCACTACAATATCTACAAGCCCTTAGTAAGCTACAACTGAGTAGACATTACAAGTGGATGGGGTTTTTATAGCAGTTTCAATTCTAGTCAGTAAGTAAAAAAAGTGTTGGCTCAAGGGGTCCTGACCCAGGTTCAAAGGTTCAAGGTTTGCCAACAAATCCCTATACTACTGGCCCTTTTGGTAGTGACCTTCTTGCGCAGGCCAAAGTCTCACCCGAAGTAGTATGGGTGGGTGCTGGAACCAGGTTTCCGCACCCTGGGAGAGGGTAGGTAAGTCAAGATGAGCTGTGTTTAGTCCTATAGCAACCCGATCTGATATTACAGAGCCTAGATCTACATATTCCCTCCTCATCCACATGCTTAATCACAATGATACCCACAGTAATCAACAAATCATGAATTTATATAAGATAACACAACTATTCAAGATCTTCTTGCAGAAAATGTAATAGAATAGTCCTAGATCGCAGCATAAACAAATAACACAAGTATATTTGCAGCTTGAATCAATAACACATCAACATATATTAATTATCCAGGCATCACAAAGTCATTAAAACCGATTCAGATATCAACAATAATTCCGCATTCATTAATCCTTCAGATCCGCTTACAATACCCAAATCCAAACCTGCACACACAACAGTAGGGTCTGCACAGAGCAGGACAGGGAATCTCCGTGCACACAGTAGCAGGAGTCCTTCCCCAACAACCCTAACCAGATCTATCAATCCGCTCTTAGCATCAGTCTCTTCTCATTCTTAATCTCTCCTACCGCTAAAAAGGTTTCAACTATTATACTATTTTAGCCTATGCATCCAATGGTCCGAAAACCGTGGTTTGCGGACTCTTGGTCTACCCTTGACTCGCTTACACTACTTTAGGGCCTTTGACCCACCCCAAAACCCATGCGTTAGACTAAATATAATAAAAATTGTACAAAATGGACCAATTTTGCAGCTTGCAGGAGACCCTGTTCCAACATTTCCCCAACACAATCTTGTGACTCGTCCTGAGTCATTGTGGTGGTCATGTCTCCACCTGTGCACGCAGGGCATTGAGGGTGGAAATTAGTGGAGGCAACACCTTTTGACTCTAGGCTACAGTGCTCTGTGCGAGGTCCACAAACTTTTGGGATGTTGGCCCTTCTGTTGCCATAGTGACGTGTGCCAATGTCTAGTTTAGTTGCATGACCGCACCATATGCATCTTGTGAGAGCTGGAGGGATGTGGCAACCCATGGCTTTAATCGTGCCTCTATGACGTGCTTTCGACGCTGGAGTTCCTCGATTGCGTCCTAGAGGGTGCTGTTGGTCTGCAAATGTGCTAATCGTTGTGCAGGCACCAAGGTGGGCAGTGTAGCCTCGACCTGTGCGAAAGATTCTTCCTACTGTCGTAAGTCCTGATTGATCTTGTGGAGGACTGGGTTGAAGTGGACCATGGTCCAGAGCTGCATGGATGATTCTAGCAACTGGGTGCCCTGGGTAATCTGATCTATGATGGTGTTCGTAGCTTCGGCCACTAGTGCAGCATGCTGGGCTCGAATCCCTGGTGGTGTGGTAGGCTGCACCGTGGCCTGTAAGTCAGAGATTCGCTTCTCCAATTGTGCCTCGATGGTTTGTATTTTCATTCGTGATGCTTTTATTGCTGTGACCATACTTTCTATTTTGGCCCAAGGTGTAGCTGCGACCGAGACTCCGTCCAGAACCTCCGTGCAGAGCTGGTGGATCACCATTTCAAGTTCCAATTGCTTCGATATAGCGATGGAATTTTCTACATCTTTCCGCATGAGGGCCTACTTGGCTATACCAAGCTGTTGATGCACCTCTAGGTCTCGCCGGTGGGTTTCTCGGATCACGACGGTGTGGAGACCTTGTAAGGCCTCGTTGGGAAACTTAGCCAAATCCAATTTTACTGCCATATCTATTTGGAGTTGGGGTCCTACCAGGGTAGTGCTAGGCAAAGAGCAGAGCTGGCTTTCTTTCTACGCGAGCATGGTACTGTTGATCACCAAGGGAGCTCGTCTCTGAATTACGCTGGTCTGCAAAATATCTGCCTTCCACTGAAGGGTGCGAAGCTCGGTCTGAAAGGTGTCTATTGAAACCTTCTATTTTTCTGTTATGGCTGCCCATTTATCCTTGGTGGCTAATGTAATTACGTTTGTGATTTGTTCGAGGTCACCGTCAATGAGTGTGATCATCGCATCATATTCCTGGCGCTGGGCGCGATGATTTTTTTGGGGCCCTTTGTCAGTCTCTCCTGGCCGCTTGGTAGTTTGGAGGGAGGTGGTAGCTTGGTTATTCGTCCTGTGCGTGCTTAGCACCAGCTGCGGACCGGTCTTGGCGTCCTTATTGGCGACCTGTGGTATCCGCGAGTTCCTCTCCGTGGCTGCGTCCGCACACCCCTCACTTGGTCTTGTGGTTTCCTTGGGGTTCATAGTTGCGCAGGACCCTTCAACGCTCTATTTTTCAGGGAAGAAGCCAATCCTCCACCCAGGCAGCCAGAGTGCGATTATCCTATCGATCTCCCTTTTCCTCGACCCAATCATGACTTCCTCCTTTTCGGGCATTGCAGGTACCAAAGCTTCCACGGGACTAGGAGATGGAGTCTTAGTGGGAACAGGGGTACTTGATTCTAGGGGCCTATCGGTAGCGGGAGTGGGTTGCATTGCCATGAACAGGATGCTACAGCCCTAGAAAATCGTGCAACATAGACAAACTACATACAGGTTACATAAGTAATACAAAACTGTTGGCTGAGCTATCCATCCTATATAGTGCCTATGGTCGTCCAACGGTAGGGTAAATGTCACTCGGAGCTTACCATTAAGTAAACGGTAAAAAAATGCAAGGAATCGCACCATTAATTGCCATCTACCCGCTCCAGTCAACTGTAAGTTCTCCTTTCTACCTGATTTTACTATTCCAACCGTCACTTTTCGTCCCCTATGTGCATTTTGCGTACCTGCTGAGCTTGGACTAAATATCCACGCCTCTTGTGCATCCTCCCCCAAAACAGGCTTGTTCCCTAGGTACCTCACAACCAGAGACATATTTTCCCGACAGGTGTCATCCCAACCGAACCGGATCCCCTACGTAAGCAAGTTTCTCATAGGTGCTATAAGTAGCGCATATCCCCAAAAAAACTGCCTGTAATACCCTGCATGGCCGAGGAGTGACCACAACTGTTTCCTTGTCGTGAGAGTCGCCGAGCGTATGCTAAATATACCTTATGTATTTGCATCCCTATTCTTATCCAACGTAAGGCGCGTTTCAGTGCGACCCATTCGTAGCCTGAGAAACTCGATAGTCGTGCGCAACCCTTCCAATTTTGCGCCAGATGCAGCTCGCAGATCACCCTTACCCTTTGTTGGGGCTAGGCTATGGTAGCTGACCGTGTCTGGTATCTATGTTGTCCATGTGGGTATTTTCGGTGTGACAAACAGGTGCGATTTACTCCATACCCCAGCGTCGATGTCTCACAGAACTATGTCAAGCGCCCTGGTCCTGCCTACTAACCCAAATGTTCCTAGGAATTCTTCCTTGAATGTCCCCCAGTGGCAGGTGCGCCGATGTAGTTCTGCATCTAAGTACCATGCCGATGGAAGTGGCCCTAGGTCATGAATCAACAGGTGAACCCACTCCTTAGCCATCCTGTCACGCCACTGTTCTTCCCATCTAGGCAGATATTCATTTGGATGTTCTGATCCAAGGAATGTTCTGACCCGTATGCCAGTTGGGGCTTCAAATCACATGATCATCATACCCCGACATTCTTCCCAATCCTGGAATGCCTCCTTATTCATTTTCCACCATTGTGCAGGTACCTCACGTATGGCCAGCTTAAGGGCCCATAGCCTTCGTCCCATGGGAACCTCTATTTCGAATGCTTGCAAAAATTCCTTAATGCTACCATAACCATCAAAGCAGGGTAGGTCTCTTACCTCTGAGGAAATGTAGCGGAAGTCCCTTGTAACTCAAAGGCATTGCAGCGCCGAGACATTGTGCAATCGGTTTTGTCAATTCTCCATCTTCCCATCCGAGTCAGAGAAGCATTCACTGTCCTTTTCCCAGCAGAGTACTCCTTCCACTGTGGGGTTGATCCAATCTTCGTCCTGCGTAGTCAACTTATAAATATGATCCACCTCCTCTTCATCGCGCACTGGCTCTGTGTATCGTTCACCTTCTGCAGGATCTAATGGTACTATCACCCTTGTACCGTTATTTTCAAATACCATGCTTATTTTTTTTAGATTGATGATGCCACCCATATCTATGGCCCAGTCCAGCCCTAAAAGCATTGGGTAGGGGTCCGCATCCTCTACAATTTCAATTACTTCAAAGTCGATTCAGGCCTTTACTCCCGTGATATCCACCATAATTTTAGACAACCTTCCTAGTGGGATGATTTTCTGCCAATTTGCCATGTGCAGCTGGATAGTGGACCATTCCAAATTAGGCTCTCCCATTCGTTGCCAAGTCTATTTAGGTAACACATTCGCATTTGAGCCCAGGTCCAAAATAACTTGACTCATCTCATAGTCACCAATCTGTGCAGACAACCACATTTCTCTTCCGGTGCGTTTCTTATACCTGTATAGTTTGTGCACATCCTTGACCTTCGAAGGTAGATTGGGTCATGCTGTGCAGCTATCTATTAATGCCTGAAGATTCTCTACAACCTTTGGGTTATGTAGTAGCTTCATACATGCCTACAAAAAGGGCTCGACCTCCTCATCTTCCTTGAGGTTCACCGGTGGCTGAGCAATAGCTGCCTCTACCTCAGCAACATCCTTGCAAGCTGCAATAAATGTATCTCTCCCCTTTTTTAAGTCCAAACCTTCCTGTTTACCAACAGCTTTTCGGATCAGAGGTTCCATCGTAGCCTCCTCCTCAGGTCCTCTAGTGGCCATTCCACTGCGTGTCACCACATTCACACTTGGATCCTTGTCTCACAACTCAGCCTTAACACTCTGCACATTCTGCGTAGGTGTCAACTGCTTTTCCTGCATTTTTTCTATCAAGATATGACAATCTTCAATCGCATGATCCATCTGTCTGCAATACCGGCATGATTTCCTAGTGCGGTTTGGGAAGTTCCTTGCAAAGTGTCTTGCTTCTCCACAGTTATAACAGATTAGTTGACCTCATCCCCGTCCCACACTTCCTCCTTGACTGCCTCCCATGCTCCTAGCCAGGGAGCCGCCTATGCCTGCCAGAGACCTTGGTGACACAGGATCCGTTTGTACCCTATACAAGTTTCCTCGATCTATCATCAAATCATACGTTCGACAGTTGAGCTCATCATGTCCTACTGACCGGAAAAATCTGCACCACTGCTGTTTTGCTTCTGGGACGTGCGCACCTAGGCAGGGGCAATGTCTTGTATAATGCAGGCCAGCTACGTGGAAATCCTCACACCACAACACAGGTCCGTTGGGGCCTGGACGCAACGAACTAAGTCTTTTGCTTGACACTGGGTGCAGCAGACTAGGTCCTCCTGCCTGCATATAGTCTGTTAGTAGAGGGAAGTTATCTTTGGTGTGACCATTCACTCTACATCGTATGCACCACCTTCCAGGACTAGCTTCTGCTCCTCGCTCTTGTCGCAAGTTCTGGATCTCTACGTGCATTGCTTCTAGCTACCCTTGGATCTGTTGGACGCCCAGCTGGGTCTCATCTCGAGGTGCCACTTCTAACTTCATCGCAGCTTCCAAGGCTTTCTCCTATGAGTTGAAAGTTTGGTGACCCATAGATGTGCGTATGTGAGGCAGTAGCATGGTGATGAACCATTATGTGTGCTGTCTGTCGTCATATTGAAATCCTCCTTCTCTAATCGCTTTATTCAGTCGTTGATCGACCTCCCACACCGAATCAATGGGCCCTTGCTTGAAATCTTTGAGATCAACCACTATTTGTGAGTAGGACTTAGGCTTCTTGAATTATTGCTTTAAATTGTTCTTAACCTCCTCAATTGTTGTGTTCATATGTTGTCCGATGTATCCCTGTACCAGTCCAACGCTCTTCCTTTAAAGTCAAGGGATAGCTGTGCACGCCTCACTGCATCACTAGCTACGTTCTGCGCAGTCCATACCGATTCCGTGATAAACCAAAAATGATCCATGTCCTCATCTCCTACACCCTTAAAGGTGGGTAAATTCATATGCACGACCATGTCGTCTTCCGGTGGTGGCAGCGGAGGTGGAGGTGAATTATTACCCTTATGCTGGTTCGAAAGTGGTGTGGCTGGAGAACTCTACGAAGCTGCTTCCCTTATCGGATTGTAGAAAAATCTATCTCCTTCTAGGTTGGTCCTATAGTATTTGCTACTTCGCATTGTGAGCCCGTCCAGATCAGGGGTCATTCACTCGGTATGGCTACACATAATACTCTTTTCACACAATAATATCTTGATCAGCAATGGTAAGGTCTTCAGAAACTTACCTCAGAACCCTGTAAAGAATCTTCACTCTGATTCAGAGTAGGATACAAACTGATTGATAGAAAATTCTGTCACAAATCCTCCTAACACGCTGTCTACCTAGTGGTCCACTATGTGAGTGATGGTGTTATCAGCTTTTTCTAATGTTAGATTAGTTTGGGGGTCCACTCTGTGATTCGTTCGTCCTTCCAACACTTATAGAACTCTACCAGCCTTACGAGCCACTCCTGGAGCTCGATCACGATTGTTACGAAGAAGATCTCGTAGATCTATGAAAAAATGTACTTATTCTTCCACTCTTCGGTGGTCAACCTTTCACTATGGTTTTCTCTTACGGAAAAATCCCGAACTTGCTGTTCAAACCAGTCATCAATTTCCTTTTTCTCAGGCTTCCAGTACGGTCTTGGAATTACCCGATCCCTCTCTCAAAATGCTCCAAGTCCCGACAATGGAACCATTTTTTGGCTCAAGGGTTCCTGACCCAGGTTCGGAGGTTCAAGGTTTGCCAACAAACCCTTATACTACTAGCCCTTTCGGTAGTGACCTGCTTGCGCAGGCCAAAGTCTCACCTGAAGTAGTATGGGTGGGTGCTAGAACCAGGTTTCCGCACCCTGAGAGAGGTTAGGCAAGTCAAGCCGAGCTGCATTTAGTCCTACAGCAACCCAATCTGATATTACAGAGCCTAGATATACAGATTCCCTCCGCATCCATGTGATTAATCACAATGATACCCACAGTAATCAACAGATCATGAATTTATATAAGATAACATAGCTATTCCATATCTTCTTGCATAAAACGTAATAGAACAGTCCTATATCGCAGCATAAAAAAATAACACAAGTATATTCGCAGCTTGAATCAATAACACATCAACATATATTAATCAGCTAGGCATCACAGAGTCATTCAAACCGATTCAGATATCAACAATACTTTTGCATTCATTAATCCTCCAGATCCACTTACAATACCCAAATCCAAACCTGCGCACACAGCAGGACAGGGAATCTTTGCGCACACAGTAGCATGAGTCCTTCCCCAACAACCCTAACCAAATCTGTCAATCCACACTTAGCATCAATCTCTTCTCATTCTTAATCTCTTGTACCGCTCAAAAAGTTTCATCTATTTATACTATTTTAGCCTATGCATCCAATGGTCCGCAAACCGTGGTTTGCAGACTCTTGGTCTACCCTTGACCCGTTTACACTACTTTATGGGCTTTAACCCACCCCAAAACCCCTGCATTAGACTAAATATAATAAAAAATGTACAAAATGGACCAGTTTCGCAGCTTGCAGGAGACCCTGTTCCAAGAAAAAGGGAGGTATAAACAGGTTGGTAGACATGCTTTCAAGGCCATCGGATGCAAATTTACAACTCTAGGAAATCTAATGTACATGGATCCTTTCACCCTTGATGCATACATATATGCATAAATATAACTTTAGGACTTCAAGGAGGTGATCAAATAGCTACAAGGCCAAAATCATGTAGAAGATGGTGACAACAAAGTTGACTATCATCTCAAATGTTTTACTCTAAAGGTTGACACGTTTTTTATTCCTAAAGGTCAGTGACTGTATTTTATTAGAGAAGCTCACACCTCCATGGTTGTAGGCCATTTTGGCGTTGTAAAGACAATTACCAAACTACATAAGTATGTGTACTGGCCTAGAATGCAAGAAAATGTAGCACGATACATTAGAGGATGTATACTTTGTTGTAAGGGAAAGTCCAATAACAAAAAGTAAGGTTCATAACATCCATTTACCTGTACCAACTCTTCCTTGGTAAAACATTGCCATGAATTTTGTTGGAGGTTTACCAACAAATAGGAAGGGACATTATATATGTTTGTGGTAGTTTACAGATTCAATAAGAGTCATGTAATCTAATTTCTTGTAAAAAGACCATCAAAGGACAAGAAGCAACAAACTAGATCTTTAAACAAGTCTAGATGCACCTTGGGATACCAAGGAGAATCATCTCAAACATGGATGCTAGATTTCTTTGTGTATTTTGGATTATATTGTGGGAGAATATGGACACTAAATTAAATAGATATATCAAGAGAATGTTTTCCCTCCACTCCAACTAGTTCATGCAAGACACTAGTTTTTCTTATACTCATTCTTCTAAAATTAAAGGCACACTCCGAAAATGGAATTCAATTTGTGATTCTCTACCCAACATGTGAATATTTGCACGTACACCGAAGGGAATGAAAGAAACTTATTATAGGAAGGAAAGCTTCTTGCTCCTTGGTAGATTTTTATGAGAATGTGAAACCTCATTTATTAATATCTATCCAAAACAAGGAGTGAGTGAAGGTACTTTACCAGAAATTTTCCTTTGATGATATCCTTTGATTTGACCCAAGCACAATGGAGAATTCCCATAAGAGAAAAACATGGAATTTAATTGAAATTGATGTGATATCCTAGTGGAATGGATTTGGTGTGAATTGTGTGATATTATGACTATCCAAAATCATCGTCTATATATACAAATTGTATTGGTCGATGTTGATGGGTTGGAAGATATGGAGAGGTAATTATTATAAACATTAAGGATGATGTTCAAAATATAGCTAATGTCATGGTGGCCTATGACTATGAAGTTCCTTCATGGATTTTGACTTTACGAAAGATGAGGAGGAAACGACATCGTCTACACATGATTCTATCTCCACAAATTCTTATGAAGTTCATAGCTCCAAGGTGCATGCATAATATGAAACCAATACATCAAAGAATAATTGGAAATAATTGATAACAACTTGGACTTCGACCAATTTACATGAAAATCAAAGATACAAGTTTATCAATATTAATGGCCTCAATTTATTTCTAGACCCCTTGTTAAAATATCAATAATTAAAGAGGAGCGATCCAAAAAGTTAAAACCACTTGGTTTATAGAACATGATATGGCAGCCAAAGGCTAATTTTGGTCCCCTCTAATCAATTTTCGAAACATCTAATGGATCCCCTAAAATAGTTGTCAAATCGACAGGTGGCATGGTGGTTTTACTACCAAAAGAAAATACACATATTGATCTTGGGAACACATGGATGGTATGATGAATTTGGTTTTAAATTTAGATAAGCACTACACGTACAACTTATTGTGAACAATATCTTGCATTTACAAATCATATTATATATGGATGTCATGGAACTTATACTTTTGTCATGAAGTATGTTCTAGATCACAATATTCTTGAAACTGTCGATATTCAACTTACCATAAACTATCATTCCTCGAGTAACATTTTGAAGGTGGAATCTATGCTCTTAAGAAATTTTCTTCATAATTGGTATAGGGAATTAAAATTTTTTCTCAGGGAGAGTTAAATATTGAAGGTTTTAGTGCTGTCAATTAGTAAGACAAGTGGCATAGCCAGTAAGACAGGTGACATAGCTTGTGGTAAAATTTTAGTCAACAACAAATTCCTCATTTTGTTGTCAAAATTGGACCTTATGTGTTCATAATGCCAAGAGATTTAATACCATCGTATTGTCAAGGCTATTATTAACAATTATTTCTAGAATAAGAGGGATTCATTAAGCATTTAAAAGATATATATATATATATATATATATATATATATATATATATATATAAGAAGTATTTGGAGGAAAAATATATATATATATATATATAAAACATTTGGAGGAAAAAATGTTGGGTGAGAGTGAATATTTTTGGTACCAATGATGTTATGCCTTATTGTAAGCCCAATGGGTCATTATTGTAATATCCCCAATTAGCCACAGCTAGTTGGAATATTATACTTGCTCCATTTTTGTAGCAGAAGAGTAGAAAGTCAATAAAAACAAATCCCAATGTGAAAAGGGATCAGGTTAGGAGGATAAATAAATCCACCTCGGTGTGAAAGAGGACAATACCGATGAACTAGATCGAGTTGTCCAAGTCAGCAACACTGCTACAAGAGGGAAACCAACAAGGACAACACAGTTTTGAAAGGGGAATCTTCTCTAGGAAGCCACCACATCAATGAGTGGGGTCCGGGGTGAGGAGGCTCACCAAGGATAAGAAGGAGGAGATAGCAGCAAGGAAGGCATTCAGTAATCATATATATTTTGTCTTTTGACAACTTGCATGCGTCAGCTGTTTAGCTGTGGTTGCAGCACTGTTTGGTGTAAGGAATTCTAGTGCAGGGATTCCATCCTCTCTTTTGGATCAGCTTGATGAAGGGATCTAAAGGGAAGGTTCAGAGCTTCAATTTCATCATCTGGATTAGGGTCAATCAGCCATATACATCTACAGCACAATTTCCTTCAGAAACTGCGTCTTTTATGCAGGTGCAGCAGTAGCAGGGTTGAACCCTTGGATTTTGTGCTAATGTTTGAGGAGGAGGTGTTTATTTCCCTCCAGAAGATCTAATAAGCAGGGATTTTGGCCAATTTCTATATTAATCAGCTATTTTATGTTTTATTCAGTCATGTTTAATACAAATTTGCATTAGACTATGTTATTTTCTGTAGTTCCACCTTTTATACATATGTAATGCCAGAAACCCTTGCTGGGTGTATTATTTCTCCTGTAAAAGAGGTTGAACCTCCATTTCTTTGCTACATGGTTAATATAAACATTTGATTAGTATTATTTCATCAATTTATGTAGAAACCCTCATGGGAATTACGCTCTCATAGTCTTCAGAAATTCTGTAGCTGGAAGTCATGGGATTGGGGTGTTTTTGAGCTATCTCTAGCTGGGGAGATATGTTTAACTTAGCTAGAATGATTTTTTTAAGCTCAAATTTGGTATGGGAGATGTATAATGTATAAGCCACGGGATCCAAGTCCCATTTCCTAAAGTTATTGCGTTATTTTCTGAAAATGATGTTTTTATGGTCCATAATGCTGCATTTCCTCATTTCGGGAGAGAATAGTAAGGCATATCTCTCCTGCTGATCATAAAATTGCTGGTTAAATGTTCCTTGTACATATTATGATCTAATTTACATTGTTATGTCCATGAGTTGCTGAAGCTACAACTTTGGAATATCTTAAGATATTCTATTTGTTGTAGAAAATCCCTATTTTGGGATATTACAATGGTATCAGAGACGAGGTCTCGAGGTCGATATTCACGGAGCATGGTGGGTTGTAATATCTCGTGTGTGGGTAGGGCCCGCAGCCACGTGTCCAGGTCTGTGTAATGAGGGGTGCTGCATAAGGGCCTCCGCCCTTAGATGCTCCAGTGGGGTTAGGCCCACCCTTAACACCCTGGGATGTTGCCCTCACTAAAAATTCAAGCTTTTGGTATAGTGGTTGGATCTACGAAACTGTAATATCCCAAAATAGGTATTTTCTACAACAATTAGAATATCTTAAGATATTCCAAAGTTGTAGCTTCAGTAACTCATGGACATAACAATGTAAATCAGATCATAAGATGTACAAGGAACATTTAACGAACAATTTTATGATCAACAGGAGGGATATGCCTCAATATTCTCTCCCGAAGTGAGGAAATGTAGCATTCTGGACCATAAAAACATCATTTTCAGAAAATAACGCAATAAATTTAGGAAATGTGACTTGGATCCTGTGGTTTATACATTATACATCTCCCATACCAAATTTGAGCTTAAAAAAATCATTCTAGCTAAGTTAAACAGATCTCCCCAGCTAGAGATATCTCAAAAACACCCCAATCCCATGACTTCCAGCTACAAAATTTCTGAAGACTATGAGAGCATAATTCCCATGAGGGTTTCTATAGAAATTGATGAAATAAGACTGATCAGAAGTTTATATTAACCATGTAGCAAATAAATGGAGGTTTAACCTCTTTTCCAGTAGAAATAAGATGTTGAAAATGCAACAAGATGATGGAGCTTAGTGAAAATAAGTCGCCTTCACTAAGTGGGCCCACAGGCTATTTTTGGCGCAAAGTCTATTTTTAGACTATGTCTATTTTTAGACATATGGATCATGGTCTATGAGTTGCAGGATTCTATTTATGGATGATTGGTCGAGTTGGTAAAAATAGATGGACCTCTATTTTTAGACATTGGGCGAAATCTATTTTTAGACTGCCGGGCTAAAAATAGAACAGTCAAATATTATTAACCCTTAATAATATTTAGACTATAAACATTATCTTATCCTCTTGGAGCACTTCAGTTTGATGTTTGGATGTGGCACATGCAGCTAACAGAAGGAATTACGCTATTCCTAGGGGTTAGTTGAGCTATTGCATGGTTGACTTCAGTTAGAACTCATGTGGCAGAGTTTGGTGGAGTTGATGAGACAGTTGGTGGAGTTGTGTTCGGTTTAACTTAGTTGAACCAGTTGTATTTAGTCTAACTGGAAAATACACTAGTGATGAGTGGTGTGAATTAATTATTAATTAATTCACTAATTATTAACTCATAAATCAACTAAAGAACACATCAATTAACTGCAATGCATGGACAGTTCAGTGGAGACCAGTGTTAGAGGTGGGTGAAAGGGTGAGTCTACTATCAGTTGTGACTATGGCTGTGCATGAGATTTGGACACACATTGATTGAGATTTCCAATGAGGATTGCGCAGTACAAGCCAGGTGGATTCGAACTTGGATCTCATCATTATTCATCTTGGATTGTGCAGTAGAGGCAGGCAGACTTGTGGAGGAGATTTGAACCTGTGACTTGTTCACTTTCTATGCTAGTTTGTGTGTAGCATGTGAGATAGTGCTAAGAGCTGTGAGAGCTTTGTGCTATGTATTGTTACATGTTCTCTATCATTATAATATACAGATAGTTGGGGGTTTTCAGCTGTAAGATTTCCCCATTACATACTGTGTTATATGTGTGCTTGATTATGTTTTAATGTGCGCATGCGACTGCTTCTAATTTCCACATATTGATGATCAATTGTAGAAGAGGTTATGTATTATGCATGAAGCTTAAATAGTGTGTAATCAGGATAATCTCGGTGAATAATTCAGCTATTATTCAAATTTCTATATGGTATCGGAGCGAGAATTGATCATCGGATCTATTACAGTGATTACAATTTATTTCGGTAGACAGAGTCTGTAAGCGGGCCAGGTAGCCTCTGGATCCATCCTTTCTCTGAAAGGTGATATATCCAGTAAATGTCCATACAGTCAATCTCTGTGCTAGAAATACTTTGTTCTCACAGATTGGAAGCGGTTGAGTTTTGAGCTGGTGGAATTCGAATTTGTAGCAGTTTTCTTGGTGTCGAAGTCAAAATGTCTTTCAACGGATTGCGACTGGAGTATGCCCTTGAGGGAAGCTCAAATTATGTTGCATGGAAGGACATAATGGAGGCAGTATTAGATGATAACGGGCTGAAGGAGTTCATAGAGGCTGAGGTCCCAAAGCCTACTGATGCTGCTCAAGTTGAGGCTTGGCAAAAGAAGATGGCAAAATGTTGAAGGATTCTGTTGGAGGGCGTGAGGGATCACATTGTATCCAGCATGCATGGAAAATATTCTCCATACTTGATGTGGAAAGTGTTGACAGATTTATTCCAAAGCAAGAGCGACCAGAGGAAGTTGGCGCTCAAGGATAAACTCAGACACATAAAGATGGAGAAAAGCGACAGTATGCCCAAGTACCTCACGAAGTTCATCCAATGCAGGGATGAGCTGGGAAGTGTGGGGGTGGCTGTAGATGATCAGGAATTGGTGAGCTTGGCTCTCCTTGGTCTTCTGAAGAGTTGGCATGCCTATCAGGATTCTGTCAATGGTCGGGAGAAATTTCCAGGATGGGAGCGACTTTGGTCGGATCTTGTGCAAGAGGAGATAAGGCGGAGTACCAGGGACGAATCTTCATCAAAGGCATCTGATGAAGAAAATTGCGCTTTGGCTACCAAATAAAAGAAGGGGAAGAGCAAGAAAGCTTCTCATTTTGGTGCGAAAGGCAAGAAGCAGGACATGTCCAAGGTGAAGTGTTTTCACTGTCACCAGCATGGACATTATGCCACAAATTGTCCGCAGAAGAAGAAAAATAAGCATGCTGCTGGATCTACAGCGAGAGAGGCCTTAGCCTTGCAGTTTGAGCTGGATTTTTCGCTGATCTCATGCTTGGTCTCAAGTGTGATGGGATCAGTATGGTTCTTGGACAGTGGTGCATCTTTTCACATGACTAGAGATCGAGATCCGTTTTCAGATCTGGATGAGAAAGATCTTGGAGTGAACATCGAGATGGGCGATGATGGTAGATACAGTGCGACCGATATCGGTACCATTTCCTTTGAGAGGGAGTCTGGTAAACCCTTTGTATTGAAGGAAGTGATGCATGTTCTAGGATTGAAGAAGAATCTGATCTCTGTGGTGATGTTAGAAGACAAGGGGTACGATGTTGTCTTCAGCGAAGGAAAGGCTTTCTTGCGCAGTAAGACAATTGGAGAAACCCGAAAGATAGGGGTTCGAGTCAAGAACCTTTATCAGTTGCAAGTATATGGCTGCGCAGCAATGGCATGCACAGCAGAAGGAGTGGTGAGACAGGATGATGGCGAGCTGTGGCACCAGAGATTGGACCACCTTCACCATGGAGCTTTGAAGATACTGTAGCAAATTTCTACTGGGCTTCCTAAGGGCACTCTTGCATAGTCAGATTAGTGCAAGGGGTGTACCTTGGGAAAATTTGTGAAAGCCACCTTTCACAAGAAGGATAGTCGTGCCACAACGATCCTTGAGAGAATTCACACAGACGTGTGTGGACCTTTCTCAGTAGCTTCGACAGCAAAGCACATGTACTATGTGATCTTTGTTGATGATTTTTCTCGGAAGTGCTGGATCTTCTTCATGCAGAAGAAGAGCGAGACATAATCAAAGTTCTGTGAGTTCAAGGCGCTGGTTGAGAAGGAATCGGGGAAGCATGTGAAGGCTCTTAGGAGCGACAATGGTGGTGAATTCATCTCTACCGAATTCAAGGACTTTTGCAGCACAGAAGGAATTCGGAGAGAGCTCATAGCACCTCATAACCCATAGCAGAACGAGGTTGTTGAGCGGAAGAACAGAACGATCGTGGGTGCTGCACGGGCGATGTTGCATGATTAGGGCCTACCCATTCACTTGTGGGCGGAGGAATGCAATACTGCAGTATATGTGCAAAACCGTTGTCCTCACAAGATACTTGGCATGAGTACACCCGAGGAGGCGTTTTCTGGTAAGAGGCCTGATATTTCCCATTTGAGGATTTTTGGTTCACTTGTCTACATTCATGTGACGAAGGATGCCAGGAAGAAGCTGGAGCTGACTGCGGAGGTTGGGATATTTGTGGGTACACTGATACGCCCCACAACTATCATGTGTATTTTCCAGACAGTTGCAAGACCGTTGTGCGACGGGATATCAAATTTTAGGAGGAGAAAGCCATGAAGTGTTCGCTTGAGAGGGAGCTACACTTGCATACAGAGGAGGAGCTATTAGTTCCTAAGGATGAGATTCAGGATGTGGATCAGCCACAAGAGGAAGTTCATGGAGTGGAAGAAACCACTCATGCAGCGCCAGCCATCAGAGGGCACAAGCGCACTACAGAAGCTGAGCAACTGGCTCAAGATGTAGAGAAGGTTGTAGGACAACCTACAACACAGCGCAGACAGAGACAGTCACCGAACCGGTACACTGGATACATGACTCTTGTGAGAAAATGTGTCGTGACAGAGCCATCCTCTTTCGAGGAAGCTGTGGAGGACCCCGCATGGGTAGATGCCATGGTGGAAGAGTATGATTCGATTGTCAGAAACAGTGCATGGGAGATTGTTCCAAGACCGGAAGGGAAATCAGTGGTGGGTTCGAGATGGATCTACAAAGTGAAGCAGGCGGTTGACGGGAGTGTGGAGAAGTACAAGGCAAGATTTGTTGTGCGAGGCTTCTCACAGATAGAGGGGATCGATTATGAGGAGACCTTTGCACCTGTCGCAAGGTACTCTTACATACGGACGATCCTAGCTCTCTCATCGCAGATGGGGTGGCACATCCATTAGATGGATGTGAAGACTGCGTTCCTCAATGGAGTCATTGAGGAGGAGGTGTACATAGAGCAGCCCGAAGGTTTCGAGATCTTCATCAGTGAGTTGCATGTGTGCAGACTCAAGAGAGCACTGTATGGGTTGAAACAAGCACCTCGTGCTTGGTACACACGGATAGACAGTTATTTCACCAGACTTGGATTCTCCAAGGGTGAGGCGGATCCTAACCTGTACCAGATTGTGGTGGAGGGGAAGTTGCTGATCATTGTACTGTATGTAGATGATCTGATTTTGACGGGTGATGAGCTGTTGATACTTTCATGCAAGGAGGACCTTGCTAGAGAGTTTGAAATGAAGGACTTGGGCCTCCTTCATTATTTCCTGGGATTGGAGATTTGGCAGCGCAGTGGAGGACTGTTTGTTTCTCAGGACAAGTATGCCCGGGAGATTCTGGAGAGGTTCAACATGCATGGCTGCAAGCCTGTTGACACTCCTTCCAGAGGTTGGAGGAAGGAGGATGCTATCAAATAGAGGTAGTGGGATGCCACCTGCTTATCTAGCTGGGCCAGGGGGTTGCTTATATCTGGGTCATCACACGATTTGAGCATATATGCTATGTCTTTACCGCCTTTCACAAGCTATGGTTAAGCCAACCAAGCTCTTCTAGAAGGCAGGCAAGCATGTATTGCGTTATCTTAGAGGCACATCGGGATATGGATTGTGGTACATACAGGAGGATGAGGTGAAGCTATGTGGCTTCACGGATGCAGATTGGGCAGGGAGCCCAACGGACAGAAAGAGCACATCTGGAGGGATCTTCAGTATCGGGTCGACAGTAGTTTCTTGGTACAGCAGGAAGCAGAGATCCGTGGCACTCAGTTCAGCAGAGGCTGAGTATATGGCAGCAAGCTTGGCCGCATGCGAGGCCATATGGATGAGGAAGATCCTGGTCGGATTTTTCGGGTCACACTTGGAGCCTACTGTGATTTATTGTGATAACTAGAGTTGCATTAAACTCTCAGCTAATCCAGTATTTCATGATAGATCCAAACACATCGACATCAGGTACCATTATATCAGAGATTGTGTGCAGTAGAGAATCATGTTACTTTCATACATTTCCACGGAGGATCAGGATGCTGATATCTTGACGAAGGCGCTCACCAAGAGCAAATTCGAATACCACAGATGTAGATAGGGGTTGCGTATAATCCATATCTTGTTGAGAGGGATAAGAAAATGCAACAAGATGATGGAGTTTAGTGAAAAGAAGTCACTTTCACTAAGTGGGCCCGCAGCTATTTTTGGCACAAAGTCTATTTTTAGACATGTCGATCATATTCTATGAGTTGCAGGATGATATTTATGGATGATTGGTCAAGTTGGAAAAATAGATGGACTTCTATTTTTAGACATATTGGGCGCAATCTATTTTTAGATTGCCAGTCTAAAAATAGATATGTCGAATATTATTAGCTCTTAATAATATTTGGACTATAAACATTATATTATTATCTTGGAGAACTTCAGTTTGATGCTTGGATGTGGCACATGCAGCTAACAGAAGGAAATACGCTTTTCCTAAGGGTTAGTTGAGCTATTGCATGGTTGACTTCAGTTAGAACTCATGTGGTAGAGTTTGGTGGAGTTGATGAGACAGTTGGTGGAGTTGTGTTCAGTTTAACTTAGTTGAACTAGTTGTATTTAGTCTAATTGAAAAATACACTAGTGATGAGTGTGGTGAGAATTAATTATTACCAATTCACTAATTATTAACTCATAAATCAACTAAATAACACATCGCTTAATCGCAATGCATGGATAGTTCAAGGAGACCAAGAGCAGAGGACCGATAGAGGGTGAGTGTGACTATCAGTTGTGACTATAGCTGTGCATGAGATTTGCACACACATTGATGGAGATTTCCTATGAGGATTGCACAGTTGAAGCTACTGGGATTCGAACATGGATCTCATCATTATTCATCTTGGATTGCGCAGTAGAGGCAGGCAGATTTGTGGAGGAGATTTGAACCCGTGACTTGTTCATCTTCCATGCTAGTTTGTGTGTAGCATGTGAGATAGTTCTGAGAGCTGTGATGAGCTTTGTGCTATGTATTGTTACATGTTCTCTATCATTATAATATACATATAGTTGGGGGTTTTCTTACTGTGAAGAAACTGTGAAGATTTCCCCATTACATACCGTGTTATATGTGTGCTTGATTATGTTTTAATGTGCACATGCGATCGCTTCTAATTTCCGCATATTGATGATCAATTGTAGAAGACGTTATGTATTATGCATGAAGCTTAAATAGTGTGTAATCGTGGATAATCCTGAATAATTCCGCCTATTATTCAAATTTCTATACAAGACACCCCATACTTCCTATGATTGCATATGTATAAAAGGAAGCACTGCAGAAATGCAGTCTACTGCAAATTTGTATTAAACATGATTGAATACAACATAAAATAGCTGATTAATATAGAAATTGGCCAAAGGCCCTCCTTATTAGATCTTTCGGAGGGAAATAAACACGTCCTCCTCAAACACTAGCACAAAATCCAGGGGTTCAACCCTGCTACTGCTGCACCTGCATAAAAGACGCAGTTTCTGAAGGAAACTACGTTGTAGATGTATATGGATGATTGGCCCTAAGATAGATGATGAAATTGAAGTTCTGAACCTTCCCTTAAGATCCCTTAAGCAAGCTGATCCAAAAGACAAGATGGAATCCCCGCACGAGAATTCCTTGCACTAAACAGTGCTGCAACCACAAATAAACATTTGAAGCACGCAAGTAGTCAAAAGACCAAATATGGATGATTACTGAATGCCTTCCTTGCTGCTATCTCCTCCTTATTATCCTTGGTGAGCCTCCTCACCCCGGACCCCACTCATTGATGTGGTGGCTTCCTAGAGAAGATTCCCCTTTCAAAACTGTGTTGTCCTTGTTGGTTTCCATCTTGTAGCAGCACTGTTGACTTGGTCAACTGGATCTAGTTCACCGGCATTGTCCTCTTTCACACCAAGGTGGCTTTAATTATCCTCCTAACCTGATCCCTTTTCACACTGGGATTTGTTTTTATTGACTTTCTACTCTTCTGCTGCAAAAATGGAGCAAGTATAATATGCCAACTAGCAGTGGCTAATTGGGGATATTACAGTCCTCCCTACTGAAAATTTTCTTGCCCACAAGCAATAGTAAATAAGGATGCTGCAAGATCTTCTCTCCCTCCCAAGTGGCATCCTCATCTAGTAGATTCCTCCATTGAATCAGATATTCCTTGATGACTCTGTTCCTTAGCTGCCTCTCCCTTGTGTCTAAGATTGCTTCTGGTTGCAAAATTAAGTGGCCCTCATCACCAATAGGGGGGAGATCCATGTTGGCAACTATATTCCTTCCAATGGCCTTCTTGAGGCAAAAGACATGGAATATATTGTGGATCTTGCTTCCCTTGGGAAGCTCCAGCTCATATGCTACCTTACCGACACACTTGATCACCCTGTATGGCCCATAGAAACGTGGTTTGAGCTTTTCAGTTCCCTTCTCCTTGAGTGTGGACTGTTTGTAAGGATGAAGACGCAGATAGACAAGATCCCCCACCTCAAATTGTCTCTCTATCTAACCACGGTATGCATACATCTTCTACTGGTTTGGGCAGTAGCAATGCTATCCTTGAGTGCCCTGAGTATGTCCTGGTTCTCTTGAATCCATTCCTTTTCCCTTGGAGCCTTACTTGCCCCAAACATAACATCAAAAAATGAGAGTGCCTCATACCCATATAAGGCTCGGAATGGAGTCATGCCAATATAAATATGGTGAGTAGTGTTGTAACAATACTCTCCCAAGTGGAGCCAATGCAATCAAGCTCTCTGCTGCCTTGTTACATAGTTCCTCAAGTAGCCTTCCAGCCACTTGTTCACTATATTGGTCTGTCCATCGGTTTAGGGTGGATAGCTAGTGCTTGGAGTCAAATCAGTCCCCACTAATCGAAAAAGTTCTTGCCAAAATCCACCCATGAAGCGGCTGTCTCGATCATTCACTATGGTCCTTGGGAGACCATTTAGTCTGAATACATCTCTGAAGAAGAGCTCAGCTACCTATGAAGCAGTATAATGTGCAGAAATGGCAAAGAAATGAGAGTACTTTGTTAGTCTACCAACAACTACAAAGATACAATCCTTACCCTGTACTATCGGTAGGCCAGTGATGAAATCCATAGAGATGCTTTCCCACTTCCCATCCGGAATAGGTAGTGGATGCAATAATCCAGCAGGGTGGGTGTGTTCTCCCTTGCTTTGCTGACAAATGGCACACTCTTTGATATGTCGGAGCACATCCTCCTTGAGACCCTTCCATGCGAATCTCTCTCTTATGGCCCTATAAGTCTTTGTGAAACCTTGATGCTCGAAAAGTGGGGAATCATGTGATGCCAGTAAGATCTTCTCCTCGAGCTTGGAATTCTTAGCCAAGAAGATCTGGTCCCGGTAATAGATGATCTCATCCACCGCCCTAAACCTCTCATCTGATACCACCCCATCAAGTATCTCACATGCAAAATCATCTTTGGAATACTCAACTAAAAGTTGAGCCTTCCAATCTACGTCCATGCCCCTAAAATACAACACTGTAAGCCTCCTGGATAAAGCATCAGCTACTATATTGCTCTTCCCCTTGACATATTCTATGTCAAAATCATATGCTTGGATTTTTCTCACCCACTTCTGTTGTCTCTCTTGGAGTTGTTTCTATTCAAGGAAGAATCTAAGACTGTTATGGTCAGTCTTCACCTTGAACTTATTCCCCACCAAGTATTGCCGGAATTTGGCTAATGCATGCATGATAGCCAACATCTCTTTATAATAGATGGGGTATAACCTCTCATGAGGGAGAAACTTCCTGCTCTCAAAGGCTATAGGATGCCCACCTTGCATCAAGACTGCTCCAATCCCTTCACCTGATGCATCACATTCTAGAACAAAAGGTTGAGAAAAATCAGGAAAAACCAAAACAGGACAACTACTCATTACCTCCTTGAGATTATCAAAAGCCCTCTGCGCTATAGGCCTCCAATGGAAAGTTCCCTTCTTGGTCAAGTCTGTGAGTTGTGCAACTAGCTGTGAAAACCCTTTCACAAACTTCCGGTAATAAGTGCATATGCCCACAAACCCTCTGAGTTCTGTAACATTTCTGGGTTCAGGCCAATCTCTGATAGCCTGGATCTTCTCCTCATGTACCTTCACTCCATCTAATCCTATGATGTGGCCCAAATACAACATATATGTGAGGCCAAATTCACATTTGGAGAGCTTGGCATAGAATTGTTGCTCCTTGAGGATATGTAAAACTGTCTCAATATGTTGCAAGTGCTTCTCCCAAGTGCGGCTGTAGATTAGAATATCATCAAAGAAGACCAATACAAACTTCCTCAAATGACCATGGAAGATGTGGTTCATGCAAGATTGGAAACTTTTTGGGGCATTGGTCAATCCAAAGGGCATTACCAGAAACTCAAAATGCCCATAGTGACATTTGAATGTTGTCTTGGGGATATCTTGCTCCCTCACCTTGATTTGATGATACCCGGATCTCAAATCAATCTTGGAGAAGTATTTAGATCCCCTCAACTAATCCATGAGTTCATCGATCCTGGGTATAGGGTACGTGTTCTTCATGGTCTTCTTGTTCAAGGCCCTATAATCAATGCACATCCTCAATGTGCCATCTTTCTTCTTTACTAAGATCACTGAAGAAGCAAAAGGAGTAGTACTAGGTCGGATGTGTCCTAGAGCTAGCAACCCTTGGATGGCCCTCTCAATCTCATTCCTATAAGCCTTGGGGTGCCTATAAGGAGTGGTGATCATTTCTTGTATCCCTTGTTCCAACTCAATAATGTGTTCAAACCCTCGGTCAGGAGTTCTCCCTGGTGGGATATCTCCAAATACTGTAGAATACCGATCCAAAAGAGACTGAACATCTGGATGCACTGGTGAATCCTTTCCCCCTACTTCTCATATATGCAGCTCCACTGCCCATTCAACATCCCCTCTGCACAAATCTGCCTCCATCATGTGTGCTAAAACAACCTGAGGGGGGTATGTGTTTATACCTTTGATCTTTTGGTACTGACCATCCTTCCCTTCTGTCCATTCCATCTCCAAAGTTATCCAATTAGTGGTAAATCTCCCAAGAGTGATCAACCACTGGACTCCCAATATGAAATTGGTGTCTGGAATATCTACCACAACGAAGTGGTCTGTTAAGTTTTAAGTCCCCATGGTAATGGTTAGTGCTGGAACATACTTGGCACACTACAGGGTCATAGCTCCTAGGACCAAAATTGAGAATCGCTCAAACTCCTCCATGTGGATCCCTCTACTTTGAACTAGCTGTGCATCAATAAAATTATGAGTGGCCCCACTATCTATCAACACAAATACTCTTTGCCTCATAATAGTGACTCTCACCCTCAAAGTCAGATATTTTGGGACCCCTCTTAACACTGCAATATCTCCCCCTCTTGAAGCAAAGTCTTCTATGGATGGTACAATGCTGGCATCCTTCTTGGAGAAGGTCTTGACATGATGTCTCCTTCCTGCAACACATTATCCCTCCAAATCACGAACATGGATTGTATTCTTTGGTCCTGAGTAGGTCTCCTGCTGAAATAATGTTCTTGCCCTGGGAAATATGTGTTGTAGGTCTCTATATTTCTCCGTAGCTTCAAGGAGTGTGGTTGGTCTAGTGGATTTGACCAACCCCTACAATGGTTCAGCCACCCCATTAATAAACATGCATATCTTCCTGCTCATGGTGAGGTTGGATACCATCACTAAAAGCTAAAAATACTCAACAATATAATCCTCTAGATCTCCCTCTTGTTTGAGCTTGTTTAACTTGAAAAAATGGGCTTCCGGATCCCTTGGATCAAATATCTCCACTAGATTCTTGGTGAAAGCTGAGTATGAAGTGATGTGATGATGCCCAAGTGTGGTCAATCCATGAAACCACCATTCTTGAGCTTCCCCTTCGAGGTGCAACGCAGCTATCTTGATGGCTTCTATTTCAGAAACCTTGTTGAGCTGGAAGTATGTGTCCAACTTCTCCACCCAAGCCTTGGCTGCACACTTGGGTGTCCCATAAAATGTGGGCAAGAAGAACCCTACGATACTGTGCTGTAGCGCTGATCCTTGCATCAAGTTCTCCTCCTTTTGATGAGGATTAACCCTCCTTCCATCCTTGACCCAAAAAAACTCCTGAAAGCTCAAGTGCTCCTTGAACCTTTGAGATTGGATTTCATATTCTTCAAAATATTCTGCCAGGGTTCCCTCCTTATCTCTTCCAGATAGATATGAAGGCATGGTAGAACGTTGTGGTGCAGCTGGATGCTCTATGCCATTTTGAGTGCTGGTGCTTGCCTCATGGAAAAACCCTATATAATCCCCTTCATGCCTCATCTCCTTGAGGTCCCTTGCAATGTTCTACAGGGTTTGAAGTAGGAGATTCGAAATATCTTCCTCCTCCATGATGAATATAGATTTCCCCCACAAGCTGAGCCATGAGCAGAGCTCTGATACCACTGTAGATCCAACCACTACACCAAAAGCTCGAACTGTTAGTGAGGGTAGCATCCCAAGGTGTTAAGGGTGGGCCTAACCCCACCGGAGCATCTAAGGGCGGGGGCCCTTGTGCAGCACCCCTCATTACACAGACCCGGACACGTGGCTATGGGCCCTACCCACACACCGAATATTTTTGGTACCAATGATGTTATGCCTTATTATAAGCCCAATGGGTCATTATACATTGTAAATTTACGAGTTAAGAGGACTATTGTTGGATTCATCTCTTAAATTTAACAAAGCCTTGCTTTCTTCTATTTTATGTGTTAAGATTTCTTAATTTTCCACACCTGTTTTATAGCTCAACTTTTTGTGATTCCATAGATTAGTTTGCTGCTCAGAGGTTGATAAAGGATAAAATTGAAGTTTGAATCTATCTTTGTTATCTTTTTCTATGTATGAAGTATCTATGCATTTTCAGTATATCGCAGAAGCGTTTCTCTAAAAGAGTATTTCTTGTAGCTGCATAGTATATATTAAAATTGTACTTTGAATTACACATTTACATGTCATGTTCCCGTATTCATATTTGATGCCCAATTTCATGACATCATTTTATTGTTGGAATCATTGAGTAATGCCTAGAAAAACCATCCTCTTCTATCACATTCCAACAATGACTTCCTTACTCACAGTTTGCGTCTACTATTCATTATTTTCCTTTATTTATTCCACCTTCCTCCTACCATATTCCATTTTCTATTCTTTGAGACTCCATGCCTAATGGATTAGGCCTTTGATATTAGAAATTTACTATTCTTATTCCAATCCCTTGTCTTTCGATTCTTAACCCTGTCCATCCTGTCATCAATTATCATTTTATATTTGGCCACTATGCTTTAATTAAATGAAAATTTGCTACTATGAAAAAGGGTAGATGATTCGTAGAGGGAACCCCTTCTGACCTAAGCGCCAAATTGTGGTCTAAATATTAGTTTGAGGTGCCTTGGATAGTTCCCTAGCCAGAAACCATCTCAAGGATGCAACATTTTTGGCATTATTACTGAGGAACAAAGAGAACATACTTTTTTCCTTGAGATTCTATAGATATTAGATATATTTCTTGAAGGTGAAAAGGATCAGGCATAAGCTATTAGTTTTCTCATCTGGTGATTATAAATTTTTTCAAGACTCCACTGGAAAGTGAGACCTCTTAATAAGGAAATGAAGTACCTTTACAAAAACAATCATGTGTAGATGATGAATATTTTTCAATAAATTTTGGTCGTTTTACTAGTCCTTTGTTGCTTCTTCCTATACATTTGAAAAATATTTTCTTCTATTTTATACAACAAGATATTCATAGATTCAAAGCTTTAGCTCCTTTCTCGGAAAAGGAAATTATCATCTCTTCTTATATTCCTTAGTTAGAAAAGGCTGGTTCATTTATGCCCTCTGAAAATAATGGCGAGTCTCATACAAGTTCTCTTGAACAAGAGACATCAGTGGTAAACCTTGTGTCTAACCTATAAGAATTCATACATGAATTCAAAAAACATATCCTTCATGAGATTCCTTCAATGTATCTTAAGTATTTTCCAAGGTTTAATGGAGAAAGTGATATTCCAACTGAGAAACATATGGTCGTTTTCCAAGACTTCACAAATTCCTTCAAAATCCAACACGACGATGTCTTCGCGAGGTTTTTCACTCATTCTTTGCAAGGAGAGGTTAGAAAATGGTTCAAAGATATATCAACTAATTCTATTAGTTCTTAGGCTAACTTTCATTATATTTTATTGAGAAAATGGGTTGAAAATAAGACTCATGATCAATATATTTATGAGTTGTATGCTTTAAAAAGTAGGAAATATGAAACTATTACTAGATTTAGTAGGAGGTTTGAAAGGATTTATAATGTTATTCTTATAGATATAAAAAATTATAAATATACTTCCAGATCATATTATGTAGGTGCTCATCAAAATTATATTTCCTTTTATCTCAAAGAGATGAAGTATTCTTCTTTAGAACAAATGTTTTCTGACATTGAGGAAGTAGATAACAATCTATGGGATTTTGTGGCAAACAAGTTGATCATGTAGAAAAACAGGAATTGATTTTAGATAAGTAGCAACTTGAAGAGGAACAATAAAAACCTAATGTTTCTCGTTCTACAATTCCAAATTTCAAGAGTAAACCAGAGCCTTGCATATTTAAAGGAAAGAGAATGGAAGATATTCATGTTTCATATCGGCAAGCTCTCACTTCTTGTACCCCAGAAAATGATTTAATTAGTGATTGTAATGATGCTTCCTCGTTGTATTTTATGGATGATTTTTATGATGAAAATTTTATAGATGTCCTTGATTATGAAGAAGGTAATGTTTACAATGAAGTTTTTGAGTTGGAGGAAGATGCTTATAAGAAATTTCAAGATAAATCCTTAAATATAGATGACTTAACCATTTAAAAAGAACTAATCGAAGAAAATGAAGAAAGCATTGTTTACAAAGGTAAAAATAATTATGTTTCTTCAAAGCAACAAAAGTAGCAACCTGTTAAGCATATTGTTGTCTCTCTATGAGGAAATAAGCATATGTTACAAATGCCTTCTGAAGATTCGAATAATTTTCCAACTATTATCACTCTGTAATTTCTCAAGGCTAAAGAAAGAAAACACTGAGGTAACTATCAACCGCTTTTGGAGATTAGGATCTAACCTTCCTAATGCTCAGAGAGGGCTCTCTCTTAATGATTTAACTTTGTTTTTAATTGATTTTAGGCTAGTTATGAATGATTGATTTGGTTTTATTTTGATTTGTTGGTTGAATTACTGATTTAGATGGATAGGTGTATTTTTACTCTCCATTAGGATATGGAGTCAATATATCAAGAAAACATAACATAATCAAGTTCTAAAGGAAGTGTTACAGGGCAAGGTAGCTGAGCAAAATCAAATCTTAAAGGCTGAATGGTGAAGTGGTTTTCAATCAGGATCAAGGAGAAATTAAGGATTCCTTAAACCGAATAATGAAGGAAGGTGAAGGAGGTCAATCGGGATCAGAGAGCAGTTAAGGATTCTCAAAACCATATATCAGAATAAAACATGAAAATGAATAATCAGTTAAAAACAGAGTGTACTTAAACAATTTCTGCAATAAAATTCCTGTTATAACATTTGAATTTAGAAAAAAATGCAAGTTTATGGAATACTTAAGGAAATAACACGAACAATTGAAATATACTTCACTGAAGTAGCTCAACACATGAATCCTGTAAAGAAATGCCTTTATTACTTGTCCTGTCTGTCAACTTGGAAAAAGGTAGAATAAACCCTCAGATAGTAGATTAATTCAACTATAGAAATATTCAGGTATCCACACTCAATAATTTGAATTGATGAAGTATTTATACAACTTATTAAAAAATAGCCTATCAACTGACTAGGATTTATTTTATGAAATTTAATATATGGATGCAAAAAGGTAGTGACACCTTTCTAACTAACTGAAAGTTGTTCCTGTTTTATTTGATTGATGTCATTTGTTTGTTTCTTTCATGCTAGCCTATCTTTCACACTTTCTTCTTCCTCCGTATTTCATCTTTTTACTCTTTCACATGTCTTTTCTTTATCTATCTTTCATCTATAGTAAATCACATTGACTCTCTTGTGTTTCTATGTTTTTATTAAAAATAGAGTTTACTAAAAAAATATGTAGCTTCATGTAAAATATGTCCTGGAAAGTCACTTTGAATGAACTTTGCGGTTGCTGGTGTAAATGTTTTTATCTTTGTTTAATCATTACTGTCTCTGTGTAAATTGTCTCTTCCTGCTCTGTTTTTGGTTTTAAGTCGGTTTTCTTTCTGTACATAAAAATTCTGCTGAGTGAAGCCTTTGAATTCATATCCCGAGAGTATGGAGGAAAGAGGTTTTGGAACTAGTATCAAAATTGTTTGTCCAATCTCCTAGTCTTGCTAATTACCTGCAAAATAAAACAATAGTTAATGAAACACAAGTTTGCAGGGAAGCGAGTAATGTCTTCATTGAACTGGGAGATCTGTGGAAAGAAGTCTGGACTACGGAAGTTCAATTCTCAATCGGCAATGGCTTCAAACTTGGCCGGTAAATGCTTGTTGGTCGTTTCGCAATTTCAACCGAGAATAGGTGAATAATGGTAAAGCGGGGTTTTATCACTTTTAACCGGAAGCAGTAAATCACATGGCACGGGGTTGAATTCAAATAGTGGTGGTTTCATTGTGTAACAAAAATGTGGTAAGGCAGGTTATTGCACTGTGAGAAGCTGTTTGGCAGTTTTTTGGCTGGGGGGTGCGATAGAATATGGGAGTGCCGTGTGGCAAGGGGACGGGGGTGTGAAACCATCCATTTCACACCCCTCTAGGGTTTTAAACATTGGACTATCGGGGAGTGCGGAAGGATGTGGGGGTCATCTGATTTGGTAGTGGAGATCGGACGTTGACAAGTTTGTGAAATCCATTTAAATGATGTGGGGTCGGGGAAGGGTTTAAGCGGAGGTTTTGATATAAAGTGGGTCTGGGAAATGGTATAAAGGGGTTCGGGAAACTTATATATGAATGGGTTAATATATGTGAATGGGTTAATATATAAAGGGATCGGGGATATATAATGGGGTAAATATATTAAAACAGGGATTAATATAATATGGGGATATATATTAAAGGGGTTAATATATACGTAAAAAGTTAAAATGATAGCGAGAGGGGTTTATATGGAGTGGGGCCCGATACATTAAGCACTACAAACCTTGGATAAGTGGGTTTTTCATGTTTTATTGAAAAAAGTGGAGTTAGTAAAGGGGAAGTGATTTTTTCAAAGGGAAATGGGTTTTTGACTAGGGAGAGGGGTTTTTAGGAAGGGAAAGGGTTAGAATAAAGGGAAAGGGATATTATCAAAAGGGAAAGGGATTTTACAAGGGGATATGAAATCCAAGAGTGGAAATAGGGTTTTTGGCAAGGGGAAAGTTTTTTTGAAGGACATTAGTGATATGAGATGAAACAATTGATGTTTTTCATTACTTGTGAAAGTAATCTACCTACCCATTTTTTTTACCCTAAAATTTTTATTTCCTTTATTGGGTGCAATTGAGTTTGCTGACCCTTTTATTTTCTTTTGATAAACAAACTATCCTACTTCTAACCTTATAACTTCCAATGACTCAGATTAAATTGATGAGCTCATTTTTATTCTCTACCTAACTACTGATCTGCCAAGATTAAATGGTTTGGCCAGATATTTATTCACTAAATATCATGACATGAAATTAAAAGAATGAATGAATCATGATTAAACTATATGATCATCATGGATTGTGGCATTTTGGACAAGCTACACACAATTTTTATTTGCATAAAGTAAACTAAGAGTAGTGGCATTTGAATGTGCAACACTTTCAGAATGTATTTTTGTTTCTTTTATGGGGTTCATACTTTATATCCTTTTTTAATCTTCTTTATTTTGGTCCTTTGATTATTCTTTTAGGACATACCCTCTTTTCATTTTTTAATATGGGAAAACATTTGTAGAAAGCAAAGGTATGTACAATATTACAAGATTAAAAATAGCCAATTCAAAATTATGATCCTTATTATTATAGGACCCTAACACCAACAATACTTCCTTTTACAATAAGCTTTGATAAAAAATATTATGAGAATGGGAAGCCTATATCTCATAAAGAACTAGCGCCTATATATGAAATCTATGAATTAGAGTCAAAGGAAGACACTGCAGAAATATTTCAGGAGAACATCTTAGTTGGAGCTTTTAAACAATTGAATATAGGGTACTTGTTGATAAGCAAATTTCCATTCCTAATTTTCAAGATCATGTAGTGGCATGCTTGCATGTTTATGTATTTAAAGATTCACCTTGATCTCATATTATGACTTTGAGATTCAATTTCATGACAAGTTGCACCTTTCCATTCCACTTTTGATTTTGCAAAGGTACATGTAAGGAACTTAGAATACTATTCAAATGTTTTAATGGCTTCACTTGAAGTTGCTTTCACTAACCAAGGTAGTTTAATCGGTTATAGTAGAATATCTTGTATATAAATAAGTTTTGTACATGAGAATTCACTTTCAATTTACATATTTGATAGTAGAGTGTGTTAGTTCAATGTGCATAATAGTGGTTTAGTTTCAATGTGAATGCACAATGTTCATAGGGTCACATTGTTACAAATATAAGTTTTTAGAAGTTGTTGACGAAACTGAACCCGCCAACATTTACAGGATCTCCTCGATATTAAGTCCCAATTATACCTCACACCCTTTGATATAGGAGTCCCATCTTAAATACGACTTGGTTGTCGAAATTATGGGTTTTAGCGTTATGCCTTCGCTGCAATAAAACATAGAATGATGTATTCATGACTTTGGTGAGATAGGTGTATGACTCTATGGAGGGTCAAGTGCAATGCATGAAGGTTTCTAACATGACAAAGGAAAAGTAAGTGAGACTCTTAGAAGCATGTAATAGTACGCAACTTGAAAGGAACAAATGAGTGGAAAAGGGATCATAAGTTAGCCTGCAAAATAGTTCACAAGTTAACGATGATGGGAATATACAACAACATGCATTCAATAAGATTCATACTATTGCAAACGAAATAGTTCATAAGTGTTAATGTAAATGAAATAAAATATATTGAAATCATAACAAGAATATTCCTACTATATTCACAACATATGCATGAAAATGTGTCAACTTTGAGCTTTTATTAAAGTAAAATTTCCAAGCATACATATACAATTGACGAACCGCTAGCCCCAATAGTGGAACATGAAGCCAACACTTGCTCCTCCAAAGAAAGATACTCCCTCTATGCTATGGAGAAGCCAAGGCTCTCAACAAATCTCCCAAGCTTGTGATCCTAAGACAAAAGCCCAGCCAAAATCCCTTTACATGACTAATGAGGGTATATTTAAAACAAAAGGGGTAACTATTAATCTCCCTTTGTGACTCTTCGACTTCCATCATGATTGTTTGACTTCCTAAAACCATGACCTTTAGACTTCATTACAAATGAATATTCACATTCCACAATTTACACTTGGAATTTCACTAACTAATTACAAAATAATATTACAATATTTCTCACGACCATATAAGAAAAAATTGGGCAAAGTCACTAGACAACCTAATAAGACAAAACAAGTTAAAATTGAGTTTCGGGAAACTCCAACTCGACCACTTCGACTTTTAGTTTCTCGGTCACATAACAGCGCCAACATTTGTTTTGCGGGATGAATTCCCCAATCTGTGCAACAGGATCAGATTGGAAGTGGACTCTAGCCTCCATTGCATCTGGGTAGAAACATTTGGAACCATTCTGAATTTCCTTCTTCATCAGGAGCAACATATTGTTGATCTAGACAGGGCCACTAATGTACTTCTACATATTGTTCTTGTTCACCTCTAGATATTCCTTGGTGGCAACTTGTCTAAGATGATCCAAGTAATATTCAATCTCCTTCCTAACTTGATTTATGTGCTTGGCCTCAATGAGTGACCTAATTGAAGGTATATTGTGTGATTTTGCCATGAAATTCACGTTGTTGTATAATCATGCATATGAGGTATGAATGTTGGAAATGAATGAGGCAAGTTGTTTGTTACTCTGGATAATAATCCTAACTTGTGCTTTCTCTAGCTCTGCCTATTTCCATGTTTTCTTTCCCAACTTGGACGATGCTCCTTTGTATTGCATTGACCACTCGTGCACGACAATGATGGATGCGTGAACAACCTTGAGATATTTAGCATTATTTTTGCATTTCTGTGCAAGAGAAAAACTTCTTTATGCATAGTGACAAGTTCCTCATAAAGCGTTCACATGGTCTCTCCTAATGTCAATACTTCTCCAAGTATGGTTGCCTTAAGTTATTTGAGACATGCTTGTGTAAAAGCTTCTTTCTAGACCTCTACTCAGAGTTGTTCCACTCCTTACCTTGCAGCCTATAGGTTCTTTTCCATTTGTCTATTCTTGGCCATGAGATGTTCCATGTTTTACTTGGAAGCACCTGTGAAGGCCAAGTTGGCTGCAACAATGGCTATTGGATTTCTCCTGGCATCTGTCACAATTACCCTTTCTCTGACGAATGTAGGAGACATGAGTTCGTATAATTTTTTTTTCTTTCTTTCGCACTTATACAATCTTATTTTGAAGTTCGTCGTAAGTTAGATTGTATGTATCCATGATCGGACCATCGTCAAGTGGAACCATTTCCTCTTCTTCGCTTGGAGCTTGTTGTGCTGTCAAATGAGGGGGAGACTGAATGGTGATTGACTGAGTGCTTGACATAAGATCAAAATCTTGGTTTTGCGGCTCCAACTCCACCTCCATGTCTTGAATTATAATCAGTTCTTTGATTTCTTGGGCAAGTTACTTCTCCTGCAATTGTCTACTCTTCTCTTTTAGTTGTCGGTCCTGCTCTTACTCTTCGGCTTGTTTCCGTGCTGCTTCTTCTTCTTCCATATTCTGCCTTTCCTATTCTTCTCGTTTTTGTCTTTCTTCTTCTTCTTGTTTTTGTCTCTCTTCTTCTAATATTTTCTTTTCTTCTTCCTCCTTGTACTTCTGTTCTTATTCTTACTTCCTTTGTTTCCTCCTCTTTTTTTCTGCTGACCGCTTTCAAGATGATTAAGTATTATTTCATCTTGTGGATTTTCTCTTCCACTAGGCTATGCACAACCTTCCTCTTGCCTTTCTCATGCACTGGGTTGCATCTTTTTGTTGGTTCTTCCTATAGAGTAACTTCCTTCTGCGGAGTATTTTGTGATGTTCCTGTGAAGATGACTGGTTCATGAGACTTAGAGGCATTGTAAAAATTCTTCATCTATTCCTCCTTGAGCCTGTATAATGTCTTTCTTGGCCACTGGAAATTAATTGTCACATAATGTTATTTGAAAATTTTCCAAGGATCATACAGATTGAAGGAAAAATGATTGAATGCAAATTTATATATCTCCTTGCCTTCAGCCTCAACAAATTTTAGATTCTTGATCTTGTACAATCTGATTTGCAAAGGAAGAGTGGGCCAAGGTGATTTCTTCTTCCTTTCCAAAACTACTGAAAACCCTGTGGAAAGATGATGAGTAACTTCTTGCAGGATCAACTTGTCCGTGGCATACCTCGATAACTGATGTGGAGGCTTCTGACGACCAAACACTTTGAGGTAAGTGCCATACGGTGAGGTAAACCAATCTGATATTTCTGACACTGCTTACATTTCCTCACGGGACATGCAAGGTGGCTCTTCCAAAAAATTAACTTTTACAGTGGAATGAGGAAGTGATCAGTTAATTTTTCCATTACTCCCTTGAAGCTGCACTGCGAAAGAAACTTGCAATAGATATGCATGGTAGGTTCTCATGGTGACCAGGTCCAATTCATGCCAGAGTGAATTTTGAGCACAAATTTCATCCAGAAAATAGGCAGACATGTAGAATCTAGCTTCCTCACCCTTGGGAGGGCTCTTAGCATTGGTTACATGAATTCTCAATTGTTGATCCAACAAGTCTAACCAATTTAATAGTTTTCCTTCGTTCATAATTTGATTAAGAAAGAATTCTGAACCTTATGGGAAGGTATCAATATTGCTTAGACCATAGATTTAGAAACATAAGATTATCAACTCTTATTAGCCTACCTGAGAGATTTTGTCTTGTAAGTATTTTTGGGTGTTTTGGTGGAATTTTGAATGCTCTTTCACCTAACCTTTAACGACATCATTTGTGATCAGGTAGCTGGTGATTGCGTAAGAGTGGGAATCCATGTATGACTTTGGCACCGATAGATGATACATGAGGTGGAAATCATGTGCCATAAATGAGGCAAGAATTTGTTTGCTAGCATTGCTGAGATTTATGGTCTTGTTATCTGTATGTGATAGTATCCAGCTGACGATGTATGCACATGGAAAAACCAGGTACCTGCATGCAATCTTGTGTAATCTCGATCTCTGGAAATTTACGTACACATGTCAGTCTTCAAGATCTTTGTTGAAACTTTTTGCTGAGAATACCTCATTCACCTTATGCCATGTAATGTTTGAATCTTTATCTATGAACAAATGAGTATCTGCGAAAATTGACAAGTTCACTGGAGCACTCTCAACTACCTCTCCAATGTTTCTTTCTCTAGTGTCCTTTGAGACATTTCTCTTGGGATCCATAGTGACAGTAACTGATCAAGGTAAGACCTCCAACACTGTATTATATGTAAGATAGAAATTCACTTATGGAAAACATAAATTAGCTCAATCAAAATGACTTCCAAAGCAAGATCCGACCAAGAACCACAAGACTGAGAGGGAAAAATGCACAAATCCTGAGCTCAGGGAAGAGTATA
Organism: Pinus albicaulis; assembly: GCA_034641835.2. Classification (NCBI taxonomy): domain Eukaryota; kingdom Viridiplantae; phylum Streptophyta; class Pinopsida; order Pinales; family Pinaceae; genus Pinus; species Pinus albicaulis. The sequence goes on along the minus strand of CM076570.1, from coordinate 126,452,638 downwards.
GCTTCATGAACTATGCATTATGCAATCTTGACAGTCAAGGGGGGGGGGGGGGATTGAGACTATGCAATGTGCAATCTCATCATGCACAAATTGAGGGAGAGAGTGCGCATTGCACAATCTTAGTGGCCAAGGATGAGGCTTGAGCCCTAGAACTGTGTAATGTGTAGTTGGGAAAGCCAGGGACTATGCATTGCACAGTCTTAGAAGCCAAGCACGAGGCTTGAGCCTTAGAGTTGCGCAATGCCCAGTTGATCATGGAAACTGCTGGTCAAGTAAAGGGCATATCTGCTTGGGAAGGGGATGGGGAAGTGGCAGATCTAAGTGATAGTGTAAGTAAGAGTGGAGATATGACTAAGGAAAGATATGTTAGTGAAAATAAAGTGCATAATATCAACATGCAAAAGAAAAAACAAACATGCATAGGGAGTCGCTGAAACGACGACCACCTGTGGGAAAAAACAAGAGGATGATGTGACACTTATAAAAGGAAAATGATAGACTGAACCAACACTTTTACAATATAATATAAGTTAAAAATATGAAAAATATGAAAGGAAACAAGGAAAACAACACTCACAAAAGAAAAAAAATAAAAAGTGATAGAAAAAGTGACAACATACAACAAAATAAAAAATTACCCGAAAAAGCGTCACTAACTCCATCGAAAGCTCCTTGATTTCCATGGGAAAGCTAGAGCTCAAAGATTGAATGTGAAAATTAGCTCTAGGGGCTTCTATTATATAGATGTAAGCTGGTTAGGGTTTATGAAGCACATGCCTAAAATCAAGGAAAAAACAACACTTGGTGAACAGTAAAAAATAACAACTTGTGTCAGCATTCAGAAAACTAATTATGCAATCCCTATTTTCTAGGAGTTTCTTTTTGATTTTTTACTTTTTATTTTATGAGAAACTACCTTCTCACATTGCCAAGAAGGATTGCACAATTCCCAACCACAAGGAATTGGGAAACTCCTTGGCTTAGTACATTGTGCAGTTTCTAAGGGCTGGGTAAGATTTTGCGCAATTTCTGAGCTCAAGGTAGGCCTGCCTCCCAGGATTGCACAGTTTCTAAGCTCAAGGCTAGACTACACAATTCAGATCGTCAAGGTTGGGATGCCTTCTAATATTGTGCAATTTTTGAAGGGAATATCGACAATGATGCAAGGTCAAGGAAAAAGATGGCTTATGTTTGAAAAGGATCAAGTTGAGATCAAAACAAGGCATCAAAAGATCTAGATGATAACATAAGTATTTAGATAGCCTGAATACTTGATGGTAGTGAATGGTAAGCTCCTGTGGTTAGAAGGGAGGCTCCAAAATCCAAGCATGGGAAAAATTGTGGAGGGTGGTTATAGCATCTACAACACTTGGCGACACATTGGTAGAACTCCATCTATCTGTATGGGTCTTGTCTCATGTAAAATAGGTCTAACTCTTCAAGAAGTATTGTTTAGTTCATTGATCACCATAGCTTCTTTACTTAGCTTGAGTTAAAGATATAATGCCTTACCATTCTCTTGATCAGTGACACACAAACAAAGACAAGTCAAACTCAGTTGTTTCGATTGCAGATAGGTAGTATATAAATATACAAGTGGAAAATAAATATCAGAGCCTTGGTTTTCATCTCTAGTGTTTCTCAACTACCATAAAGCCTGGACAGTAACCCGATGAAGTCACTTCAGGGACACAAACATTGCTCCGCTGCTAGCGAGCCTGGAAAATACCTCGATAAAGTTTCTTGCTTCACCTCCCTGCGCATGAAGCCTTTCTCTTCTTTCACCCTTTTTTTTCTTTCTTATTTGTTCATAGAACTATGCATATTCACTTATTAATTTCATGGGGTAGAAGAGGGATCCCAAATTATTAAGAACATAGGAATTTGTCCCTTTAGATAAGGATGTTTAGCCACCTCTGAAATACAATTCACTTGTTAAAGTTTCATCCCCTCCTTACTCTACTCAACTTAGTTGACAAGACAAAACCGAACAATCATAAAAACCGATATAGAGTAGGTGATACTAGTTACAGATTCAAGCATCACGATTACACTAAGATTTTCTTTGAGAAATAGCGTATTTTCCATCAGGGTATCATCGAATAAAAGGTACAAGATCCATGCAAAGAGAGGGAATGAAAATATAGCCAAGTATTAATAGTAGCATAATTTCCTCTTGAAATTCATCATGGTTGCTTTAGAAACCAAACACGGTCTCATGTAGAATTTATTTGGAATGGAAAGAAAGAAAAGGGTAGGGTAGAAAGAAAATAAAAACAAAAGAAGACAAAGAAACAAACAAAACTACCCCTACTCCTAAACTAACCAAGAGAAAAGGCCAAGATCACGTAAAATGAAACTTCCAATGTAGCGACTGAAGCATTTCCTAACTTGAGCGGGTGAGGGCATCAACAATAAGAAGATGTTCAAGAATAACAACAGAAAAGAAAGATAAATCGTGACATGTTGCAACATTCGAAGGTTGAAAATGCAGGAAGAAAAATACATCAAGAAAACATTTTCGAAACATTTTGCGGATGCATGATGGTTTTCGTACACATCGCAACAAGGTAGCATGCAAAAACATTCTTCCGAACTTCCAAACTTGGAAAACATAAAAAAAAGTGAAAAACTTGTGCTTCGTAGAGGAGATTTCCAGGTATGATTCCTCTAATGTTGAGTGATAGAATCATGCAAAATAGAGGGAGACTTGTGAAAATTATGAAACAAAATGATTCTCAATTTGTGCAATCAATTAATGATGATTCCCGAAAGATGAAGTACAATCCTGATAATGACTAGAACCAACATCAAGGCTATGAGGACCTAACATAACCATCAAAGTTGGCTGAAGTTACTCGACAACCTGCGGTAGTTCCAAGACATTGGGAGATAGATCATTGAAAAATGGTGGCTTAGAAAAATCAACAATAGAAAACATAGGGTTGTGACCATGTGAGTCAATAAATAGATCACAAAAACCATGATCATAAATACCATCATCAGAAACCAAGTCATCCTCATGATCTGATGAATCGTAGAGAGGAGGAGATTGAAAACAAGAAATTTCACTCTATGCTTCTTCGCAATGATCGGATGATAGATGGGAGAGATCAAGAAGAGTGTTGGCATGAGTTGTCCTTGATGGAAACCTACTTGATGAAATAATATTGTTGGCGATATGATGCAGAGTGTTGTCCTTGATGGCAACCTACTTGATAAAGTTGATGATAACCTACTTGATGAGTTAAGGGGGAGATTGTTGGAAATGTGATACAATGTGTTGACTTTGATGGAACCCGCCTGATGAAGTTGTCCTTGATGAAAACTGACTTGATTGAAATGATGTAAATCTGATGTATCTACAGATTAGTTCAGAAGTAGCAGAAGAAAGGAAATTTAGTAAGTGCTAGAAAAATGATAAAAATGATGTGTCACAAAGAATACGCGTGTTTGTTAAGGAGAAGTAGCATATGCACGCGGAAAAGTACGTGCCAAGTCGCGTATGCCAATTTGCACTATAATTTTGTAAAACCAGGGGGCATTACCATGGTATTGACCCAAAGTATTGAGCACTTGATTATCTATTTGATCCCGTCCAGGAATACCATCGGAAGTGGTGTGGTTTTGGCTCATGGTATTGACAAAGGATAAATCTATATAAGGAGAAGAAGATCATTATGAAAGGGTGTGCATGAGTAAGGGTTGTTAATAAATAAATCTCTCTAAGGAATATCTGCATGGATGAACTCTATTCTTAATTGATAGATCTGAATCTATGATGCACCTATGAATACAATGATGGATGAAGAAAATAATGAAGAAGAATCTATAGATCTGAAATGACTTTGTATTTTCTAGATCTGCTTATGGAATGTTTAGATCTGTGATCTGGCAAATCTCTGCTGAAGAAGAGGATGAGATCTGAATTTCTTATCTGATCTGAAGAGTTGCACAGTCCTGAAATGTCTGAAGACCTATACGCAGGTTCGTGGCAGAGAAAGCGCATATATACGCGGGTTACCTTCAGAAAAAGCACGTATGGTATGTAAAATCAGTTCTGAAATATGTGTAGATGTATACACAGGTTTGTTTCTGTGAAAGCGCGTATATACGCAGGTTCAATGAAGTAAAAGCGCGTATGAAATCTAAGGTTTTGCTGAAGTATGTGGAATGGAATGTCTGATCTGCTCTGCTGTTTTACTACTATGATGTATTCATACAGATCTAGGTTGTTTGAATGTTGATTATGTTGATTAAAGATCAAATTTTTGGTTTATTGGTTGATGGTACAATGAATGAATTGATGAGGTTATGAGTTTCAATTTGACGTGTGATGAGCTTAAATGTGTGGAGTGGGTCCATTATGAAAATTTGATGAAAAGTGGCCTACAAGATGTGTTGTATGGAAGTTGTTGGATCCAGTATGAAAATTGATGAAACATGGTCTGCAGTGGTGCTGAGGGTCGAAGCCTTAAGTGAGGGGGTAGTATCTCCCTTCCAGTGGTAGCTGGTAAACGAGAGCAGGGGGTTGTAGCTCCCTTCCAGGAGAGGCTGGTAAACGAGAGCAGGGGGTTGTAGCTCCCTTCCAGGAAAGGCTGGTAAACGAGAAGGTTGTAGCCTTCTGCAGGTGGGTGCCTGCGTGCTGGTATGAGTCTGCGCCAGTACATGGTTGTAAGAAGTTTTCTTTATAATAAATATTGAAGACTGAGACGACGACACGGTGGTTTTCTCCCGAATTGGGTTTCCACCTTAAATCCTGGTGTTCATGTGTGTTGCTTATGTGTGATGATTAATTCTGTTCTTACTGCACATGTTTACTGCTTACTAAATATCTAATAAATGAATGATGCAATGATCTAAGCTAATAATTATCAGCATAATGAAATCTCTGTTAATACACGAGTTTTATTAAGGATATCCACGTGTATATGCGAGTTGGCTTCATTAAAGTAGCGTATGGGTTTTAGAGAAAGAAAAAGTAAAAAAATTTCAGTCTGCACTAAATACTAATTCACCCCCCCCCCTCTCAGTATTTTTCCCAACAATTGGTATCAGAGCAGGTCCTTTTGCAGAAGCTTGACCGCTTGAAGGAGATCCGTCACAATGGGAAGTCAGGAAGGAGTAATTTCTCTAAAGCCACCTTTATTCAATGGAAGTAATCTTTTATTCTGGAAGATACGAACAAAAGCATATTTGCAAAGTCTTGGTGCAGAAGTATGGGCAATCGTGGAAGAAGGTTATCGGTATCCGACAACTATTCCTACTGATGTAGCAGAAAGGAAGAAATATGAAATCAATGCCAAAGCAGTCAATATTTTATTAGGAATCCTGTCTGAATCAGAATTTTTTAAAGTGATGCAGCTAAATTCAGCAAAAGAAATATGGGACAAAATCATTCTAAGCTATGAAGGAGATACAAAGGTAAAAAGTGCCAAACTCCAAACTCTCATTATTGAATATGAAAATTTAAGGATGCATAGTGATGAGAGTATTGCCAGTTTCTTTTTACGTCTAGATGATACTGTAAATCGCATGAGAAGTTTGGGTGAAACCATAACTGATACTACTCTGGTTGAAAAAGTCTTAAGATCTTTGACTTCAAAATTTGAGTCAAAAGTATCTGCTATTGAAGAAAGGCAAGATCTTCAACTACATGGTATTCTAACTGTTTTTGAAATGAGAAAAGAAGGTCCCTCTCAAATCAGAGAAGTTGCCTTTGTGACATGTGCAAAAGGAAAAGAAAAGGAAGTTGTCAAGGAATCAAGTTACATATAAGAAGAAGAAGAAGAAAATTTTGTGAGAAGACTCCAACCAGGTACTGGAAGATTCAAAGGTAAGCTTCCCTTCAAGTGTTTTAATTGTGGAAGAGTTGGTCATTATGCTGCTAAATGTCCTTATGAAGAAAATCATGATAAAGGGAAACAATTTGAAAAGGGAAAGAGCTATTATACAAATGAAGATAATGATGAAATGCCAAATGACGATGAAGAAGATCCTGACCAAGATCTGTTAGTACTCATGACAAGGAAGCAAAAGAAGAAGGCTACTCAAAGAAAGGAGATATCTCAGAAAACATGTGAAGCAGAAAATGAAGAATATGAAAAAGGTACTAATCTTTGTGATTCACTTCCTTATGCAAGGAATGGTGAAGATAGTGAAAATGATAGTGAAAGTAATAGTATGGGTCTAGAAGCAAATCTCAAGATTAATGATGAAGATCAATTTAAAAAGAAGGAATCTATCTACAAATATATGATGGAAATGTATCAAAGACGGATAGAAATGTATCAAAAACTGCAGGATAAAGTAACCAATCGAAGTGAAAGACTTGAATCAGAAATCATCTCTCTGAAAGAAGAACTGGAAAATCAAATAAGAAGAATGAAGAACTTCTACAAAAATTTGAAGAACAAGAAAATGGGTTGAAAGAAGAGATTCTAAAATTGAATAAGTAGAAGAAATAATAATGAAAGAAGAAAGCATGAAGAAGCAATGCCAAAGATTGGAGGTTGAGGTAAATATTTTGAAAGGTAAATTAGAAGAAAAAATAAACTCTTGAGGTTTCAAGATAGTACTAAGATTCTGGACAATATTCTTAGTATTCAAAGGTCTCCCTCTGTTAAATTTGGTCTTGGTTTTCATGAAACTGTTAAAGGAGAATCTAGTTCACAAGGAAGTGCTAAAGATTCAAAGGATATCAATGCAAAACCTGATGTGTTGGAAGAAACAAAAGGTCAACCGACAATCATGAACTCTCAAAAGAAATCATTCCCTCCTAACTATAGAAGCATCAATAATGTTGAATGCTTTAAATGTCATAATTATGGGCATGTTGCAGCCAATTGCAGAAGCAGATCATTTCAGTCACAAACAAACAGATTCTACTCAGAAAGGTACTCAGGTTTCTTCAAGGGATATTGTTTTTCATGCAGCAAGTTTGGTCATAAAGCAGCTAATTGCAATAGAAGAAGGAATATAAAAACACATTATGATCCTTATGCTTACTTTTCTGGTCACATAAGATGTTATGCTTGTAACAAGTATGGACACGTAGAAAAAGAATGCAGGATGAATAGATCTAAAAAATTGGACAATTTCCAGCACACAATAAGAAAATTTAAGCTAAGCTGGATAAAGAAGGACGATCGGTCAGAAACGTAGGGATAATAATCCTACTGCAGTCATCCTCTTCTAAAGCCTACTCCTCATAATGGCTGCAGAGTGATGTGAGATACATTATAGAATGTATCATCACAGGGGGAGCAATGTATGATGATTCCCATGGTTGGTTTGGTAATTCTGGTTATGTTTATTGTTGACAGTGCATCTGATGTGAAGAAGACAGGTACAGGTGATACAAATTCAGGGGGAGATGAAGCTGTGGAAATTTTCAGTGTTTCACTTTCCATACGCGGGTTTAGTGAACTAAAGCCACGTATACACGCGAGTTTTGATGGAGACAGTCGCATATGCTTTTCTGATAAGAAAAATAGTAAGATAGCTAAAGATCAGGAGCACAGGTTCAGGGGGAGTATCAGTCTAACAAATGATTGCATTGTTGGCATTGTATTTGATTATTCCTTAGTTCTTGCTCAAATGATGATGACATGATACATGGTTTCTTATGATGAGATTATGGATGAGCCCTGTTTTCTTTTTGCTGAAGAATTTCTTTTGTTTTCACACATGGATGAGTTGGAAGTCTTATGATTAGATCATGCAGAATTTGTTGCTATGGTTGAGACCTTTTTCCTACGCATATTACACCATGATGAATCATGAAGATCTTGGTGATATCAGATCACATTGATGATTGCTTGAAGTTGTTCTGGTATGATAATTCCTCTTGGGAAGAATATGTTGATGCTGCAAAGAGTCTGAAGGCTTGGTTACTAATGTGCTTATGCTACAACTGTTGGATGACACTTGAAAAACATAGCTACATTGTCCCATCTTTCTTCTCTCATATATTCCAAGAAAGCATTCAGATATCTCAAACAGAAGCTGGGAGTAGTCTCTTCCATGCAGAAGATCATATCTACTTAATTTCAGAAGATTAAATGAGATACACAGATTTCCTGAATGAAAATCGCGTATATACGCGAGTTCATACACAGAAAACCGCGTATGGGTGGTTGCTGACAGAATGTTTCTGAGTCAGCATTTTTCAGCACAGCTATAGTACTGTTTGGTATCTCTAGTGGTGCTCCAGTGCTCATAATTCTGTTTCATTCTCTGACGTTTCTTGATAAAGATGCCTTGATGATTTGCTGTTGAAAGTGTTCAGGATGCACAAGCTAAGGGGGAGCATTGGTCATATGGAAAGTAATGCATTGTTGGCATTATGATGGTTATGAAATATGATATCTCTCTTGAGTTCTCTTTGGTATTGGTCATAAAAATTCATATTTGTAATTTGATGAAAAGGTCATGTTGAGACCTATGATGTAAATTTGTAATATTTAGTCGTGTAAGGACTTGATCAAATTTGTAAACCCACTTGGTTGGGTACTTGAGTCATATATGTAAATCCAATTGGTTGGATCATTGTTGTAAGTATGAGTCCTTGGTGATAGGAAAGATCATAGAGTAATGTACTTCATTGAAAAAATATGTTTGAAGATTCAACATGAACTCAGGGGGAGCATGGTAACTTCAGTGAACATCAGATCTATAGAGATATTCTTTCTACATGTGGAGAAAAACCTTATTTTGGTTTTCATCCGCCCTTTGCCCTTGATGTCAAAGGGGGAGAGTAACATGGTGTTTGAATAGCGGGAAAGTATCATGGTGTTTGCATAATGGTTATAATCAATGTATCTATCTGTTGTGGTGATCAAACATCATCATGGTTGCCATCAAGTCCAAAGGGGGGGATTGTTGGCATGAGTTGTCCTTGATGGCAACCTACTTGATGAAATAATATTGTTGGTGATATGATGCAGAGTGTTGTCCTTGATGGCAACCTACTTGATAAAGTTGATGATAACCTACTTGATGAGTTAAGGGGGAGATTGTTGGCAATGTGATACAATGTGTTGACTTTGATGGAACCTGCCTGATGAAGTTGTCCTTGATGAAAACTGACTTGATTGAAATGATGTAAATCTGATGTATCTACAGATCAATTCAGAAGTAGCAGAAGAAAGGAAATTCAGTAAGTGCTAGAAAAATGATAAAAATGATGTGTCACAAAGAATACGCGGCTTTGTTAAGGAGAAGTAGTGTATGCACGTGGAAAAGTACGTGCCAAGTTGCGTATGCCAATTTGCACTATAATTTTATAAAACCAGAGGGAATTACCATGGTATTGACCCAAAGTATTGAGCACTTGATTATCTATTTGATCCCGTCCAGGAATACCATCGGAAGTGGTGTGGTTTTGGCTCATGGTATTGACAAAGGCTAAATCTATATAAGGAGAAGAAGATCATTATGCAAGGGTGTGTATGAGTAAGGGTTGTTAATAAATAAATCTCTCTAAGGAATATCTACATGGATGAACTCTGTTCTTAATTGATAGATCTGAATCTATGATGCACTTATGAATACAATGATGGATGAAGAAAATGATGAAGAAGAATCTCTAGATCTGAAATGACTTTGTATTTTCTAGATCTGCTTATGGAATGTTTAGATCTGTGATCTGGCAAATCTCTGCTGAAGAAGAGGATGAGATCTGAATTTCTTATCTGATCTGAAGAGATGCACAGTCCTGAAATGTCTGAAGACCTATACGCAGGTTCGTGGCAGAGAAAGCGCGTATATATGCGGGTTACCTTTAGCAAAAGTGCGTATGGTATGTAAAATCAGTTCTGAAATATGTGCAGATGTATACGCAGGTTTGTTTCTGTGAAAGCGCGTATATACGCAGGTTCAGTGAAGTAAAAGCACGTATGAAATCTAGGGTTTTGCTGAAGTATGTTGAATGGAATGTCTGATCTGCTCTGCTGTTTTACTACTATGATGTATTCATACAGATCTGGGTTGTTTGAATGTTGATTATGTTGCTGATTATGTTGATTAAAGATCAAATTGTTGGTTGATTGGTTGATGGTACAATGAATGAATTGATGAGGTTATGAGTTTCAGTTTGATGTGTGATGAGCTTAAATGTGTGGAGTGGGTCCAGTCTGAAAATCTGATGAAAAGTGGCCTACAAGATGTGTTGTATGGAAGTTGTTGGATCCAGTATGAAAATTGATGAAACGTGGTCTGCAGTGGTGCTGAGGGTCGAAGCCTTTAATGAGGGGGTAGTAGCTCCCTTCCAGTGGTAGCTGGTAAACGAGAGCAGGGGGTTGTAGCTCCCTTCCAGGAGAGGCTGGTAAACGAGAGCAGGGGGTTGTAGCTCCCTTCCAGGAAAGGCTGGTAAACAAGAAGGTTGTAGCCTTCTGTAGGTGGGTGCCTGCGTGCTGGTATGAGTCTGTGCCAGTACATGGTTGTAAGAAGTTTCCTTTATAATAAATATTGAAGACTGAGACGACGACAACGGTGGTTTCTCCCGAATTAGGTTTCCACCTTAAATCCTGGTGTTCATGTGTGTTTCTTATGTGTGATGATTAATTCTGTTCTTATTGCACATGTTTACTGCTTACTAAATATCTAATAAATGAATGATGCAATGATCTAAGCTAAGAATTATCAGCATAATGAAATTTCTGTTAATACGTGATTTTTATTAAGGATATCCGCGTGTATACGCGAGTTGGCTTCATTAAAGTAGCGTATGGGATTTAGAGAAAGAAAAAGTAAAAAAATTTCAGTCTGCACTAAATACTGATTCACCCCCCCCCCCCCCTCTCAGTATTTTTCCCAACAAAAAGAATATATTTCCTCTCCATTTTCAAATGTAAAACTAAAATTCCACAAGCCCTGAGTGTGATCATCGTTAGAAAATGTATATTGGAAAGATAGATTAGGTATGACAGAATTGTGGAATATGTCAGGATAATGAGGGATAGGTGAGAAAGGAGAAGCATTGACCTTCAATGAAGATTATTGTTAAGAAATATAATCCCACACATAATCATTGTAAGTGATATCACAAGTTTGCTGGTCAGCACTAACTCCATCCTAAATTGGATCCTCATGAACATCAGAAGAAAAAATTAGAATAGGTGGACCAAACAACTCACAATTAGGAGGACCTAAAGAACCAACAGATGGAGAAAAAGGAGACAAAACATCATTGTAAACATCAAATTCATAGTCCAAAATTGGGTTGAAATTCTAAATATGTGGAGTGGGAAAATATGGTAGTAGGTGAGTAGATGAAATCTCAAGTTCTCCAACCTCAACCGGCGTAAATGGAGTTGTTTGATGAGAATAAGACGAAGAGTCACTTGGAACAACAACTTCCTTTGTCACAAATTTAGGAGCTCCATAACCAAGGTATGTTGGGATACTTTCAAAAGATTCATATTTTACTGTATTCATCACAATGTGAACAAGAACCTCTAACTTCTCTTTCATAAAATTCCAATCAACATCATCTTTATAAAATTCATAACAGGAATGGATAAAGTGATCGTTAAAATCGTTAAGGGATTCATCCGGTGCTTTTCTCAGATGCACGATTTTTTTATAAATAGACTTATAATCATACTTGTCAAAGGTGCAACACAACTACTTGACAAGGAGTTCAGAAGAGTGAATAGAAACGATCAACAATGTGTAACACCATTCCTTAACGCACGCTTCGAACGTGAGAATGAACGACCTGCAAGAAGTATGCTCATAGTGAATATTGTGATGAGTACAAAATTCGAGAAAATGAGTGGTGTTCTCAAGAATGGTTGTTCCACCATCGCCATCAAACTTCATATTTGACAAGTCATTGATTATCCCCACAGGCACTTTCAGATTTGCAGTTCTGGAAAAACAAGTTGGGTTTAAGATATGGGAAGAAGCCATTTAAAGATAAGGAAAGTTCTAATAGAATTCATGGGATCAGCTTGTCATTTGTCCCTCCTTCTAGCGCCAGAAATGTTGACAGTGTTGGATCTGCCAACATTTAGGGGATCTCCCCAATATGAAGTCCCAATTAGACCTCACATTGTTTGGCATATGAATCCCATCCAAAATAAAACAATGTTGCCGAAATTGTGGGTTTTAGTAATATGCCTTGGCCTCAATTACATAAATAATGATGTATTCGCGGCTTGGGTGAGATAGGTGTATGAATCTATGGAGGGTCAAGTGAAATGCATGAAAGGTTCTAACACGACGAAGGAAAAGTGAGTGAGCCCCTTAGAATACTGTAATAGTACATAGATTGAAAGGAACACATGAGAAAAAAAGGGATTATAAGTTAGCTTGCAAAATAGTTTATAAGTTAACCATTATGTAAATATACAACAACACACATTCAAAAAGATTCATACTAATGCAAACGAAATAGTTCATAAGCATTAGTGTAAATGAAATAACATATATTGTAAACATAACAAGAATAGTCTTACTATATTCAAAACATATGCAGGAAAATGTGTTAGCTCTGAGATTTTATTAAAGTGAAAGTTACAAGAGTGCATATACAATTGATGAACTGCTAGCCCCAATAGTGGAACATGAATCCAACACCTACTCCTCCAAAGAAAGATACTCCTTATATGCTATGGAGAAGCCAATGCTCTAAAAAAAACTCCCGAGCTTCTGATCCTAAGCCAAAAGCTCGACCAAAAGCCATTTACACGACTAATGAGGGTATATTTATAACAAAAGGGGTGACTATTTAGCTCCCTTTGTGACTCTTTGACTTCCTCATGACTGTTTGACTTCCCACAACCATGACCTTTGGACTTCATTACAAATGGCACTTTACATTCCAAAATTTACACTTGGAATTTCACTAAATAATTAGAAAATAATATTACAACATTGCTCATACCCATATAAGAAAAAATTTGGTAGAGTCACAAGACAACCTAATAAGACAAAACAAGTTAAACTTGAGTTTGGGTAAGCTCCATCTCAACCACTTTGACTTGTAGTTTCTTGGTCACATAGTGGTGCCAAGCTTTCTATTCCACGAGGACTTCCCCAAACTATGTGACGAGATCACGTTGGAAGCGAACTCTTACCTCCATTGCATCCGGGTAGACTGGTTTGGAATTGATCCAAATTTCCTTATTTAGCAGGAGAAACATAGTGTTGATATGAAAATGGCCACCAATGTAATTCTGCATATTTTTCCTATTCACCTCTGGATATTCCTTGGTGGTGATCTGTCTAGGCTGATCCAAGTATTCTTTAACCTCCTCCCTGAGTTGATTTCTGAATTTGGCCTCAGTGAGCGAACCAACTGAAGGGATCTTGTATGATTTCGCCATGAAATCCAAACCTTGTATAATTGTGCATATGAGGCTTGGATGTTGGCAATGAAGGAGGCAAGTTGTTTGTTACTTTGAATAATCATCTAAACTTGTGCTTTCTCCAACTCTGCTTGTTGTCTTGTTTTATTTCCCAACTCGGTAGTGCCCCTTTGTATTGCATTAACCACTCGTGCACGGCAACCATTAAGGGAATTTTGAGGTCTAAAATGGGCCTCCTAAGGAAATTATAAAATAATAGTGGAAATAATAAAATAATATTAGATTGCATCATCAATTTTTCGAGGGAAAAAAAATAAAAAAACTACTTTTTCAAATCGTATTTTAAACTTATCTCCCTATGGGTTTACTCAAATTTCGAGTGGGAACACTCGTTGGATGAATAATTTGATTCCTCATCCAATTAGTACCCATGTTTCATACTTTTGATGGACCTTTCTACACGAAAAATGAGAAATAAATACAAAAACGTGATTGCAATTGCGTTTTTTCATGTATTTCTCATTTTTCGTGTAGTAGGGTCCATCGAAAGTATGCGACATGGGTACTCCTTGGATGAGGAATTAAATTTTGCATCCAAAGAGTACTCCCACTCAAAATTTGAGTAAAACCTTAGGGATATAATATGAAAATACAAGTTGAAAAAGTAGTTTTATTATTTTATTATTTTTTAACCTTTTTACTTTTTTACTCCAAAAATGGTGAATCATCCCCCATGGTTGACATCATCATCTTGAATCCTATTGGTTGTTATAAAGTTTATTTTTGTTGTAAATTTTTCTTAGGAGGCCCATTTTAGACTTCAAATGTTCTCTAATGGATGGCTACGTGAACGACCTTGATATCTCTAGCATCATCTTTTCATTTATATTACATGCCGCGCAAGAAAATAGTTGCTTTATGCACGATAAAAAGCTCCTCATAAAGGCTCTACATGGTCTCTCCTAATGTCGATATATTTCCAAATATGGCTACCTTAATTTTTTCGAGATATTTCTGTGCAAAAGTTTCTTTCTAGACCTATGCTCGGAGTTGTTACACTTCTTTCCTTGTAGCCTGTAGGTTCTTTTCCATTTGTCTATTCTTAGCCATGAGATACTCCATATTTTACTTAGAAGCACCTGTGAAGGCCAAGTTGGCTACAGCAATGGCTAATGGAATTATCCTGGTGTCTGTAACAATTACCCCTTCTCTGAAAAATATAGGAGACGTGAGTTCGTCTGGAAAATGTTTCTTTCACCCTTGTACACTATTCTTCTAAAGTTTGTCATAAGTTAAATTGTATGTGTCCATGACCAGACCATTGTTAAGAGAAACAATTTCCTCTTCTTCTCTTGAAGCTTGCTCTGCTGTTGGAGGAGGGGGAGACTGAATAGTGACCAACTAAATGCTTAGCATAAAATCAACATTTTAATTTTGCGGCTCTGGCTCCACTTCCATGTCTTGAATTATAATCATTTCTTTGATTTCTTGGGCAAGTTCCTTCTCTTGCAACTGTCTGCTTTCCTCTTCTAGCCGTCGGTTCTACTCTTGCTCTTTGACTTGTTTCTGTGTTGCTTCTTATTACTCCATATTTGGACTTTATTCTTCTTCTAATTTCTGTCTTTATTCTTCTAATATTTTCTGCTCTTGCTACTCCTGATGCTTCTGTTCTTCTTCCTGCTTCCTTTGTTTCCTCCTCTTTTTTGCTGTTATGGCTGCTTTTAGGATGATTAGATCTACTTTCATCTTATCGCTTTTCTCGTCCATTAGGATAGGCGCAAGCTTCCTCTTTCCTTTCTCTTCCTCCTTAGGCCTATAGAATGTCCTGCTTGACCACTAGAAATAAATATTCACACAATGTTCTTTGAAAAATTTCCTAGGATCGTATGGATTGAAGTCCAAACGACCGAATACAAATTTCTCTATTTCCTTGCCTTCGACCTCAACAACTTTCAAATTCTTAATCTCATACAATCTGATTTGCAAAGGAAGAGCGGGCCAAGGTGCTTTATTATTCCTTTGCAACACTACTGACAATCCCATGGAAAGACAATAAGTGAATTCATGGATGACCAACTTATTGGTGGCATACCTCGGTAACTGATGTGAAGGGTTCTAACCGCCAAACACTCTAAGGTAAGTGTCATCAGTTGGGGTAAACCTATATGTTATTTCTGACACTGCTTCCATTTCCTCACGAGACATGCAAGGTGGATCTTCCTCAAAAATTAACTTGTACAATGGAATGAGGAAGTGATCAATCAACTTTTCCATTAATCCCTTGAAGCTAGACTCTGAAATAAACTTGCTGCAGATATGGACGACAAGTTCTCATGGTGACCAAGTCCAATTCATGGCAGGGAATGAATTCTGAGGGCATATTTCATCTATAAAATAGGAATACATGTAGAATATGGCTTTCTCACCATTGGGAGGGCTCTTAGCATTGGTTACATGAATTCTCAATTGTTGAGCCAACAAGTCTGACCAGTTAAATGATTTTCATTCATTCACAACCTGATTAAGAAATAATTCCCAACCTTATGGGAAGGTTTGAGTATTACTTTAACCATAGATTTGACAACATAATATTATCAAGTAATAATAGGCCTTCCTAAGAGATTTTGTCTTGTAAGTATTTTTGTGTGTCTAGTGGAATTTTGAAGGCTCTTTCACCCAACCTTTGACGACATCCTTTGTACTCAAGTAGATGGTGACTATGTAAAAGTGGGAATCCATGTAATAATTTGGCATCAGTAGATGATACATGAGGTGGTAATCATGTGCCATAAATGAGGAAAGCCTTTGTCCACCAGCACTGCTGAGAGTCATGATCTTATTATCTTTATGTGACAGAATCCAGATGATGATGTATGCACATGGAAATATCAGGTACCTGCATGCAATATTGTGTAAATTTGGTCTCTAGAAATTGATGTACACCTGCTGGTCTTCAATATCTACTTTAAATTTTTTTGTTGAGAATACCTCATTCGCCTTATTCCATGAAATGTTTAATTCTTTCCACATGAACAACTAAGTATCTAAGAAAACTAGAAAGTTCACTTGAGTATTCTCAACTACCTCTCTGGTGCTGCTTTTTTTAGTGTCCTTTGAGACAGTTCTCTTGGGATCCATAGTGATAGTAATTGATCAAGAGAATAACTCCAAAAATATTGTACCTATAAGAGAGAAATGCACTAATGGAAAACATAAATTAGCTTAAGCAAAGTGATTCCCAAAGAAATATCCGAGAAACAACCACAGGACTAAGAGGGAAAATTACACAAATACTGAGGTGAGGGAAGAAGTTGGCTTCATGAACTGCACATTTTGCAATATCGAGAGTCAAGGGGGAGGCTTGAGGCTTAAGACTGTGCAATGTGTAGTGTCATCCTTAGCAGACTGAGGGAGAGACTGCACATTGTGCAGTCTCAATGCCCAAGGATGAGGCTTGAGCCCTAGAACTACGCAATGCGCAGTTGGGAAAGCTAGGGACTACACATTACGTAGTCTCATAGGCCAAGTATGAGGCTTGAGCCTTAGAGTTGTGCAATGCCCAATTGATCATGGAAACTGCTGGCTAAGTAAAGGGAAGATATGCCCGAGAAAGAGATGGGAAAGTGGAAAATATGAGTAATAGTGCAAGTAAGATTGGAGGTATGAATAAGGAAATATAGATGACTGCAAATCAAGTGCAGAAGATCAACATGCAAAAGGAAAAATAAACATGCATAGGGATTTGATGAAATGGTGACCATCAGTGGTTAACAACAAGAGGCTGATGCGACACTTGTACAAGCTAATATAAAAAAAAACGCCAGAAACTATGAAAATAAAAAAACAAAACAACACTCACGGAAGATAAATGACAAAAGACAACAAAAAAAGCTACAAAAGACGACAATAGAAAAACTTACTAGAAAAAGTGCTGAAAAATCCACCGAAAGTTCCTTGATCTCCTTTGGAAACCTAGAGCTCCAAGATTGAATGTGAAAATGAGATCTAGGGGCATCTATTATATAGATGTAAGTTGGTTAGGTTTTATGACGTGCACTCATAAAACCAAGGAAAAAGCGACACTTGGCAGACGATATAAAATAACGACTTGTGTCAGTCTTTTGGAAACTAATTATCCACTATTTTCTAGGAGTTGATTTTTTCTTTTTTGTTTTTGCCTTTTTATTTTCCGAGAAACTAGCTTCTCACACTACCAAGAAGGATTGCATAATTCCCATACACAAGGAACTACACAACTCCTTGGATTAGTACATTGCATAGTTTTTTAGGTAAGGGGAAGCTTCTACTTAATTTATGAGATCAAGGCAGGTCTTCCTTCTAGGATTGCGCAGTTTATGAGCTTAAGGTTGGTCTACCTCTCTGGATTGTGTAATTCAGATCCTCAAGGCTGACTTGGCTTCCAAGATTACACAATTTCTGAAGGGAAGTATGAAAATGCTTCAAGGTCAAGGCTGAAGATGGCTTGTGTTTGGAAAGGATCAAGTTGAGATCAACACAAGGCATAGAAAGCTCTGCATGATAATATAAGTCTTTACATAGTGTGAATACTTGATGACAAGGAATGATAAGCTCTTGTGGATAGAAGGGAGGCTTTAAAATCCAAGCATGGGAAAATTTTTGGAGGGTGGTTGTAGCAACAACTACAACAAAAGCCAAGCATAAATAGGTTTTCAAGAAAAGGTGAATGCACTTTTAATGTTCATTCTTATCACCTCACAAGGAGATTTTATCCCTTATGGAGCTAGATGTTGTTTATTTTTGTATATTCACATCTTGTGACCAATTCTAGCCTACCTGAACATAAACCACACTTAGAAGGATAGCTCAAATTCCTATTATTCAGTTCATGAAAGTCAAAATAAGAGATAACCATGTATTTATAACAAAAAATGCTTCATAATCCATGATATGGATGTAATAAAGAGACTATAGAACATATATATTAGTTAAGGACTATGACAAAACTAGGCATGCTAGTAATGGATGTAAGCCATAGAAGGTATTGTAGTCATCCAATTAGAGGATGCCTCGATGAGGGTGGCTATTCTTGATATCTAAGCAGAGTCTCTTCTAGGCATTGAAATCAACCATACATAATTTTATATAGCAAGTGAATGTCCTCCATGCGAAGTATGAGCTTATCCCTGCTCTTATTACACTTGGATAATACCTTTCCTAATAGGCTCTTAAGTTGCCAATACAAGTCTACCGTGTGGAGGTATTGGTTTCTCCCTGCTTGAGGGATTCCTGACTCAATCCTCCATATCGACTAAGACATATGAATTCGAAATCTCTACACGCTTGTCCATTAATTTTTGTTCTATGTCAGAAAGTTCATGTTGCACGACCACTAGGGCATCCTCACGAAATCACTTTATTGATGCTTGGTATTAGGCCCGGTTTCTTGAGTTACCTTGCATGTCATCATTTCCTACTCCTATTTGTGCTCAACCTCTTTCTCTTGACATCATGAGAAGAGCCCAGACCAAATAAGAGAGGATGGGAGAACTATTTGTGAGAAAGACACAACAAGCTTGAAATTCAGAGCAAAAAGAAGGGTTGTCAGGACTCTTAGAAAGGCATAGGCATGGAGACAAGCCACAATGAGAAATAACAAGGGAGTATAGTTTGAAACAAGGGATATTAGATCAAACATAGATGAAACAAGATCGAATTTATATGGATAAGTTGTCATGCGTAGGGTTGTATGGGGTGAATATCTAAGGAGTATCAATGACGAGGGAGTTCACAGGGGCTAGGCCAGGGGGCTTGGTACTTCAACTTGCAACGTTGTAGTAATAGAGATGGTAATGTTGTTTCCCTCATTTTCCCTACACCATTCCTACATGGATTTAAAAATCTGATATAAAAATAGATACCGTACTAGATTCATTCTTCCAATAGAGTGTATTGAATTAGAAATCTCAACGCTTTAAATCCAATCCTTCAGTGCTCCCTTTGCTAATTAAATTTTCATGACAGGGAGAATATCTGTGCATGACTTTGTGCATGGAATTTGCAATGTCACCCTCCCTTCCTTCAGTGTGCCAAGTACATATGGGTGGTACGTTCACATCTGTCGGTAGTTGGCTTCCCCCTCCCTCCTCACTTGGTGGATAATGGATTGTGCACTCTAATGTGATTGAGTGATCACCAGTGTATTGATTGTTCATGTTTTTATGTTCACTTTGGGATTGGGTCACCCCAATTAGGGTTGCATGATCTCTTTGAAGTAGACTGTGACATTCTTGAAGCTTCTAAGGGAATGGGAGGGTAGGACAAATGCCTATGGTGTTTAGAGGTTCATTCTACACATCCATGGTTTTCTAGATGATCTGAAACTTTGTTGGCATATGTTCTAATGTGGGATGTTATGATCACATGGATTTTTTCTATGGATGATTTAATACTGTTGAGGAAATGTTCCAACCTCCAAGTGACTGAGATTTTTTTTGTGTTGCCTCCATTTATGAGGTGTTTCATTTTGTTGATGATAAGATTGGAATCACTTTCAATTATTAGTTTGTTGTAAGATTGTTGAATTGCATAGATGATGCTTCTTTTTAGAATGAAAAAATATGTGTCATTGTTTGTGTTGTGACCCATAGTTCCATATAAATTGAAAAGCACTTGTGTTTGATCATTTTTTAAAATTCCTCCATATCTTTCAATGCCTTGGTTTCCTTTGGAGGCTCCTCAAAATTGAGCCTTATAAAATAGGCGAGATGGGGTGACCATTCAAAGGGGGAGGAGAAAGGGGCTTGAGGGGATTCAGGGGTTGAGAAGGGAGAGATGGTTGAGGGGAAGAGATTTTTAAGAATATAAATTTACAAGGGGGGAGGAAACCATGATTCTAGTGGCTAGGGGTGAATAAGCATAGATTCCTTAAGGTTTTTCAAGAAAAGGGACCATACACTAGAACTAGGAAAGTAGTGATATATGAATATATGTCGATTTCTCTCCTTCCATATATTACAGAGAAGTGGACCTAACACAAGGGACCATGCTTGATTCATGATGCGGTTGTCAAATTGAGCAAGATTCCAGTTGATGACAGTGTCAACAATGTTATCCTTATTTGTGTCCGAGTGCTCGAAAAGGTCACCCACTTGGTTCCATAGGTTGTCCAAAAAGACGCAAGTGATACATAGATGATTTAGATATTTTTCTTCATTGTTGCAGAGGTGGCAGAAAGAGGGCCCTTCAAACCCATATATAATCAAGTAATCCATAATGAGAGTACATTTTCGGCCTAGGAGCCATAAAATGAGCCATCTTTGGCCATCCCATGGAGTCAAATGTTGTAACATGAAATTATCAAGTAAAAACTTTCAAATTCTTGCCACATTTATGCAAAATCCACCATGACCTGCCTATTTTTCCTATCAAATAAAAATTTCCCATTTGATATTTGTGTAAGTAATATTTGACACAATATTTGGCTAAGCTTGGATTCAAATATATTACACCTTTTTAGTGTCAGACTATTCCTATGCTCCACTTGATTTAGGCAAAACATTGGTTTTTTTATAGTCATTCTTATAAAATTGAAGGAACACTCCAAAAATGGAATTCGAGTTGTGATTATTTTCCTAACATGTGAATTAATTGCAAAAAAAACAAAGGAAGTGTGAGAATCTTATTGTAGGAAAGAAATATTCTTGCTCTTTGACATATTTTTGATGAGAATTTGAGACCTCCTGTAATAATATCCAAAACAAGGAAGAAACAAAGGAAATTTAAAAGAAATTTTCCTTTGAATGTTATAAAAATTGAAAGTATTCATGTTGATCTGACCCAAGCACAATGGATGAATTCCACGGGGGAAAAAAAACTTGGAATTTGGCCAAGCTACATGGCAATAAGAGAATGTGTATGTCAAGATTAATGGCCTCAAATTATTTCGCCTCCCTCCCCCACAACTAGCTCGAAAATTAAAGAGTGGTGGGGGGGGGGGGGTCCTGAAATTTAAAATCACTTAGTTTTGAAAATGTGATGTGATAGTAGAAGGCTAATTCCCCCCCCCCTCCTATCAATTTTTGAAACCACAAAGGGATCCTCTAAAATAGTTGTCATACTGAAAGGTGGCATGATGGTTTGACCACCAAAATAAAAGATACCCATTGATTCTGGTAACAAATGGACAATGTTATGAATTCAATGTTCAATTCAAATAAGAACTACATGCATAGCTTACCGGGAACAATAGCTTACATTTGCAAATGTATTTATCTTCACAATATGAAATTGGTTCTATGGAGGAGAAGGAAAGGTTCTAGCTAGAATCCATTTTGAGGCCTGCACAAATAAAACTATATATGGATGTCACGGAGCTTAGACTTCTCCCATGTAGTATGTTTTAGATCATTATCTTCTTAACAATTTCACTCTCCAACTTACCAAAAAATATCGTTCCTCGAGTAACATTTTGAAGGTGGAATCTATGCTCTTAAGAAATGTTCTTCATAATTGAAAATGGGAATTAAAATAGGGGTTGTCGAGGAGAGTTAGAAGTCAAAGGTTTCGGTCACTAACAACTAGTAAGGCAGTTGGCTTAGCTCATGGTAAAATTTTGGTCAACAAAAAATTCCTCATTTTGTTGTGAAAATGGGAAAAATTTTGCATTGATGGTGTCAAGAGATTTTATACCATATTTTTGTCAATATTATTATTGCCAATCATTTCTATATTTTGAGGGATTTATTCAGCATTTAAGAGATATATAAGAAGAATTCAAAGGAAAAAATAGTGGGGGGCGAGAGTGAAGATTTTTTTGTAGCAAGGAGGATGTGCCTTTATTGTAAGTTCAATGGGGCATTACATATTGTAAATTTATGAGTTAAGATGACTCATGATGGATTCATCTCTTAAATATAATACATATTTTTGTCAAGACTATGATTACCAATCATTTCCATAATTTAAGAGATTCATTCAACATTAAAAAGATATATAAGAAACATTTGGAGGAAAAAATAGTGTCGGGGTGGGGGGTGTAGGTGAGGAGGGGGGAGAGTGAGAGTGAAGATTTTTTGTAGCAAGGAAGTTGCGCCTTTATTGTAAGCCCAATGGGCCATTACACATTGTAAATCTTTGAGTTAAAAGGAGCCTTGTTGGATTCATATCTTAAATGTAATAGATCCTTGTTTTCTTCCATTTTTATGTGTTAAAATTTCTTATTTTTACACACATGTTCTAGCTCAACTTTTTGTGATTATGTAGACAAATTTTTAGCTGATAAAAGGTTGAGAAAGGACAACATTTAGGTTCAAATCTATCTTTTTTTAATATGTATATGTATGAAGTATTTATGCATTATTAGAATATAGTGAAAGAATTCCTTTAAAAGAATATTTCTTGCAACTACAGATTATATGTTAAAAGTGTTATTAGAATTACATATTTACATGTTATGATCTTGGATTCATCTTCTATTCTCAATTTTATGAAACATTTTATTGTTGGTTTCATTGAATAATGCCCAACAAAACCATCCTCTTCTATCACAGTCCAACAATGTCTTCCTTTCTCATCATTTGTGTATATGATTCAATGTTTTCCTTTATTTCTTCCACCTTCCATCTATCATATTTCATGCTCTATTCATTCAGACCCCATGCCCAATGGATTAGGATTTTGATCTCATAAATTTCTAGTTCTTATTATAGTCCCTTGTCTTTCTATTCTTAACCTTGTCCATCCTACCATCCTTTATCATTTTAGATATGGCCATTGTGATTTAGTTAAATGAACATTTGCTAAAGTGACAATGGGAAGATGATTCATTGGGGGAGCCCCCTCTGATCCAAGGGTCAACTTGTGGTCTAAAGATTGGTTTTAGGTGCCTTGGCATGGTTCGCTAGCCAAAAATTATCTCAAGGATACAACACTGTCTATATTAAGAGTTCATGAAGTTGTCATCAAAGGGGGATGTACTCTAATGCTTCCTTTGTAAATCCTTTAATCCTATTCCAGGTTTTTCTTAAGGGGGGTAAAGATGTGTTTCTTTAGTATGCATTAGTTGCATCGTAATATGATGGAAATAATATTTTCTAGATATAGAGTGATATGATTGTTGATAATATCTTGGAAATTAACGACTATGGATCCATGGCTTTGGTCCATGATCTCTATTAAAGAGCATGAAGTGGCATTGTCAATGATTTATTGTGAAAACCATCTCTTGCACAAATCTTATTTTGCGTTTAATAAAATTGCCTCAAGTGGTTATATTATCGAGGGTCGTGGATTGTTTCCCTCTTAGATAGTTTTAACTATGTAACAATATTAATGTTATCTAATTATATGAGTAGTTATTAAAAATATTTGCCCAATATAGAATACCATACTTTCTTAAACATAAACAAATATTTTTTTTCAATAATTTAATTTTTAAAAACAATTAAATAATAATTTATAAATTCTTCAATGATATGGTGTCATACACTTACAATCAAACCCTCAAGTAACTATCTTACACATACAATAGAGATGCACTTGTAAAGTGTTTATTATGGACTTACACCAATAAAAAAACCTTTACACATTACCTTGCATTTTTTCCTAAATCTAATTTAATATATATATATATATATATATATAAATTTGATATTTAAAAGATATATTTAATATATTTTTAATAATTTCTTTAAAAGTTTAAAAAATATATAAAAATATAAAAATTTGATATATTTATAATTTCATTATAAAGTATTAAAAATTAAATTCTAAATTTAATGATTAAAGGATTTTAGTTCGAGTGGTTTGGTGAACCATTTGTTTCTCCAATTATATGGGTTCAAATCTCTTGAGACATGTTGTAATTGAACCATTACTAACATTTATGAATAGTTATATATGGTGTAATAGCAGTGTTACACAACAATTTGTCACCGTCCCTGCAATTCCCCATCCTGCACAATTGGAGGGCTCATTCCGTGACCTGTGAGCAGTGACATAACTTGAAAACACTTTCATGGAATTCCCCTAAACATGTACTTTCATTTCCCTGAAGACAACTCATTGTGAAAAACCCTAAAAACACCCCTTTTTGCATTGGCGTGGGTATCCAATTCAGTACCCGTGCCAATGGGGGAAATACTTCAAAGAGGGCGCGCCAATTGGTGCTCTGTCCCAAAGTCACACTCGCGCCAGCCATTTTAAGGAGTGTTTAAAAAAAATAAATGGCAGAAGTTTCATCCTAACTGATCCAGAAACTGGTATCTAATTTTAGTTGGGAGGTTTGGCTCCGGATCTCCATGTAGAGGAAGTGGTTTGCCACCTCTCATGGAAGCTTCCTTGGGGATAGGGCCAATCCCATGATTATAGGGATCCAAACTCCCCTTCCTCCATCTATAAAAGCTTGCTCATCTCATTTGCAATCTAGTCTCCAAGTTCCCAAGAGCCATCAGAGCCTTATGCTGCAAGAGCCTTGATTCATTTCCTTAAGGCAAAATTCAAGCAAGGAGATTATTGTCGAGACATCCGGAGAGAGGTTTGTCCCATCCCCGACAGGATTTTTCGAGATGTGTTCTGCTGGCGACCCTTCGAAGGAGAATTCAGCGTCAGGGCTATGGTTGTATTCTTCTTTGATTGATTAATGATAAGCGACTATTGGTTATGGTTCCACTCCTGTTGTTATTTATGATGATGAGTTATGTCTTCTCTGACTGACATATAGTTGCATATAATGGATTTTACGCTTGCGTTTGTTTTGTTTCTAGCGTGTGCAGGTGTCTGATCACGGAGATCGTGAGGATTGTGATCTGCCAGAGCTAAGGAACGGGAGCGCTACTTTCTTCACAAGCGACAACGTTGGATTCCAGGTAAGCCTTCATCGCTAGTTGGTTTATTTGCAATTAGGAACTTGCACTATAGCGTGAACGATTGTTGCTAGACCCGGTCTGGGCTAGTAGGGATCGCCTTTGTCCGCAGAGGGGATTTACCTCCACAACAAATTGGCGACTCCACTGGGGATCGTCTAGCTTGTTGTTGTTTTGCTTTGTAAGCTATAGACGGAGCCTGAAGTTAGCCAGATAGCCTTCGAAACGCTCTTGCTCTGAAATTGCGAAGTAGATCAAAGCTGCTTCAATAAATCTCCGGTTTAGTTTGTAAACTGAACACTTGGAGTATTGTCTTTTCTTTTCGATTGTTTCTCGATTCTGCTTTCTTGATCGGCTCTTTTGGCTGGCTCTTTTTGTGATTTTGGCTTTTGGTCAACTTGAGCATCACTGGTCTGCTTATTGGAGTGTTTTTTTTATTTTTCCATAGCAAACTCGACTGGCGCGCTTTATAGCCTGACAGTCGCGCCCATTGGCGCAGGTTTCCTGTGTATTACCCACGCCAATTCGTTTCTGGCGCTAGTTTCAGCCTCACAGTTGCGCCAATCCTGTGAGGTACTAGGGTTTTCTCTTTTTTGACCTTCCTGAGCTTGATCAGTGTGTTTGGTTTTGTTTTTTCAACTGCTTGAGTGTTCTGGAGCCTTGTTTGACTGGATGTGACCTTCGTCCTTTGGTTGTTTTCCCGTTTCCATAGATTTCACATTCTAGCCCTAGGGCATCTAGGTGCTCTTGTGTGTCGAGCCTCCCTTGGGATTTTTTTTGGTTTCTATTTGTTCAGTCAACCTTGTGATTGCTTCTTTACATTCGTTTGGCGGTTTTTTATCATTTTATTGCGTCATTTGAGTGTTGGTTCTCTTTTTCATTCGAATTTCGCTTTGTCTCTCTTTGGGCCTAGATTACATGGTCCATTTGAGTCTTTGGGATTCTTTTGGTTTTGAGGGACTGTTTTGTCAATTTGAGGTTTGATTGCATGTTTTCATTGAGTGAATTTGCTTATCTTTGCTCTTTTACTATCGCATCTCAAATTTCTCTTCATTAGTTTTCATTCTGTTTAAGTGCACTTTGCTATTAAACATTTAAAATATAAAAAATCTCTTTTGCTTTTGATTAGTTAGTGCAAATTAAAATATTTTCGGTGTTATTAGTGATTAGTGACTTTGAGAGAAAAGTTTTTGGTTTACATTAGCTGCATTAGAGGCTTTGTTGGTTGTTTTCTGATTATTTTGTTTGTGTGAAAATCTCTCAACCCTTTCGTAATTAGCTTTCATTGAATGAAATGATATACTGTGGCATATAGTGTGCATTTAGGATATTTTGAGACATCACACTCGGTAAGGCCTGAAAACTGAAATGTAATTGAAGATAAACATTAAAATTTACTCAATTTACACTAAGGCAGCATTGAAACATTAACGCAACATTTAGTGGTCTAGGCTAGAGACGTGTTCCGGCGTCTTTAAACCTAGTAGTTGTCGTTCGCCTCTTGGCTTTAGACAGCACTAGTACGGACTTGTGCTCCCCGTACCGTCGAGTATATAAAGGGAGACCCCACTAGGTTTCTATCCTTTATCCATAGGAAGCCGAGTCTGCCGCCCTATATCCGTGATACACCGGACACAACATTCGGGGAGATTGCCTGCACGTACGTTAAGTCCTTGGTTGATTTCTCTTTCATTTTGAAACCAAGGTGTATATTGCAGTTCACGGTTATTTGGTACACCCTTTGCCTAGTATTCCCGAGTAGTCATTTGATCTTTTCTGACTCTTTAAATTTGAAAGGATCACCAAGCGCTTGTCCTTTCACGCTTGCTTCAAAACTGAAAGAGATAGAGTCACCTTTTATCCGTTTCTTGACTCTTAAAACATGAAACGGTGAAGTTTCTAAGTTTCAATGTGGTAAAATAAATCACCCGCGATCACACGCCCTGTTAGATTTTGCTTGTTGGCCGTTTGATTGTGTGTCTTGACTCTTTTTCAGCCCGTGTGTGTTGTGCTTGATATTTTTCATTGTTGTCATAGTGGCGGAACCTTCTGTTTCGTCTACTGGTAGTCCATATACGGACGATTCATCAGAGGCTTCTCAGTCCTCTGCTGAACCCCAACAACCCATTATTTCTGAGTTTCCCGACGGGGGACCGGTTCTGTCTAAGCAACCCTTTGGAGGACCAGTTGAGTTCAATTGGCCCTTTTCCGACCCTTGGTTTGGATTGGGAGTAGGGGAAGATTTCCCTCCTCTTACATCGGGTTCGCCTTTTATAGCTGTTGTTATTCATCCTAGTCCTCGCCGTCTGTTACGAGATTTAGCGGCAGGTTCAAATATGAGTGATTCTGCCAGTGAGGAAATCCCCATGTCTGGTGAAGATTACCAGTTATTCCCTCGACAGTTATTTCCAGAAGGCAACCCTGAACCTTCTGTTATGTCATCACCTGGTCCCTCATTGCCAGCTGGGTATAGATCCTTGAGTCAGATTATTGCCGCCGCTGCCTCTATGGGGGTATCAGCTCCTTCTACGAGGCCGGTTGTTCCTTCATTGGGGATGTCTCCACGGACACCCATTATGTCATCCCCTCGGGTTACTTCTGTAACCTCCATGCCCACTGTTTGTGTAGCCGCATCTGCACCCACCGTTACTACCCAGTCCGTAAGGACCACATCGCTTCCCGAAGACATCTATATAGCGTCTTCTATGCCGAAGAACATCTCTCTGGAGGAGTATCGATTGTCCCTACAACAATCGAACCCCGAGGTCAGACAGTCCTCTCAAGATCCCAACCGCTCGTATTTTTCGCATTATGCACAGGATGGTACACCCGTGTACGTTTTTCCATATCAGTACGATGAGCACGAGAACCCTTTACGTTTACCTGCTCCTGAGGCTCAACTTCATGCTCAGGGTTTACCGTATAACCAGGCTGGCTATCCGTATAACCCACAAGGACAACCTTTTCAAGGCCAACCTTCGAGCCAGCCTGGCTATCCTTATGACCCGCAGGGACAACCCATACAAGGCTACCCTCTGGACCAGCAAGGGCCATTATACGGTCTGCAAGGACAGTATTATGACCCTTTCGGTCAACTCGTGCAGCCTCTCCCTCAAGTCCCACCTGAGCAACCTCAAGGACTCACAGGTCAACCGGGGTACCAACCCAGGCCGGTATACGGTCCTGGGGGGCAAGTCCAACCTTCTCAACCTTTGCAACCACAGTATCCTCTTGGTCCCAACGTTGCACATCAGCCAGAACCATCTTATGGTCCTGTTGCGGGTCAAACCGGTTATCAGCAAGCACCTGGATCTATTCCGCTACCAGGCGAACTGGCCCATCCGGCACAACCTAGTATCCCGCCACCAGGCCAACCGGCCAATCCGGCACAACCTGGTGTCCCTCCACCAGGCCAACCGGCCCATCCGGCACAACCTAGTGCTCCTCAACAACCATGACAACCTGCACAATTGACACAACTTGTTTATCCGGGTCAACCTGTTCAACCAGGGCAGCCCGCTCAGCCAGGTCAGCCTGTTCAGCCAGGCAAGCCTCCACATCCTGTCAACCCCGCCCAACAGCCGACTTATTCAATGTCGCAGCCAAATCAACCGCTGCACCCTAATTATCAGGCTCAGCAGGGTCCCACTTATCAGCAGCCCACTCAACCTCAAGGTGGTTACTATTCTCATGGTCAATACCGACCGAATTATAGCCAGCCCCAAGGTTCTAACTATTACTCTCAACAACCCAGCTATACCTATACTCAGCAACCAAATCCACAGACTGCTCAAACGGGGCCGACTTACAATCAGGGTCCATACTCTGGTTATCAAGCCCCGTACACTGGTTACCAACAACCAAATCAGGTTGGTTACCAGCAACCGAATCAGGCTGGTTATACACCCTATACCCCCTACGGTCAAAATCCTGCTGGACAGAACCCCTGGGGGCAAGGATATTCTCAACCAGTGTGGAGTACAGGTACTGGTCCTTATCGAGGGCCAGGCATGCCATCCAATCCGCCATTGTCGTTCTTGGCTACCTTGGAATTACCGGATGTTTCGAAATTAACTAATGATCCAATTCTGCACAATCCTTATTGGCCTCCGGTTCCTACCAAGGTACCCGGTGATTGCCCCAAGTTTGAGGGTAAAGCTGGGGAGGATCCCCAGGCTCATGTGATGACTTACCATCTTTGGTGTTCGTCCAACTCTTGGGTGGATGATTCAATTCGTCTACGCCTCTTCCAGCGCACTTTGACTGGTGCTGCCGCTAAGTGGTATATTGAATTATCCCGTGGCATCTTTCAAGATTTCAATACATTAGCCATGGCTTTTCTGACTCACTTTCAGTTACCGGTTCACTACGAAGTCGAGATGCACCTCCTGACTTCTTTGAAGTAGAACAAAGCCACCCACATACATGATCACATTCATGAGTGGCGACGTCGTCGTAGACTGATCAAGTTCCATATACCTGATCAGATACTAACTCATTGGTTCACCACCTCCTTCGTTAACAAAATCGCCCAAGATATTGCTATGGGAGCGTGTGTGACTGAAGAACAAGCCATAGCGCGTGCCCAATATCTGGATCTGGTATACTCTCAGTCCAGCACGCTTTATGATATTTTTCCTGATGCTCCACGGTCTGGAACCTCTAAAGCTCCACCTACCCCGGCGGTGGATGGTGTTATTGGTTTCGTGTCTCAGAATTTGAAGAAATCTTCGAATGGGAAGAAGAAGTCCAACTCATCCAATAATTCTGCTCCTCCCGCCCCCCCGATTCTGGAAAAACTGTGGAGGTTAACGTCGTTCAGGCTAATCCTACGGAAAAAGCCTCCAAAGGGAAAAAGAAGGGCAAAGGAAAATCTAAATCCGACGCCCCAAATCTAGATTCAAAACCTCGTACCGAGGACGGTTCCCAACGTAAACCGAAGTACCCCTGCCTCATTTGTGAAGGAGATCATTATACAAAATATTTTCCACGACGATCTAAAGTTAGTCAACTTCTAAAATGCTCCAAAGGGACTTCGGCAGTTCTTAAAGAGCCGTTCCCATCTCAGCAGACCCAGATGGTTGAACAGCCTTCACCATCTGCACCATTTGGGTCACAGGTCTTTATGATGAATGGCGTTGCACCTATCTCTATTGCTACGCGTTCGAAGGATTACAACGAATCGTGTTAGGCAGTTGTGGACGGTCCACCTCCCCCACCTGTCTCTGGTTCGTTGGAGATTGAGAAGCCTACTGTTGAACCTGTTGTCAAGCCACCTTCTAAAGGTGTTCTAAGAAGATCTTCCTACAATCCGAATGCCCGTGCCGCTCAGCACTACAGTATTGTTGAGGATTTGGCACAGGCGCCTTCTGCCATGTCTGCATTGGAAGTTCTTCAAAGTTTCCCGTCACAACGGAAATCTTTGTTGTCTTCAATCGGTGGGATCGATCCCACTGATTCTAATCTTCTCACCTTCGACTTAGAGAACTTTACCCCCCGACTTCCACATCAGATCGCTCTTGTTATTCAAGTCAGGATCAACGGTCTTAACATCCATAGGGCCGTTGTGGATGAAGGTGCTTCTACCTGTGTCATATCGTCCGCTTACTCGAAGGCCATTGGCTCTCCGACCCTTTCATCGTCTCCTAATTCCCTAGAGGCATTTGATGGTCAGGAATCGAAACCCCTGGGTGTTCTCGAGAGTTTAGTGATTACCTTACAAGGGAAGACAGTCAACGTAGAAGTAGAAGTAGTTTACGCCAAGCTTAACTACAATATACTTCTCGGCCGCAGTTGGACTCACGCCATGTTATGCGTACCGTCCACCCTCTTTCAACTTATTAAGTTCCCTCACGAGGGCAAAATCGTTACTGTGGATTAGTTGTCTTTCTTCACCTCCACCTCCGAGAACAACGTTCCATACATGGATCAGATCCCAAATCCCCCTGACAGTGTAGGACCCAGTCTCTTTAAGGACCCCATCCTCATGGGTATTTTTCCCGCACCACCACCACACACCGCTTAAGTTAATATGATCTCTAGGTCTGATGACCCATGGCTCATCCCTTTGCCTGAGCAGGTGGCTGAGTTTGGAGAATCGATGCCCTTAACTCCGGTAGAGATTAACTACTGTGAAATCGTCGCCGCATCTGATCCTCCCCCTCCTCATCATGCTCCTTCGAGCATGGCTTTAGACATCTATTCTCAATCCCCCTGGCTCGGCGAGGCTGACTCGCCTGATCCTCTTAAAGAGATTTTCCCTTCTGATGAAGCCATTGTTCAAACAATGTCTCTTGAGGAGCTGCCTTGGAATGATACTCATCATCGTTCCTCCTTTATGCCCAGCCTGGGGGCAATGTCAGATTGTCTAGAGCGTGATGTATCTACTCATCTCTCTCCTGAGCCTCCTCCATTGAGCTCTTCGGAGCACAGTTCTTCCTCTTGTGTCAAGCTCCTAAAACAATGAAACAAGCGGCTACGAGGACAGTTCTTTTAAGTGTGTCAACCTCATTAAAATAATGAAACACGAGCCTGTTCAATTCGAGTCGATTTAGATAAATCTCTTGTGTGTTGAACCTTCACTCCATTTCCTATGGACTGAAGCTTGGGGGGCATGTACCTCGAATTGAGACACCATGTTGGGGGCATGCCCGTCTTTCTCAAGCATAGTTTGCATGTGTGTTTCCATGTGTGCTTTTAAGCTTGCATAAAAATGAAATGTGTGATTAAATACATTGTGTGAACTTTTTCATTGGGTTGTTTGTTATGCAAACGATACATTAGATAACATTGTATTAGACATTTGCATAGCATATAAAAAACATCATCACATGTAAAAAGATCCATCCAGAAATAGGTACGTGTATATATATATGTGTGTGTGTGTGTGTGTGTGTGTCAAAACATTTGCATAGTGTGCATCACATAAAATCAAAAAATATACATGTTCGTCTTAATACATCCGGAGACGACATGTCTCTCAAAAAATATATGCATGAAAGAAGCCCTAGGTGTCTAATCTGCATGGTGCTCGTGGTAACATGCTACCGCGCGCACTAAGCGTCTCAAAAGTCGGTGGAGGCGACTAGGCACTCCCACCGTATGTCTCTAATACGCCATCGGGACATCTGCCAGCAAGGTGTAGTCTGGAATCCCTCAGGAAATACCCTCAAGGTTCTAGATCAACTCTCCTCCCTCGGCACCCTCCGCCTGAGGGTCAGCTGCGGGCTGAGTTCTCTGTGAAATGGGAGACATACCGGCAGGTATCTCTGGGCCGACATCTACATACATATAAAACTGGTGTTAGAATGGACATGTATTACCAAAAAAATCATAAGACATAAAAATAAAAAAGAGAGATCATACCCAACTCCTCGTCCCAGTCATCCCCCTCCGGAAGTGGGAGATCTGGGTCTCCAGTGAAATCGGTCCCGGCATAGGGCCAATCCTCGACCACAATCAACTGACGCCGTAACCATCCAAAAAAATCCGGCCTCCAGGACATCTGTTGGCCTCCTCCTGACCTGGGCATAAGTGCTGCCCAGCGAGGCATCCTTGGCTCTCTTGGTATCGACTCAGCAATTGTGGCCCCTTGGCCCTGAAAGATAGGTAGTCGTTCCAGGATGAACGATACCAAAATGGAACCGTAGCCAAACTGTTTCAGTTTGACTTGCTTGCACTTTGTGAGCTGCCTCTTGATATTTGTTGTCACTGCAGTAGCCCAATCAAACAGTGTTGGACTCATACACTTAGAAACTAGCAGGAGTTGGGCCTTGGTTGCCTCGTGTGGAGCTTGCGATCCTGCAGCTCGTGTGATGGTGTGTAGCACTACTCTCAGTGCTAGATCCTAGACAGTGTGGATGTCCACTTTCCCGCTTCCGGATCCAGTTCGTGCCCTTGGGCACACCCTCGCCATTACTTGCTCCATCTTTTCCCCTGATGGTCTGCTGCCTGTCAGGATGGGCACTGGACCTCTACGCGACAGTCCGGTTATGAAATATACGTCGGAAACCTCCAGTTCCAACACTTGGTCCCGAAGTTTAAAAAATTCTTCATTTTCATCCCATATACTGACCAAGTATTGTAGTAGCTCTAGCTGAGCTCGTAAGCAGGGTGTGAGGAAGAATTTCTTAAGTCCACAGTTCTTAAGTGCAGTCATGCAAGCTTCATTCTCGATAGCCATTTCATCTTCCTCTCCATGTTCCCTCTCCTTCCATTCGATAACCATTTTTGCCTTTATATCTGCATCAACACAATAAAAAATACATTGTTAGATCTCTGGAACATTTGAAAATCCACATAGATAGCTCACATTTTCAAAATTTTGAGCGCAAAACTGTGTTGCACCATTGGCGCGACCTCTTTGTGAAGAAATGTCCATTGGCGCGGGTCCGTGCTCGATACCCGCACCAATGGAGCGAGCCCTAAAAATTCAAAATGGTTCGCCCAGAAGTCTAATACATAATAAAAACATATAAAAAATGGATTGAAATGGAGCTTAGGGAAATGCCTATTACCTGGAACAAACAGGGAACTGAATGATAGCCCGGATCAGTCGTATTCATCGTCCAAATTTTGCACACCAAATGGACCACTG
This sequence comes from Pinus albicaulis, assembly GCA_034641835.2. Taxonomy (NCBI): domain Eukaryota; kingdom Viridiplantae; phylum Streptophyta; class Pinopsida; order Pinales; family Pinaceae; genus Pinus; species Pinus albicaulis. The sequence goes on along the minus strand of CM076570.1, from coordinate 126,418,883 downwards.
TTTCTCTCCAATGAGGTAAATAGTAAAAGTAATTTTGTTTTTACCATTTGAGACTTATTTATAACTTTTGAAATCTAATTAGGTTTTAAAAGTAATTTTTTATTAATATTTTAATACATTTTGTCGAAAATGGATTTTACACTTGCCTTTATGTGCAGCAACAGGTTTTCACACAACTTAAACGGTGACATGAGTTGTATTTTATACTTTTTCGGACTCGGTAAATACACGAAAAAGTCATTTTGGAGTCATCTTTCAGCTCTTTTCTGACTCTCTAAACATGAAAATATTGCCGAGGCCCTTGTCATTTCGATCTCGTTAAAGTGGCCCCGAAACGACATCTACCCAGTATATGTTTACCCCTTTTTCGGGCTGGAATAGATTATTTATGAAAAAGGAATACCCTAGCCTATTGCGACTAGGAGGTTTTCTCAAACATAGTTTTCTACCTTTTCGAATCTGAGGAACTATTTACGAAAAGGGACCGTTGGATTTTACTTTTCTACTGTCTTTTCAGACTCTCTAAACATGAAAATACGTCGAGTTCTTCCTTTGTCAGACTCGTTAAAATCCAATGACATTGGGTTCAGTCGTTATGATGTTATCCGAGTCGCTCCTTCCTAGGGCTCGTTAAATGTACTAGGATGGATTCGTCCGAAGGAAAAACTTATATTACAAGCATATGCTATCCCCTTCAAGCTTGTTATCAAAATAATTGGGGTACTCGCTAGAAATGGTGGGGGAAAATGGAACCATAATCATTGTCGTGTCGGCAGTATGTCACTCTTGAACATGGCACTTGTCTGCATTCGTGTCGGGTTGGGGACATCTCATCTCGTTTTCCACTTGCCTCCGTGGGTTTGGGTGATCCTTTTGACCTCTCCTCTGCTCTTTGCCTTGTTTCCATGACCTCTGATCCGTTGATGTCAAATGCTGCCAAACTCACTATCGTACCATTTATATGTTCAAGAGAAGTTGACCTCTGCAAGTATCAACCTTCTTCTGATTCTCATCTGATCCTGATTCACAAAGACATTATGTTCCTCTGTCTCGCGTCGATGATGTGGGAAACACTATGGCCCACCTTCGATCAAGGTCACTTCCTGTCGACTTCAGCTCATTATCCAAGAAGCTGATCTAGAGACTCCCTTCCAGTACCTTGGAGCCTGCATGCCTCAATGGCAGTTCTTCGCAGATCTCGACGTGAGGTTTTCATCATCGGGCCTCCGGACAAAGTGATTCTCAAGGGTGTTCGAAGTCACCATTGTTCGCATGCCGTAGATTTTACTCAGAAAGTACTCTGAGACCATTGGCATTAATGGTGGTACCTCTCGCGTCTGTTAACAACTTTCATCATTGGCTGGTAATCAGGCGATGTTCTTGCATGTTCGACTTCAGCTCACATATTCGCATGCTTGAACTTGTACTTTTTTCGGATCGAGATGGAGCGCAAGACCCTGGATTCCTGTCTGTTATAATCTAGGCTGCGATTTTGTGGATTATTATGATTAGTTACATGACTCACTGATTAGATGGCTGCGACCATACCTGAGTCTATTTACCGATCCTCACTGGATGGCTACGTCCATGCCTTGGATCTAGGTCATTACATACTCTGTTATGGATGGATGCGCCCATACCACGTATATATCATGTATTTGAGATATCAGTTGTACTTCTCTACGTTGTGCTCTTCCGACAACGGCGTGTTTCGCTGGACACGTTCTGGTAAAGCATTTCACCCCTCTCTCTCTCTCTCAAGCCTCATGCTTTAGGGGGCATCTGTTACACAACAATTTTTCACCGTCCCTGCAATTCCCCATCCTGCACAATTGGAGGGCTCATTCTGTGACTTGTGAGAAATGACATAACTGAAAACACTTTCATGGAATTCCCCTGAACATGTAATTTCATTTCCCTGAAGAAAACTCCTTGTAAAAAATCCTAAAAACACCCCTTTTTGAATTAGCGCGGGTAGCCAGTTCAGTACCCGCGCCAATGGGGGAAATCCTTCAAAGAGGGCGCGCCAATTGGCGCTCTGTCGCAGAGTCACACTCGCGCCAGCCATTTTAAGGAGTGTTTAAAAAAAATAAATGGCAGAAGTTTCATCCTAACTGATCCAAAAACTGGTATCTAATTTGAGTTGGGAGGTTTGGGTCCGGATCTCCATGTAGAGGAAGTGGTTTTCCACCTCTCATAGAAAATTCCTTGAGGATAGGGCCAGTCCCATGATTATAGGGATCTTAACTCCCCTTCCTCCATCTATAAAAGCTTGCTCATCTCTTTTGCAAGCTAGTCTCCAAGTTCCCAAGAGCCATCAGAGCCTTATGTTGCAAGAGCCTTGATTCATTCCCTTAAGGCCAAATCCAAGCAAGGAGATCATTGTCGAGACATCTGGAGAGAGAGGTTTGTCCCATCCCCGACAGGATTTTTCGAGATGTATTCCGCTGGCAACCCTTCGAAGGAGAATTCAGCGTCAAAGCTATGGTTGTATTCTTCTTTGATTGATTAATGATAAGCGACTATTGGTTATGGTTCCACTCCTGTTGTTATTTATGATGATGAGTTATGTCTTCTCTGACTGACATATAGTTGAATATACTGGATTTTACGCTTGCGTTTGTTTTGTTTCTGGTGTGTGCAGGTGTCTGATCACGGAGATCGTGAGGATTGTGATCTGCCGGAGCTAAGGAACAGGAGTGCTACTTTCTCCACAAGCGACAGCATTGGATTCCAGGTAAGCCTTCATCGCTAGTTAGTTTATTTGCAATTAGGAACCTGCACTATAGCGTGAACGATTATTGCTAGACTCGGTCTGGGCTAGTAGGATCGCCTCTGTCCGCAGAGGGGATTTACCTCCACAACAAGCGGCAACAAATCTATTAAAATTATCCAAAGATTCTCAGTATTGCTTTTTCATATATATATAACAAATTAAATTCTCTTTTGTGAGGAAAGAACTCAACTCCCCTCTTGGTCTAAGACCTAGATTGAGATTATTGCTGCCAAGCCTCCCAAGGGGTAGGGCTAGAGTGAGGTTGTTGGTACTAGGCCTCCCAAGAGGTAGAGTAGATTCTCATGATTTCTTTTAATATATATATAACAAATTCAATTATCTTTTCTTAGGAAATAAATCAACCTCTCTTGCGGTCTAAGGGCTAAATTGACATTGTTGGTTCCAAGCCTCTCGAGGGGTAGGCCTAGAGTGAGGTTGTTGCTACTAGGTTAGCCCACAAGTATGATCACTTAAGGGTTCATAAAGCTCGAAGCAAATACAACAAAATTCATAGGCATGAAGCCATCACAACAATATTTTTTAAGCATTATAGCTTGTCTTTATTGTTTCACTAACAATGATTTGAACATAAGTAAGGAAGGAAATAATTATTCCACTGAACCACCTAAAATAACTCCAACTAATACTCACTATATATAATTATAATATTTATTTATTTATATAACAAAATTACAAATTTATATTTGTGTATAAAATAGTAAATTTGGAATCTTCATAAATAATATCTTGCCCTTTTCTACTTCTATAAATGTGTATATGTATACAAAGAATGTAATGTTGTTTATATAATGAAATTACATATATATTGGAAACTTGGGATTGTTGTTCAGAGTAATTTACCTCTCTATTAGTAGTTGGATTGTACGATGCTTGATTATATGAAAATTTTATGTAAATGTGCAGGTAATGTAATATTGCAATGTAATTTTGTTTGTATGATGAAATTTTGATTTTAAATGATATTTTTAAGGAAAATATTAAAATAATAAAAACATATATTAAATTATAGATATTATTTAGTAAAATTCAATATATATATTTGTTTAATTGTTAAATAAATTTAATTAATATAAAATTAAGAAATTAGATTTTATATATATATATATATATATATATATATATATATATATTTAAAAAAACTTATAATTGATTAATTTTTTGTTGGGGGTGATAGAATTGGAAAACGAGCTAACTCGGGGCAATATCTGCCCTTACATAACAACGAGAAGGTGTTAAGTGGCAAGTACGACGAGCTTGATGGCTTGTAGAGGAAGTCTGTCGAAAGATTATAGGTCAGTATTCCCCTAGAATTATTATTTGTGAGCAAAAGCATCAAACATGAGATGAAATCGTCGTGTCTTGATGACATAACCTACTTGGTTCTTTCAGGAGGCATCTATGGAGGGCCAAGTTGGTGTCTTGACGGGTGGAGGAAACTGACTATGTCTGTAGTCTAGATCTACAGAGCATTTTCGCATGCAATAGAAGACCAAACCGTTATTTGGGACCCTTGATCGCTTAGGGAACGAGGGTTGGTTTCGTCTGGTAGTAAGGCATTCGAATTTGGCTCGGGCACTGAGAGGATGCCTCCGCAACCCATGCACAATGTCATTGGGTTCATCTGTGGAAGGAATAAAGTCTATGTTCAGGTAATTCTATCATTCCTTCCTTCAATTGTGATTTTAGTGTATGTTATGGATATCTAGAATTTTTGTAGAATTGGGTATTGGTTTATGGCCCCTTGGTCTTCTGATGGTGGGTCTACGCCGAAATTTTTTATACGGAGCTCTGGTGTGAATTGGGAAAGTGAGGGTATTTGGTTTTGACCAAGAGAGGTTGAGACACTTATGTTCTTAAATCCCCTAGTGAAAACTCATTTAGTGTTTGTTTGGATAGAAGTTGGGTAGTGAGGGGGATTGTTGGGGTCAATATTTGGGCAAACATAGGGTAAAAATTATGGTTTAATTGTTCATTGTGTTGGGAATTCTATTTTTCTTTTGTCTCCTGGGCCCGTTTCTTTATGTGGGGGAAGCAACTCTTATACCATTTTTCATTTATGGGCTTGGGTTTGTTAGTCTTTCCGCGAAAATGTCGTGGCTAGAGAGATGTGTTAAGTTGGGTAGGGTGGTGTTTTGGCACCTCTAGGTAGGTTGGTGCCATTCCCTGGCTTCACAACCCTAGTGCCTGGACTTCCAACAATCGGTGGTGTATATGTTGCGCCAGTAGGGATGTGCCCGATGAGGTGGTGAAACATGTGGCCAGTTTGGGGAGCGAGATGGAATTGTGTAGTTTGTAGATGTAAGGGAGAATCGGTTGCAAAGGGCGGGGTAGGCCATGAATGAGCCCCTTCTCCAGGCCATGTGGAGGAACTCGCATATTTAGCCATGATTTCTGATCAATTAAGGGACATTTAGGCCACTCTTGATGTTATTCTCCAACAACGGTATGATGACAGAAATGACATCATAGTTATGTCAATGATGTTCATTACAACTGGGGAGAAATTTTGGAACACCTTGCTTCAGTAAGATGTAGTCAGTGCTGCAACAGTGAATGGATGGATGATATTAAAGCGATATTAGCACACATTGATTATCATGTTCATGAAGGGAACGATCCTCCTATAGCACCGGGTGGCGGCCACACTCTAAATCCCCTTCCCTAATATCAAAATTGTAGGTTGCTTTTCGGTTTTGTTTTGGTTCTAGATAATTTGGCCATTTTGTTATTGGGACTCATGTAAAAACTGGAAAGTACTCTTTTGAAAAATTAATGTAAGTTTTTTATCAGCAAAAAAAGAATCTTATAATTGATTAATTGTACTATTATGTTTTTTTTTTTTGTTTTTTTGTTTTTTGTTTGTTTTTAAACGATGTGGTTCACAAACCCTAGAGTTTGGTGACCTCTATGTCCATGGAATATTTGTACTAGACAAATCTACTCGAAGGGATCACTTCCTGTTGGCTCAACCATAGATCTTGACCCTAAGAGTGTTGAGAGAATTGAACCAGTGACCTCTCAATAACAAAGGTGCTTTGGACTCAACCAATTGAGCTAACCCTAAGACCTAATTATACTGTTATGTTTAAATATTCAACAATAAATTTAAAATAAAATATATCTAAAAATTATAATTAATTAATATAATTATAATGATGCTAAAATTAAAATAAAAAGTAATAATAATAACTAATATATTTAACTCAAAATTGCATATCCAATATAATATTATAATATATCAACTAATTTATATTTGTTGTATATATACTATTCTAATATACAAGATCATATATAGTAAGGAATTAACATATTACAAGAATATTACTATACGTACTAGCTAATCACATATAATATATAGCGTGTAGTATAACTATTAGATATTTTTCGTTCTTTTTGGGGCATTTTTTTTTTTTCTCCCGATCAAATTTTCCCAAATTTTGGTATGGATTTCTTGAAATCATAAGTTTTAGTTTTATAATGTGTAGAGTTCAAGTGTTTGAGAGGTTTTTCAAGGGAATCCACTTGTGCATTAACAAATGAATTTTAAACAATAAACAATCTTGTCAAAAATTGTATCATCGAATTCTGACAAAAAAATTAAAAATGTCCAATAGTAAGACTACACCTTATTTTTTTTATCAAAGTAGAAAGTAGCCAATACCAACAATAAAAGTTCTAAGGTAGTCCCACAAAGGTCCCATTTCAAGATGGGGCTTCATTCTTTTATTTTTTCCCATTTCTTTATTCGTCAAACATTGCTTCACACACACACACACACCTCAACAATTCAATGGCACGCTCTTTCCTACTCCTGATCAAGGTGGATAATGTTGGCCACCCACCTATTCCACTTGGGGCCCCACCATTGCTTCTTTCAGTTTTTCAGTTTCCTTAATTGTAGCACAATTTACTATTTTTAGCATTTTTTCAAGTCCTGAACTTCCAGAGCCATTTTGAGGTGCGCGTCAAATGGAGATTGTATGCCAAATTTGTGTCCCCAAGAAGATTGATGTACCAATTTACCCAAACGAGGCCCATAGTTTTGGCACTTCATCACCTAGGGTTAGGTTTTTGGATGTTTAGGGTTGTCCATTGTTTCTCAATAATAAATAGGTCCTCGAGCCTCTTTGTAAGACAATTCAAAGGCCTGTAGATGCCACATATCTTCTCAGAGATAAGCTACCAATGCCCTAGCCATTTTATTTACATTCTATCTGTAACCATATTTCAGTTATTTGTTATTAATGAAATGAAGTTTTATTTCTGCTGCATCTTTGTTTTTATGTATATTTATGTATTTCATTATGTTCCTGCATAAATATGGATCAGTGGTATCAGAGTGGTCTGCTCTTTCTCGATCCTTCTTTTCATGTCCCCAACAAGGTCGGGGTATAAGGATTCAGGGTTGAACCTTTGCAAGATCAGCCATGCAAACCCCGACGACCGCCCATGGGGGAAGAAAAGAAAGATGAGGGAGTAGGAGATCATATCAAAATATTGCTCAAGGAGGCCCTCGAGAAACAATGGAACACAATGATGGGGAACTTTTCCCAGATCCTTCAACGAATGCCCATAGGCGGTGCATCTACATTCAACAGTAACTTTGGAGGCACCACTCCTTTTAAGGTAAAATTAAACTTTGACATTCCTATATTTGAGGGCCAAATAGATGCAGACGTTGTAGATATAATGTTAAATATATTAGAAGGATATTTCTCGGTTCATGACTTTTCCGACCGGGAGAAGATTATTTTTGCACTGCTCAAAGTCGTCCCCCATGTCAAGGATTGGTGGGAAACCTATTGTGATAAAAAGGACGAGGGGAAACCCTCTCTGTTCTTGGCCGTACCCACTTGGAATTATTTTCGAGATGCCGTCAAGGAACAATATTATCCCGTGGGGAGCTATGAGGACAAGTACATACAGTGGACTACGTTGCGCAACAAAGGGATCAAGATGTGCATGAGCTGATGAATTTGTTCCATACCCTGCGCACAAAGTTGGGTATCAAAGATTCAGAAAAACATTTTGTGCTGAAGTACCACAGTTTTATGCACAAATACATTCAGGAGGAAATGGAGTTCCTCGACATCTCCTCTCTTGGTACGACATACTGGTATGCTGCCAAGATTGAGTAGAAATTCAAATAGAAGAAGCGGGACTTTGGATATCCGAATCAAAAGCAAGGGAAAGGTGCCCCCAAACCGAAGAACAAAGGAAAAATCCAAGGCATGGCGGCCCAAGATAGCTTGCCAAAGATGCAAGCAAAGAACAACACCGCGAAGCCGAAGGACACTAGGAAGTGGTGTGAGTTCCATAAGAACTCCACTCACAACATAAGTGAGTGTCGGGCCAAGCAGTCACTGGTGGCCGAGATGAAGGCTTTTGAATCAGATGCATGCTCTGACTCTAAAACAAAACCCGACAAGGGGAATGACAAAGGGAAGCAGATTATCGATGCAGAGTGCAATGTCACCGTTGCCACCACAAAGATCTAGAAGAAAGAACCGGAAGATCCAAAGGAGGAGGAGCGTCTCTTCCACTCCCAGATGTGGGTAAAGGGTTCCCCGCTATAATTCATTGTCGACAGTGGGAGCCAAAAGAACCTCATTTCAGTAGAGCTCGTGAAGCGGTTGGGTTTTCCGACCACAACACACCTATAACCATACACCATCAGTTGGCTTCACCAAGGAGGGGTTCTCTGCGTTAGCCGACAGTGTCACCTTCCCTACAACATCAAGCCCTTCACGGATGAAGTATTATGTGAAATTTCTCCTCTTGATGTTTGTGATGTATTATTAGGCCAACCCTACTTGTGGAAGTGGCATGCTATGTATGAGTCCCGACCTCGCGTTGTTATTGTTACTTTGGGCAATAATTTGTACAAGATACTAGAGGTACCACTGATTTTCGCTATATCTTTGGTTATTGCAAAACAATGCAGTAAGCTCATTTCCAAAATCGGGAATTTTTTTTCCTCATGATTCACCCTCAGGGCAAGAAGAATATTGTGGCGACGACCTCCAGACATGGCTCCTCCACACGACAACAAAAAATGAACAAGTTAGTGGAGGAGTACAGGGACATCTTCACCTCACCCATAGGGTACCTCTGCACTGTCAGGTCAAGCACCCCATCGATCTGACCCCAGGTGCGCTGCTGCCCAATGGATCGATCTATTGATGCTTTGCTCTAGAGAATGATGAAGTCAAGAGGCAGATTCAGGAGCTGCTACAGAAAGGTCACATTCGGCCGAGTTCATCACCCTATGGGAGCCCAATCGTGCTGGTGTAGAAGAAGGATGGGACTTGGAGACTCTATGTTGACTACTAGGCACTGAACAAGATCACTGTCCGGAATAGGTACCCAATCCCACGGATTGATGACCTTATGGACCAACTCAAAGGGGCAAAATATTTCAGCAAGATCAACTTGAAGTCCGGTTATCACCAGGTACCAATCGAACCCTCCGATGTGTGGAAGACTGCCTTCAAAGCCAAGGAGGGCCTTTTCGAATGGTTGGTCATGCCTTTTGGGTTGACGAATGCTCCCGCAACCTTCATGAGGCTGATGGACGACATATTGCAGCCATTCACCAAATAATTTGTAGTAGTGTACTTAGATGACATCCTGATCTTTAGCTAGACTTGGGAAGAGCACCTCCACCACATCCGACAGGTCCTCCAAACACTGTGGCAACACAAGTTGTATCTCAATTTGGTGAAGTGTAATTTTGGCATGGCCGAGGTTCAATATGTGGGATCCATTATTAATGAGCAGGGGGTGCATTTGGATCCAACCAAGATCCAAGTCATTCGGGATTGGCCAGCCCCAACCACTCTAACAGAGCTTCGAAATTTCTGGGTCTTGCTAATTTCTACCGCAGGTTCATGTTGGGATTCTCTCATATCACTTGGCCCTTGAGTCAAGTCACCAAGGGAGGAGCGAAAGAAAAATTATTTTGGTCAGAATCTCAACAGAAGCCATTCGTAGAATTGAAACATCGTCTCTGCTCTGCCCAAGTGCTCACATTACCAGACTTGCAACAACCATTTGAGATCGAGACAAATGCCTTTGAATATGCTATTGGGGTAGTTCTTACTCAACAGGGGCACCCAGTGGCATATCACAGTGAGAAATTTCCCGACACACTCCACAAGTATCCCACTTATGACAAATAAATGTATTCCATTGTGCAGGTTTGCCGAAAATGAAAGCATTACATTTTGGGGAAGGAAATGGTCATCCACACATACCACCAAACCCTGCAGTTCATACAGACATAAGGGAAGTTGCAAAAGGACCGTCATCAAAAGTGGTCCACATATCTGCAAAAATTTCATTTGAACATCAAGTACAAGAAGGCTAGCACCAATAATGTTGTAGACTGCCTCAGCCGACCACTGATCATGGCACTAACTACCATTCTCAACCCTTATGGGCATGAGACTTATGATTGGCCGCTTCTCTACAAGAGCGATCGAGAATTTGGCCACACATACCAGACACTCTTGGAGGGTATGAAAGTTCCAAATTTTCACCTCCAAGATGCACTAATATGTAACTTGGGACACCTTTGTGTTCCTTCAAGCGAGCGTGCCAAGATGATTTGGGAAGCGCACTACATTTGGGTCGTTGGGCATTTCGAGGTCGAGAAAACAGTGGTTGTACAACATAAGTACTTCTATTGGAAAAACCTTCAACAGGATGTCATGAAGTACATTAGATCATGCACTGCTTGCGCTATTGCCAAACTGAGCATCAAGAAGCAAGGCCTCTATACTTTTCTACCTACCTTGAGTCGACCTTGGGAATCCATCTCCATGGATTACATGTCGGGTATTCCTTATACTAAGCATGGAAACAACTGTGTTTTGGTGGTCGTTGATATATTCTCGAAGATGGCCATTATGGCGGCCTGCAAGAAGAATATCACAGCAGAAGCCACTGCTAAACTCTTCTTTGAACGATTGTGGGTACACTTTTGGATCCCACAATCTATCATCTCAGATCGAGATAGCAGGTTCCTCAACACATTTTGATCCAACCTCTGGTCAATGCTAGACACCAAGCTCACCAAGTCCACAACTTTCCATCCCCAAACTGATGGCGAGACAGAGGTCGTCAAGAGGATGATCATACACATTATGAGCATGTACAATTCAAAGCATCCACAGACATGGGATGAGAGCCTTCCCTATGTACAACAAAATTATAACCGGACTCTCCATAGCTCAACCGGCCACAACCCCTTTCAGGTGGGCATGGGATTCCATCCCCTATGTCTCATTAACATAGCCATGCCATTTGCGACTACTCAGGCCGATTCGGGTCATGTCTAGTCTAAAGCTGACTAGGCGAACAACTTCATTGAGCACATTCAACACATCCGCCAACAGGTTCATGACATCTTGGACATAGCCAATGCTAAGTGCAATAAACAACATGATCAACATCAGGTGCCACACAACTTCCAGGTGGGCGACAAAGTGTGGCTACATTTGGAGAAGGAGCGCCTCGCTGGACCCCACCGCAAGCTTTGCCTGCTCCGATATGGGCCATACACCATCACCAAGGCTATAGGGACCAATTCCTTTGAGCTCAGTATTACACCATTCCTTGGTCTGCACCCAGTATTCAATGTGGACCGCCTTCAGCCCTACTTCCCACCTCTACTGGACACCTCCAACGTTGCAGAACAACTCACACCAACAGAGTTAAACCTAGACTGCATGGAACAGGCCACCAAATATTGTATCATGGACATGCAAATAAAGAACACTTGCCAGCAGAATATCCAACTGTATCGGGTTGTCAAAGCTGGCCAACTCCTGCACCAAGGAAAATGGTTCATTAGGGACCAAATTCAACAGAAGTTTCCTCATCTCATTGAGGAACTCAATGCAATGGGGACCATTGCTTCCTAAAGGGGGAGTAATGATCCAGGTGGATATTTGGTGGCCACTCGCCTATTCCACTTGGGGCCCCACCATTGCTTCTTTCAATTTTGCAGTTTCCTTAATTGTAGCAGAATTTACTATTTTTAGCAATTTTTTAGGTCCTGAACTTTCGGAGCCATTTTGAGGCACTAAATGACGTTTTTTGGAAAAATGGGGAGCAACATGAAAGTTACTTTGATTTTTCTCAGGTCAAAAGTTGTAGTCCTCGGATAGATATTTCTAACGAGGTATTGTGCGTGTCAAATAGAGATCGTATGCAAAATTTGCGTCCCCGGGAAGATTGATGTACCAATTTACCCAAATGGGGCCCATAGTTTTGGCACTTCATCTCCTAGGGTTAGGTTTTTGGATGTTTAGGGTTGTCTATTGTTTCTCAACAATAAATAGGCCCTTGATCCTCATTGTAATACAATTCAAAGGCCTATAGTCGCCACATATCTTCTCAGAGATAAGCTACCAACGCCCTAGCTAGTTTATTTCCATTCTGTCTGTAAGCATATTTCAATTATTTGTTATTAATGAAATGGAGTTTTATTTTTGTTGCATCTTTGTTTTTATGTGTATTTCTGTATTTCATTGTGTTCCTACATAAATATGGATCAAATCCATTTTTCCTTTTCCCTCTCACTTTTATCCTTTTGAGTTGTCTCATGAGTGATCAATACCATCCAATTCATTGCCTTGAGTAGTGCTTGACTCGAGATATCTTCCTAGATGGAATTAATCAAAATCCTCCATCATCCTTGTCTCTTCCCTAGGACATTGGCCTTTCTTGTGGCGTCTTCTAGACAATAGGGATATGATCGCTCCCTCACTCATCACTCCAACATATCCTTCCTCAAGCCCAAGCCTTATACCTTCACTAATCCTACACTATTTTCATGTCACCCTTCATTTCTCGTTCTATATTTTTCATTCTTTTCTTTTTTTTGTCACTTCTCTCCTGCCCTAGCTAGGTTTGGGTTGTTGCCATCTCTTGCATTGGTTGGTGTTTTTTTTAGCATCATCGCCTTTGACGCCTTCACAATATTCTACATTTTACTAGTGTATGTTGCCTCTCACATTTAATTCCTTCACTAGTTCTACCCTGTTGTTGTTGCCTTCTTTATTTTCTCTCCTCAATTTAGTGTATGTACCTTCACCCCACTCAAGTGAAGCCTTTAATGTTTATATTGTAAGGACAACTTGCTTTAATAATGAAATTACCATGATCACATCTTTGGGATGCCTAAATTGGGTCCCACATCATCAAAAACCATGCTCAAGTAAGTGTTGGTATCATTCTCTTACCCTATCCCTTTTCATATCTTTTGGTGTTTACTTTCATAGTCTAGTTGCTACTTTATTTTCATGGTAGCTAGACTTACATCTTACATGACTGTTTAGTTGTTGTTTTGCTATTAATTTTGTTAGATTTGTTTGCCTCCTCTTTAGACATTTTGTATGTGACACGTATGTTTGCTTCTTTATCTTTCTTCTATATAACTTGTCTATGTTTTTTCTATCATATCTCCTACAACCTTAGAAGCTTTGTTTTTTTCAATTGTCAAGGTGTGCAAGTCTTCTTACAATTATTGGGAGTTATGACCCAACTTGTAAATAATTTCCTTATGATGGTGGGGCATTAGCTTACACTACATACATAGATAAGTACCTTCCATTCACACATCATTGGTTTCCTTGTTGATGCCTTTTTTTTCTCTCTTTTATCACTTTTTTGTATTCTCCTCCTTCCTTGTGACTTGCTAGTACCCCACCTTATGGATAGCAATAATCGTACCCAAATAATATGTAATGTATAATATGTAACATAATGCATATATTCCAGATGCCCCCAAACATTTAGAATTACAATGGTGTGCCTTGTTTATGTCCTTTTCCCATGCAAATTCACCCCACTAATGACATTGATATGCCTTGTTCTTCATACATGATCTCTTCTATCTTTTATTACTCTCTTTTAATGCACCTTGAGACGTCCAACACCTGAGTCGGACTTAATATAACCTCATGTCTTATCTTTATGATTTTGTTCATGGTTTGAATCTACTAAAACCTTTGAGGCACCCATTTAGGATGTCGTCCTAGTTGGAATATGTATTTTTGGGCTTTGTGCCCATGATCTAGTTTACACTATTTGGAATATTATTTTGAGTCCTCAAAAATATATTCAAGCACACTTAATAAGTTCTTCAATAGGTTAAATATTTCTTGCACCCTTACACGTTTCTTGGTGCTAATTATATATGGATTTCATAAGATAAGTTACCAATGTAAAAAACTGTGGTACACTTTTGTTAGAGGGCATACTTTTCCCAAAAGCCAAACTGACTTCACTTACACCTTGAGTTTCTTTCCCAACCTATTTATATATCTCCTATTTGAGGATCCTTTCTTAAACTATTCAATTATTCAATCTTGTTGTTGTTATCTTGCAAAAAATATTCCATAACAAAGTTGAACCTTGATCTAACTCCTAAACTCCTCCATGCTTTTGTGTTGCTTTTTCTCTTCATCTCTAACACCCCCACAAGGATCTATCTCTTCCTTTTTTGTTTGTTTCTTCAAATACTTGTGGTATGTCTTGATCTAGCACATATCCATTAGCGTTATCACCTCTCGCACCTTTGACAAATTTTCCTTCCTACCTCAAGGGATTCCGCCATAACAAGGGTAAAGGAGATATCACCTTTCTAAGCACATATTAAGTCACCATATAATGTTCATTGGTTTATTATTTTATATGTGCATTATATTGGAGATTCAGATCAAGTGTGTGTGTAAAAATTTGTACAACATGTGTAGGCCCATTCATGGGGGAAACACTATGTTGGAGGTTTATCATGTCAGTCATCCTCAATGCAAGTGGATTTAGCACCCGCAACAATGTTTTTCTAAGCTTGTTTCTTAATTTACCCTTCTTTGCAATGAGGTCAACTAGCTCACCAAAGAAAACCAGTGAATTGACATGAGTTTGTTGTTATTAACTAATTTATTTATTTCTTATTCGATGTCAAACCTAATTGAAATGCCCCAATTAAAGAATAGTTCTAAATAACCTTATCAACTCTAAATTCCTAGTGGCGTTCCCTCTCTATTTATTATCTTCCTCTTCTTATAAAATGTTTTTATTTGAATTAAAATTTAAGCAACAACTCCATTCTCTACTTTCTCTTTATGATAGTGTGATACCTCACGATAATGTTTGGGCAATATTTTGAAAAGTATCAATCTCAACTTCATTAATGAGAAAATCTTTCATCACTAAAAAATATTTGCAAAAAATAAATCATCAATAACTATTAAAAACACGCATTATTAATCCATGAAACGTTTTTTCATTGAAAGTATTTGAAAGACTCGTGAATTACCTCTCCAAGTCCGTACTATTAATCCGCCAGATTAATGAAAAAAAGGAAAACATCTAATTTCACAATTTATTCTACAAATCTCTCATCTCTCATTTGTTTCACAACATGTTATACCTTTAGATTGTTTATCGTTGTTAGTGATTCCTCAAACAAATCATTCACCATAATGAAAAAATAATTTTAGATTAACCAAAGTATTTCCTTGAAGCTTTCACTAGGCCATGGGACACCCTCACTTTATAGGTAATTCATTCTTTTATCATTATATTGTGGAATCTAGAATGATTAATTCAAAAAATTGAATATGCTAAATTTGTTAAGAAATCCATTTAGATTCATTCTAACCTCAGATTTATTAAATTTTGAGAGGAAAAATTTCTTGAAGTACAAATCTCTTTTCAAATGCAAAATTTAAAGAATTGTTTGCACATTAAGATATTTGATCCCTCTTAGTGCTTGATAAATCGAAAGTTAAGAGGATGAAGGATTTCAACTTAATATAGGTTTTGCCAACTCCCTGTATTGTAAGTTTTAATGGAAGATTCTAGATAAATGAGAAGAAAGAAAAAAACATTGTCTAATTATTTTAAGTTTTGGATCTATTTTAATATTTCAATCCTATATAAGTCCAACAAGTAGACCTCTGCAACCATATAAACCATGTATAGGTCCAGAATCCAAAAAATGGAGATTCTATGTAGTATAATTTGCTTTTGGGAGTCACTTTCAATACCAGGAGTGTTGAAACAATTGCATGGATCTAACCTAGAAAATGCAATGTGTCTAGTGCATGATTACGTATACTATTGTCAATATGGAACAAAGGCAACACTATGTTAGCCCTCTACAACATTTGTTTGCTACATACTCGTAGAACAAACTATAATTCAATCAGTTCTATTGCTCCTTATTCCACCATCTCAAGAACTCTTTTTAGGAAAAACAACAACCACAACCTGTCTTCCACCACCTTAAAAATTCCTTTAAGGACAAATAATGGGATCTTAATTCTTCAACTTGAGAATGCTATACTTAATATAGATATCATGATGACTGTGACCATGGGGGGAGAGGAATATAAATGTTCCCTCGTCATCATGAGAGCAAAATTCTTGGAGTAATGGTTGATGTTAGTTGGAATTGGCTAGTGATAAAAGCACCTAATCTCTATCAGAATCCTTTCTAACATTACAAATATGTCGATTCTCAATTGCAAGTTTTTAGCCCTGAATTTGACTTTGTATGCTTTCCTAGTTAAATATGTATCAACTCATAATACCAATTTAGTAAATCATCTTTAAATTTATTATAAAACAAAAACCTGTATTATATATATATAGATGGTTGTAAAGTGTCTCTCAAAAATTAAAACACACTAAATTTGTTAAGAAAATATCAAACTCCATTTCCTAAAAAGTTTCCAACTTCACATATATAATTTTTTGAAGCATGTTCTATGTACTCTTTTTGGTTGAGAAAATCTGGTCATATTTCTGTCACGCTACCAGCTTGGTTCCACCAACCGAGGCGTCGTGTGGCACGGAAACGAACACCATTGTCAGTCTTTGGATTGCAACTGAGCAGGGAGGTATTCTGTTCACGTGTTTACCGCAAGGCACGGTCTTTTATTCGCAAGCTTGTGAACGTGCTATATAAAAGCCTTGTCTCTGATAAAACTCTGTAGCGATTCGGACCTGATTGCGCATAAATTTGACAACATATTGAGCATTTCGGATTTCGGTTCTTGCCAGGAGACTGCGTTTATGTAATTCGTGAGAATTCGTAAAAAAAACTACACATTCAAACTGAAATTTGGTTTCTGAGTTGCCATGTTCGACTGGCTTTCAATGGTGTCTGAATTTCTAGTAATTTGGGGTTTTCTGTTACAAAGCATCGCATTCTTTTTTGCTATGGATCATGATTTGGCAACATCCATCTAGTTGAGAAGAAATCTGCCATTCTGGGGCAGCGGGCACTTCTGGAAAGAATATGCAATCCAGAAATGGGATTTTTTAATGTATGGTTCTTCGTCAATTTTATACAGAGGACAGAGGACAGGGACAGAGCAGCAAGGGCAGAGCATAGAGGACAGGAACAGTGGGAAGAGCAGCAAGGGCAGAGCAGCTAGTTTTCAGTGGATAGCGGGCAGAGCAGCAAGGACAGAGCAGCGAGTTTTCAGTGGTCAGACCAACAGAGATTGAAGAGTTAAGCATAAAGCAAAGGGTCAGTTTTGGGCAGAGATTTTGATTTCCCTTAATATCATTATGAGAATGGAACAAGAAACTTTAGAACCCGTAGAAACAAATAATATAGGGCAAGTGAAAATTGCCTCATCAACGAAAACTGGGAAGTGGGTTTGGGTCAATGCCAAACAATATCAGGGCATTTTAAAAAGGAGACTAGCTCGTCTAAAATGGGAGCAGACAAAGAAGAAAAAGTCTCAAAGGGAGAGTATTGTTCGCAAGAAACAACATTCAAACAAGTTTTCTTCGCAAGCATGTCGCAACAAGTCCAAAGGAAAAGGAAAAGTTAGTGATGAGTATGCTTTATATAGTCCCACATCCACACCTCTCACTTGGTCATCCGACCTTTATGTGAGAGAACTCTTAAATGTAAAAGAAAGGTTGGAAGTAGTAGAAGCTAAAGCGCTGGAAAGAGATTGTACAATCCATATAATAACAGCTGAAAATCAAGCTTTAGCAGAAAGCAACAAAGTTCTGAAGGAGCAAGTGTCATTACTACAGGAAGCTCTCCGAATAGGGAAAACAGAATGGCAACGCATGAAAGCGGAGGTGCAAAACATGAAGAAATTTGCAGTGGAAAACACAGAGGTGATGAATGCGAAGCCACCCCAAGATAAGGGGAAATCAGTTGCTCAAATAGACAACAATGAAGAAACATCAAGAGAAGGGAGGAAAGAAGATCCCACAAAACTTTCCAAAACTTGGGCTCAAGTTGTTGGCAATTCTGCTAAGAGGGAAGGAGAAACAAACATCCAGGTTAACAACATGCAAGATAGAGAAAGCAAGGAAAGACTGGATAGAGCAACAAACATAATTATTAAAGGGGTGAAAGAGTATGGGAAAAATGAATGTACTCTTGACCTTGCAAGAGACTTCTTGAAAGACAAGCTCCAATGGCAAGGACAAATATGTCAAGCATGGAGAGTATGTAAGCCTAACGGTGAGAGATATAGGGCCATAAAAGTCATCATGCCCAACTTGCGTGATAAAGATATCATTCTAAGCAGGAAGCATTTCTTGAGGGGTTCTCAGTTTTTTCTAAAAGAAGACTTAACTGTAAGACAACAAGAGGAAAGGAGGGATGAAATGACAAAAGTTAGGGCAGCAAGAGAAGAGGGAAAAAGAGCATGGATTTATAAAGGTAAAGCTGTGATAGAGCAATTTGGACCTCCTTCCAAAACAAGGCAGCAAAACGATAACAAAGAAGAGGCAATAAACTCTTCAACAAGAAATGAGGAAGCACGGACAGTATGGGTAAGAAGGGACAAAGACTCAACTGTGAGTCTTGCATGTCAAAACAAATAGCAATCAAGTCGTACCTAGGTTTCCTTCAGATTAGTTTGTTGGAACTGTAGGGGTTACCCATGGAGACGAGGACATGGGTTAGGGCCTATTGCGGAAGGTAGAGACATAGTTTGCCTCATAGAAACACATGAGCATGAAGGGTGCAAGACACCTTTGTTTGAAGGGTATTGGAAGATAGTTGTGTGGAACAAGGAAACAGGAAATGGAAAAGGGCATGGGGGTATCATGGTATTAGTAAGAGAAAAAGAAGGTTGTTTCGTTCAGCTAGAAAAAGAAGACCCAAATAAGCAATTTGTTTGGCTTAAAATATCAGAAAATGGAAATCTTATCAAAATTGCAGCATGCTATTTTGCGCTACAAGTTTCAAAAATCTACAAAAGTAGAGGGCTTGACCACAAAGATCCCTTTGCAACCCTAAAAAAAGATATTGCAATATATTCTCAGCTAGGTGAAGTCCTTATAGTGGGGGATTTCAATGTTAGAACTGCAGGTGAACAAGCTAGCATTCTTTGTTGCAAAGAAGACGATGACCCTATCTGGTTTACAGAAGAGAGTAATCATTAGTGGGAATGAATTTCAGAGGATAAAGGCTGCAATCTCTTTGGAGAAAAATTGCTTACGCTATGTGGGGCTTTCGATTTAGTCATTTGTAATGGTTTCACTAGATGGGAAAAGTTTGGTAATTTCACTTGCAATACTTACAATGGAGCAAGTGTAGTAGATTATGCAATTTGCTCGCATAGTTTGTGTGAGAAAATGGAGCAAGTGCTGATTGGAGATCAAATTTGGGACTTAAAATCAGATCACAAGCCAATTTATTTAAGTTTCTCTTGGACCGGAAAGAAGCAATTAGTGTCAAAAACTCAGTGTGTTCAACAAAATCCCCCAAATGGCAGAATTATTTTGACTCCAGAGAATTGTAATACCTTCAAAAAAACGTTTGAGAGGCTCTTCAAGAAGGAGGAAATCTCATTTCATGGCCTTCATAGTCATGAATTAACACATTTAATTCAAAGAGCACTGGCTGAGTGCAAAAGAGCAAAAATTAAGAAGTCTGAAACAAATTGTTTTTCGGTTAATGCTTGGTTTAATGAGGAATGCAAAAAGGCAAGGAGAAGCTGGAAGGAATTAGACAAGGATAACACAAAGCTCAAAGCTTACAAGCAGATAGTAAGAAATAAAAAGACTGATTTCATGGTTTCAATGAGAGAAGAACTAATATTCCTTGGGAAAAATAACCCCAAACTATTCTAGAAGGAGCTCCAACCGAAAAAGGTGCAAACTGAAAACAACATTACAGCTTCTAAATGGTTCGACTATGCAAGACAACTTTACGAGCAAGATCCCAAGGTTGACCCTCCTCCCTTGGTCAACACAAACACAAAACTCTTCACGGTGCAAGAGGTAGATATGGGTATCAAGAGGTTGGGCGCTGGAAAAACAAAAGACTTAGATGGACTCCAAGTAGAGTATCTAAAGTGGGGCCTAAAAATTCTTTCACCTCACATCACAAAAATTTCAACAACATCATACAGCAAGGATTCCCCATAGATTGGACAACTAGTATGGAAATACCTATTTTCAAGAGTGGTGACGTCAATAATCCCTCCAATTATAGAACCATAATGATAAACCCCTTGTTTGCAAAGTTATTTGGAAGCATGTTAGAAAAGAAAATCAACAAGTGGGCAGAAGAAATAGATAAACATGCTAAAGGGCCAACAGGTTTTAGACCTAAACATTCCACATTTGATCATTGTATAACTTTAAGGCACATCATTGAAAAAGTTTGGGAAAAAAAGGAAGAAGTTTTTTGTTCCTTTGTTGATTTCAGAAAAGCCTTTGACACGGTTCCCAGGGATAAGCTTTCGGGCAGAATGGAGGAACTCGAGGTTCCCAAGCATTTGAGAGCAGCTGTGCATAGGCTGTATGAAGAGGTGAAAGTCAAAATTAGAACTTTAGTAGGCATTTCTGAAAGTTTTAGAAGCGATATCGGGGTCAAGCAAGGTTGCCCATTGTCTGCTGCCCTTTTTGGGTTATATATTGACAAGCTTGAAGAGTGGCTAAATTCGCAAGGGGGTGACGATATCCATTTGGGCAAGTTCGTTATAAGGCTTCTTTTGTACGCAGAGGACCTTATATTGATTGCTAAATCGACTCTTGGTTTGCAAGAGCACTTATGTTCCCTTGAGCATTTTTTAGAAGGGTGGGGATGCAAGTCAATATTAGTAAAACGAAAGTAGTGGTTTTCTCTAACAAAAGAAAGCATAACCAAAATAAGTTCTACTTTGAAGGTAGCATTCTGGAAGAAGTTGCAAACTACAAATACCTCGGAATTGACTTCAACAGAAATTTAAATTGAGATGGTTGTATAAAGAAAATAACTTTAGGGGCTTGGAAAGAATTTTATGCTCTTCAAAACAACTGTAGAGAGGCAGAGCTGTGTGACTAGAAAACCACTCTAACTCTTTTTGGGCTTCTAGTGATTCCAGTGATTCTCCATGGTTGTGAACTGTGGGCCAGCAGCACAACCGAGATGCAGTGGAAACAAATTGAGAAAATTCAGAAGCGTTTGATTACAAACAAATTCAAAATTAAAAGTGCAGTTCCTTATGCTATCCTATTAAGTGAAACAGGGGCTGCTCCTATTGAAGCAATTGCTATGGTGCGAGTCATAAGGTATTTGAAAAAAATTGAGCAAATGGAAGAGGGTAGATGGCCTAAGGTTGTGTTTAGTGACAGATTGTGCAAAAGACAGAAGACTTGGATGCGGCAAAATAACAAATGGTTTAGTAAATGGGGTATTTGCTTGAGCATGTGTCCTACAAACAATAAAGAGATAAAAACTTTTGTTATGGATAAATTCCATAAACATACTTGGAAGAAAGAGCTAGAGAGAAAGAAGAAGTACTACATAGAAGAGTTTAACCCCACACATAACCATCAACAAAAGGCATACATAGGGGCCGATATTTCTTGGAGATCTAAAATTCTTATCGCTCAATTAAGGACTAATTCTCATCAACTCCGTTGTGAAACAGGGCGCTAGAAAAGGCCAAAAGAAATGTGGGAAGAAAGAGTATGTATTTTTTGCTCCTCCGGAAAAGTGGAAACAGAAAAACATTTCATTCTAGAATGTGAGGCCTTCAAGGACACCAGAGAAAACTATGCAGGCATTTTGGCAGCTAATTCTTGGGATAATCTATTCAGCGAAGAGTTTGTCGATAAGCTGGGAGTGCTCATTGTAAAACTTCACAGAAAAAAGGCCGAATACAAGAGTCA